>CAUOFW020003371.1:0-37830 GCA_963454935.2 Ilex paraguariensis | reverse complement strand
TTTCAAACATTATTTTTTTGTTTAAATTAGTTATAAGAAGTTATAAGTTCTTGAATTATTTTTAAAAAGTCACTCAAATACATCTTTAGAACCTATTTTTCCTATTAAATTTGAGTTGTTAATATTAGCCATCGAATTAATTTTAAGTAAAATTTAAAAAGATCTCAACCGAGAAAAGCAAAAATAATTTTATTTTTTTTTAAAATTTGAATTATATTGTACTATTATTTAGATATATCAGCCTAATTATCTATTTCTTTTGCAAATACAAAATATCTTTTTCTTAAGTTTAGTGGGTCACGGTTGTTGATGTGGTAGAAGGTATAACGGGCGGTATCTTCCGACTATATTAGGCCGGTATTCGGCCTTCCCAGATTTAAGCTCTTGGCTTATAGCTGATTTAGTTCTTGGGCTTCCTCCCAACTATATTGGGCTGGAGTTTGGGCTTTCTCCCAGATTTAAGCTCTTGGGCTTCCACTCACATGCAGTTGGGAGGCCGAAATGTCGGGACAGGGTGAAAACCTTCCGTACATCCTTGAAGTGTTGGTTTTTATATATTTAGATATGGATATAGATCCACATAGAGATCTATAGACAAATTGGGCTGGTCTGAGTCATGTGTCATGCAAACCCATACGAGGAACGGATCAATCCCAATAAAAGTTGAAAAATTTGGCAGTCAGTCATTCTTATTTGAACTTAAATCTGTCAATAAAATTTATTTATTATAAAATTTATTTTTTATCAATTTTATCAGACTATCCCTTCCATTTAGAAGTGAAGTAAAATTAAAAATTAAAAACTCCAAAATTTAAGAGTTTAATTAACATTAAATTTTTTTTCTCTCATATCTATCTATATTCATATATAAATTAGGACTATATCTCTCTCATATATATAGTAACATTAAAAATAAAAAATAGTAACATTCAAATACAAAATTTTTTATCATTTAAATAAATAATAATAATACCATTTAAACACAAAAAATAGTAATATTTAAACATAAAAAAATAGTAACAATTAATATTAAAATTTTATAAAAAAAAATAACAATAGTAAAATATTCAACAAAAATTATAACATGCTTAACAAAAACAATGACATGCTTAACAAAAATTGGTAACATACTCAACCAAAAAAAAATAGTAATATGGAACATTGAATAAATTGAAAATAAAAATAATAACATAAACTCATAACCAGAGAAAGAAACCTCCAATTCTTCAGCATCTAAAAAACAACACTGAAAAAATAATAACATCCTCAATAAAAAATAGTAACATAAACAAAAAATAGTAATTTGGTGAATTAGAAAAAATAGTAACCTGATCAACAAAAAAAATAGTTACATGTGAAACATTAAAAAAATGTGGGAATTATTTATAAAAAAAATAAAATAAAATTGGGGATCAAATTAATAACACATTAAGCAAGTTTTTCAACCTTTTTTTTTTTGAAGACCAACGACATAGAAGTTCATGATGACCAGAAAGCAATAGAAGATATGATAATTATTGATGATGTTCCAAACCTTACTGATTTTGATGCTACAGAGAAAGAAATGATATCCAAAGAGATAAATTTGTTATACTAGAGTGATGATCTTCTTCTAACGAGAGAGAATATAAATTTTAATTTCAATTTAAGAGTGAGTTAAAGGATAATAATTTTTAATTTAAAAAATTAATTTACAGTTACTTTCAAGGTTTTTATAATTAAACACGATAATACTGTTAAGAGTATTTTTGAGATTTAAAAAAAATAATAGATTTAAGTACTTATTAGTAACATAAAAAATAGATTTATCCCAAAATAAATTTTTTTAGCGAATTCAAATTATTATAAGTCCACGAGGACGCAGTCTCAATTTTTACATAAAAGCTTCACAAAACACTGAAAAATTGTATTTGGTATGGTGGTGTTTTTTTTTTTTTTTGGGTGGGGGGGGGGGACTTATTTAGATAGTTTCAAATCTTCCATGTAGATAATGCAAATCCAAGAACAGAGCCTTATCTTAAACTGGTTCACCAGCGAATCAAATGTTGACTTTAGATAAGGATAACTGGATTGACTTTCCAGACCCAATTGGTGAATAAGTTGATTTGAGCTCCACAGTACTTGACTTGTATTTAATTATGTGCAATTGTACATAATACAGACCCATTTTATATACACAATTATTTTTTTGATTCAACGGTTAGGGATGTTCGGATTAATTTATGCGCATTTCGATTAATTTTTTTTTTAATCTAGTAAAAAATATACCATCTATGTCAGGATTAGGATATTCATAAGAGGTAAATTTCTCATGATTTGACCTTAAGAGTTACCAATATTTAAACTCAAAAACGTTTGAATTTATGGCTCTATCTTTCTGAGTAAACAATTTGTTTATGAGTAAGATATTCACAATTTAGTGATGTTTACTACCTTATACTGGGATAGGCCAAACACACAGACGCACATGTTTCTAGTATTGCAATACATGCATATAATTACATAGTTGGCACAAGCATCACATGCATGACATACTTTTAAGTAGGTAAGGAAGACCCGTTGTGCTTCAATAGAGAATATGGTACTGTTTATTAAAAATTATAATTTTTTAAAATCAAGTTAAAATTTTTTGGTGCATAAATTATAAGTAAAAATAGCATGACTGATCCCAAAATATTATTTTTAATCATAAAAATTACAATTTTTTAAAAATCAAGATAAAAAAAAAATTACTATTGATATAATTCATAATTGATTAAGAACTACTTTAAACAATTATAACTTTACATTTATAAGACCTAACTCGGTACCGCTGACTAATATTATTATTTTAATCATTTTAAATAATCACCTTTTGAATTGCTAATTTCTTATAATAGTTAAATTCATTTATCTTTAATATATTATTATTAATTAATAATATCAGATGTTACTGAGAATATGTATCCGTGTGTGGGCTCATCTACCTCCACTAGGGCCCGCCTACCGGTTGGGTGAGGCCTTTGGGCCTAACTGGGTTAAAGGATGAGGCTATCCGACATCGGATAGCCTGGGTGTGTGTGCGCGCTGTATAGAGACTATGGAAAGTGTAGATACTCTAGTTCTCGTTGATAAAAAAGAAAAGAACCAGTTCAGACAGCTCAGACACTGACTTTAATTGCAATCTCGGAACTATCTCTCTCTCTCTACGCGCAAACACACACCCCTATGGCAGCCGGCGGGCCGCCCCATTTTTTTTTTTCCCATTAAAGACTCCAAATCCAAGTGAAACACCCCCATCGAAAACTGCCACCCATTTCATTCGCTATTCTGTCGTATTGTTTCATTGAAACAGAAAAAAAAACAGACTTTCTTGTTGTCTCTGTCTATGTTTCTGTGAGAGCCTTATTTGGGTTGCGATGGATGCTTTTCGTTGGAGTTATCAATGTGTTTGAGGCTCAATTCGCTCCATTTCTTCCACGAACTAGCTGCCTGGTTTTCCATTTCCCTTCAATTTTGTCTGAATCTGGTGGTCTTGTGATAGGCGTGGGGACACCCATTTGGTCTTTGAAGCGAAAGAAGAGAAAATAAGTATGGCTCTACTCCCATCAGGGTATTTTCTTGATTCTTATGTGGGTTTCTTATGATTGAATACATACTCTCTTTTCATATTTAATTCACCTTGTGTTCAGGAATCTGGGTGATGATAATAGCGGCTTTCCTTCCGACAAGGTCTGTTCTTTAATTGACATTGAGTTAATCTTATTATAGGTAGTTTCTATATATATATATATTACCCTCTTGTCTTATGATGGTAATACTTGGTTTCTTTAAAATCTCATTATGTTTTTGTTGTCGTTTTTTATTCTTCTTGTTCTATCAATTGTTTTGGTTCAATTGATGTTTGTGTAATTTGTTTTTTGGGTGCAACGTATGATGTGTTGTATTATATGATTGTAAGTGTCTAATTTCGCACTTGTCGTGGTATGCATAAGTTGGTTCGGACACCGTTGAACTCTAAAAAAAAACTAATGATGAAAATTTTCTAGGGTTTCGATATGTTCATCATTCAAATAATGAAAAGCTGGCATTTTTTATAGTGTCATGGTTTTTTTTGTGTCATTATAACTTATTCTGATGTTGCTAAATTTAATTTTTTGGTCCCTGGCAATGCATAAGTTTATTTGTCATTCTGTATATTACTTTGTATGATGGTATCATCGTGCCTCATGAATGTATTACAATACTTTGAATTGAGTACCCAGGAATTGACAGTTTTAATCCATTTTCATTGGTTGATTTTTGTTAATTTTTCGAATTTTTTGATCAAATCTCTCGACCAAAAGATATATGCAAGTTTGTTGTATGCCAAGTTTCTTCTTCTATTTGGAAAAAAAACAGCCATTGTTGAGATGTGCCGAGCCAGATAACATTGAACTTAGATTCCAGTGGCAGTGTTCTAAATATTTAGCCCTAACCCTTCACATGCTATGTTTTCAATTGGTTGCACAAAGTTCTATTATAAAGTTGATCTCTTATGACATGTTTAATGTTATAACTAAGGTGCAAGTAAGCATGTAAAGGTGTTCGTTCGTTGTTCAAAAATGGCCTTTAGCAATATGAACTCCTTCCTGCCTCTGTATGTTCTGTATTTACCTCATTTAAGATGTATCCACTGTCTATCAGGATTCCTTAAACTTGGCAATGGAAAGAGGAAAATCCTGGTCTGATGATGGATATGAGCTTAATAGGAGGGGAACAGGTGTGTTCCATCCGCATATCAAGCTAACTGACATAGTTGATAAAGAAAACAATCATATCCCCATTGATCGGATCCTACCTGATGATCTGCAGGAAAAAATAATCGCCTCTCTCCCATTAGAGTGCATTTTAAAAGCATCTTGTGTTTGTAAAAAGTGGAATGAAATTGTGCACTCGAAAAAATTTATGTTGAACATCTCAAATGCTTTAGCACAGAAACCTTGGTACTTCATGTTTACCAGCTCTGACGAACCCATTGGGTATTTCTATGATCCTTTGTTAAGCAAATGGTACAGCTCTGAACTCCCTTGTAGTGTAAAGCATAATTATTATATTGCTTCATCTTGTGGTTTAGTGTGCTTCATGGATAATTATAGCAGGAATGAACTATATGTTTGTAACCCGCTTACTAGAAACTACAAGAAACTGGAACTTTTGGGACAACCATTTTTGGGTTACACAGCCCTTGCATTTTCAGTGGACTGGCCATCACACAGTTATACTGTTGCCATTGTAGGATCGGAGCATGTTTTTGATGATGAATGGGCTATTTCAATTCACATATATACTTCAAATAAAATGATTTGGCTATCTCCCATGAAGAAAACTCTCACCAGGTGGAGAGCAGGATACGATAGTATCATTTGTGATGGGGTTTTGTATGTCCTTGTTTATTATACTGGAACAGACGAGACTGAGGATCACCATGCTTTGTTAACTTATAATCTATATACCCCATCATTCCAGGATATGTCAATTTCTACTAGAGTCCCAGTTCCTTGTTTTGTTACTTGTGGACGGCTGTTGAACCTCGATGACAAGCTTGTGATGGTGGGAGGTATTGGGAGACAAGATCGACCAGGCATAATAAAGGGAATTTGCATTTGGGTTCTTAAAGGGAGGGAATTGGAAGAGGTATCTCGTGTGCCTTATAAGTTATTTCAGGGATTTGGAGAGATAGATGATGTTTTTGCTAGCAGTGGTGCTGGTGACCTTATATACGTTCAGAGTTATGGAGCAACAGCTCTTCTTGTGTTCGACATGACCTTGAGACAGTGGAGCTGGTCGCGGAAGTGTCCTGTGATTAAGAAGTTTTCTCTTCAGCTTTTCTCAGGTTTTTGCTTCCAACCGCGGCTTGAACTTTCTTCCTAATTGAGCATCTTCACCTTTTGATTTTACAAGGTGGTGGTGATAATTTTTGCTAAAGCTCTATTTAGTCTTATATTTTTCCCAGCATTAAAGAAAATGTCATTAATCAGATTTTTAGTAACTGTTTTCGTATGATGATAATCTTGAACCTTCTTCCTAACGTTTTTCATTGCAGTTTAGCAAATGGGTCACCCTGAGGCTCATACTATACTATCTTTTGCACTCCAATCTGCTACTGATTTTGATTTTAGACAGAGAGAAAGAGGACTTAATTATCATTTTATGTGGTTTTCAAACGTTTTTTCCAAACTACTGTTGTTTTGATAGTCAAAAACCTTTGAAATTGTGTTTTCAAGACACGCCTTTGCATTAAAAAATGTGTTTTGAAATTACTTTTCTTATGTAAATAAGTTTGACACAACAGTATTTGAATAAAAAAGTTTTAAAAAGACTAGAGAATGATAATTAATAAGTGTGTGAAATGTTATCAGAACCGGATCGGTCATCGAATTGGCTAGAAGACTGGGTCAATGGTTTACTGGTTTAACTGGTACATCACTAGTCGGACTGGCCATATAATAAAAAATATATATATAATAATTATAAAATATAATAATTTAGCTAACAAATACAAAATATGTTTAAAATGTATACAATTTGTCATAAAATTAATGAAGTTGTCATATAATTAGTAATTTGAAATCAAATTTCTATCAGAATAATAATTAACAAACAATCTTAAGCAAAAACATGAACTATTTCTCCAAATCACAGCCAAAAGGGCAAAAAAAAAAGGAATATAACCTGAATAAACCCAGTCAAGAAGAGCACCACGAGGCTGGTGAACAAGATTGGTCTTAGATAGCTGAAGTCCTTGCCCTTCTTAGAAGCCAGAAAGTGTATCCAGTCAGAGATGCAACCATAGCTGATTTCAAAATTAAAGCTTCGAGCACAATTCTTCCTGTTTATTCCAAATAGAAAAAGATATCAACAAGCAAATTTACAAACTTGATGAAGTGCTGCGCAGGGAAAAACCCCCATGAATATATGGAGGTAAACAAAGAAAATCAAACCACTCTATAAACAATGACTTTAAAAGAAAATCACATAGCCCATAAAAAAACTCAATATCAAATTTAAAATCTTTCCAAATTAAACTCAAATCAAGAACATCTTGCTTGAGTTCGCCTGTTTGCAGTGGCTGATTGATCGCAATGGATGATAGAAGTCGTTGTTCGCTGGAGTCGCCTTCTTTTGGATTGTTCTACAATTTAGGGCAATAAAAATATCTAAAAGCTTGAGTTTTTAATTTTATGTAATTTAATTTTTGACTTGGCATTAAACCGGCCAGTTCACGATTTTTTAAAGAATCGTCCATTTTTTGATTTTTAGCCGGTTCTCTTCTTTAAGCGGGTTCAATTACGGAACCAGAACTATCAAGGTCCTGGTTCATGGTTGAACCGGTTCGACCGGCCGATCCTGTCCGGTTCTGATAACACCGAGTGTGAGAGAGAGAGAGAGACCAAAAAATAATAAATTAACCATAAGACTACATTAAGATCAAAAAGAAAAAAGGTAGTTAAGATAAATGTTTTATTAAATAAAATCCCAAGGACCATAAAACACGATTTCGTGAAATCACAATTATTAAAAAGATAAAAGGTTACTAATTTGTTAAATTGTTGATATAACATGATTTGTCAATACAAGAGAAACATAAATCAATTTCATTTATTGTTTGGTTTTTTTTTTTTCCTGATTGTCAATACTTTCATAATTTTTTTAATAAAACATCACGGTATCAAATTTATTTCCAAAACTATCATTCTTTCAGCGAAATTGTATTTTTGAAACACAAGTTTCAATAAGTCAATTCGATAGTCTCAAATAAATTTATTTAACGGCTACCAACATCCCTTTCAAAATTATTCATATTGGACCGTGTCTTCAGGCACAAGTTACGGGTTACCCGCTACTAAAATCATACTTTTAAAATACACTTTTTAATATAAAAACTTGAACTCAGTATTTTCAAAACACATATCTACGTTGAAAGTCATGCTACAAAAACACTCTTTTATTGAAAGATCAGTAGTCTAATAAGTGAATTAAAAATTAAAATATTTTTCTAAAAGAATTGTGAAAAGATGATGGAATGAGAATTAATTTTATTATTTTTTACAACCGTGTAACCAAAATAATAAAATAAAAATTTGTACGAATTACAACTGGGCTACAGCTATACCCCTCCTTTATGAGGAATATATGTCCTCACTAATGATTCAATCGCTTCCACCCTTGAAATTTCTCTAATGACCTTTCTCTAAGGACGCCAATAAATAAACATAAAAGGAGGTCAAATAGTAATAAAAATGAATTATAAATTCAGATGTTTAAAATTTAAATTTTGACAATTCTTTTAAATTCAGGACATGAGAAATTTAATTCCTCGTAAATATTCTAATCTCACCATGCATGACCTGTCTCTGACTAGACCGGAAAGAAGATTAATCGAAAGGTGCCTGTAAATTGACCCGATCATCTCTAACCATTGAATAAAAATACAAAAGACAATAAAGAAGGAAATACACCACGAACACAAAATAGTACAAAAATTCAATGCACAAGAGTCTGCAGAAGAAAGAAGAACACGCTTTGAGTGATGGGTCATCTTGAAAAACGAAATTGAAATCCAGAAGGAGAACGCAAACGTGTATGTTGAGAGAGAGAGAGAGATGAAAAGTGTAGAAACAAGTGGGGACACATGAGTGTACATGCCAGCAAGCAATGCTTTCCACACAATTGCATCAGGTTCCACAACCATTTCATTGAGTAACTCCTTGGCTTCACGCATCTTTCCTGAGCAGCCCAAAAGGTCAATCGTACATGCATAGTGATCAGGACCTGGTTTTATCCCATAAACTTTATCCATGGATTCCAAGTAGTGGTGCCCATGTTCAGTAAGACCAGCATGGCTGCGGGCGAATAGCAATAGCAAGCCAATAAAAGTAATAAAGTGAGGTTTTGTGCCATTCGCAATAATCTCATCATAGAACTGTAGAGACTCCTTCTCTCTACCATTTAGAGCATAACCAATTATAACAGCAGTCCAGTCCAGTTAACCACATTTGGCATTTGCATCGAGTCAAAAATTTTATTAACGGCTTCTAGGCACCCACAATTTGCATATATTGTCATGATCGCGTGAATTGTTGACTGATAAGGATGCACCAGAGCAAAGTTTGATAGAACTCCCATGAACTTGTAGCCCAAATTCCAAAACTGTCAGTTCCACACATGAACTTTATATGCTAGCAATGACAATTTGTTCAGGATCAATCCCTGCGAATTGCATTTCAAAAAACAACTTGAGGGCTTCCTCACGGGAACTATTGTGGGCATAGCCAGTGTGACAAGGTGGGTCCATGAGATCACATCCTTGTCCACCATACTATTGAACACCTCAAGTGCGCAATCTAGGTCTCTCAATTTTGCATATATACATATCTACTACAGCATTGTTTATGAGCTTGTAACCCAGAAATCCAGTTTTAACAACCAGTGGACAGATTTTGCATTTTCCATATCCATTTTGGAAGCACGACAGTTTAGAACTGAAGGGTATGTAAAATCATCAATATCCATATTTTTCACACATTTTTTGAGACAACGACGTGCTTCCTCTTCCAATCCCTGTTTCACACACCCAACAATCATGGAGTCCCAAGAAACCACATCAACCTCCATGGCCTCCAACACTCTCCTAGCACTATTCAAGTCTCCACATTGTGCGTACATGTCCACTAATGCACTTCAAACAAACACATTAGTCCCAAAACCACCCTTAGTGATGCAGCCATGCACCTGCAACCCAAACCCAAGAGCAGAAACGGCTGCACAAGCTGCCAACCCCTTCTGCTCTCATGTCTTGAAAACACTTGATTGCTTTGTGTAAGTCACCATTTTGAGAGTAGCCTAAGATCATAGCAGTCCACGTAATGTGATTTTTCCCATCAGGCATCATCCAAAGAGAAACTCAACTTCCTCAATGCGCATACATTTGGAATACATATTAACAAGCCCAGTGACAACAAAAACATTTCCATCAAACTGGATGTTAACAGCATAAACATGAATCTGTTCTCCCCTTGTGAGCACTGTATTCATTGAACACATTCTAAAAACACTAACCAGTTTACAAAATTTATATACTCAGTAAAACAAAAGTTGAATACTCATACAATGTCATTTTTTTGCCGTAATTTTATCCATTAAAAAATAATAAAAATACATTATATTAGCATTTACAGTCAAAGAATTTCTAGCAGTAATATCCGGCTTATCAATCTTTTACCATGCCCCCATGGCAACAAGCAATAAAAAAATCAATCTATTTAATTGAGAAAAAATCCCACTACATAAAAACACTCCAAGGACCACAATCAAGCACTTTACATACTACATATGCAGATCAACATCTAAAAACATAATTATAGTTTTCCTAAAAAAAGGGCATTCACCCACATGTCCATGCCCTAATCTATATCAACATCATCATTGAACACACCAACAATAGAACAACGAATAAACAATATAATTATCAACTAGGACTTTGGCTTTGGTGTTTGAGCGCGTCAATCAACTATTTATTAAATAGAAAAACTGAGAGAACAAAAATTACTTTGGAATTTAGTCTGATAGCCAATAATATTGAACAAATAATAAACAGAAAATGTAACATGGCCCGTACATTAAATAGAGAAAAAGCAACCAAATAGTAAAAAAATTGTCTTTGGATAACAAGCTAAATCAAACGTTCCTAATTTCCTTGATGCTGAATTTGATCAACCCTTAAAAGCAAAAGCAATGGTGTCAGAACAATTCAAGTTAAATCATTTATCATTATGGACGTTGGGCTGTTATAGGTTGAGTGACTGGTAGGTTGGACGTGTACATAATTAGACATCTCCAAGTAGATGTTTAGCAAAATGAAATCATGTTCAAAAAATAGAAGACACTATGAGAATAAAGATATTTATTCAGCTGATTTAACTGGTCCAACATCAAGGAAATAAAAAACAAACAAAAATTATCATTTAGATTAGACCGACAAACGGGGAGATAATAAGTGTCCAACTAGAATAATAATATTTCACCCCAAACTCTTTTCCCAAACAATTCCTACCAAGGTATCAACCATGTGGAATAAACCAAATCTTGAAGTTCTAGAGAAACTGACAATATACAACATGAAAAAAGTATTACCTCCACCCAGGCCATTGAAGAATGAGTAGATTTGTCCAGAGGCTTAAATAATGTAGTCAAATATTATTGAGCAGAAATTGTTTTTTGATCCAATCTCTCACATTTGAAGAAAGAGAGTATCAGCGTTTTTTTTTACGAAATTATGAGAGATCTTTTTTTAGTAAACTGAATGACTTATTTCTTCCATCTTCTTCAGTTGGTAGGCCATCCATCAACTCTACCCTTTTCTTACTTCATTTTTTTTTCGTAGTGCTTCTCCCCCCTTACTCAACATAGGGACCCCAAAAGAACTTTCCCAATTGTCTTAAGTCAAGAAAACACTGTCCCCAAAAAAAAGTCAAACTACCCATCATGCAACTGTAGAAGTTGATCCTATTGATGGAAAAGCTTTTAGTAAGATACTCTTGGTTGGATATGCACAATTCAAACTAGCTCGTGGAACTCTCATAACTGTCAAAGAAAATAATTTTATAGAATTGGAAAACAAAATCCAAGGGTTACTATATGCAGTTAGCAACTTATACACTTGAGAGGGGAGAAGATGAAGGAGTCTGAGGTGGTGGGGTAGAATTGCTGAACAACTTTTGCGAAGGATTGGAAATATTGTCATAATATACATAGTTAAATGGAAACATTCCTTTTGGGATACCAATGTATCTTTTTGCAAAACTAAAGGTGGAAAAGTTTACTTTCTTTAGTGACTTTCTCGTACCAATCTCTCGCGCACGTAATCTATTCCTTTGAGTGAGCAGGATTCGTTGGAGGGTCTAAATCAGTAACCTTGACGTGCAATCAAATAGGATTGCATTGTAAGCAGAACAAAGAGATAAAATTATTTCAAGTCTAGACATACTAATAAGCAAAAACCTGCAGGGATCTTAGATTAAAGATAACATGCGAATAGAGTTAAAAATACCTTCAGCTGTTCAGGAACAAATTTTTTTTAAGTCAAACCTTTTTTTGCAATTGAGCAAAATCTTATGAACATAACACCAAATGGATGGTGGGTATCTTGGCTTGGGACAGCAGGCAAATGGCAATGAGCATAACAACCACCTTAAAGTAGCTTAAAATGCAGCAAATCCAAACCTACAAGAAACAGAGACAGAAATGTGTTTACCCAAATGCTTTTACCCCTAGAACTATTTCTCTATATGTTGAAAACATTCATATGGTTGAATTTCCTGAACAGAGGAACTATTTTACTATAGATAATAGATGTTGCATTTAATGAAATCAAAGACCATTGCAGAGGCCTTAAAGACACAATAGAAAATCTGCATCATTGATGAGGACCACTATAAAACTATCAATTCCATAAAACATTACTATGTAATTAAACTTTTGTCTTTTGCTGTCTACCTTTGTCTTACTTCATTCATCTCACAGCAAAGGCTATGACATCCAAAAAATTTAAAAATTTTGGCAAAGTTTCCTCTAATAACAAAACCCCGAAAACATTTAAACCTGCATACACATTTTTCTAGTTTCATAACCACACCCTAAAAGAGAGAATTAATACAATGATAAGAGGGGAAGAAAGGAAGATACTTTTAAGAAACAAAAACAAACACTATCACGTGTTTAATATCATCATCAACCACTGACCAAAAGTGGTAATAAGATTCAACTAACATGTTCAGCTAATTACCCCAAAAAACAGAAGCATGAGCTTCAGCTACTAAAAATAAACATGGCATGAGCTTCAACCACGTTAACTCATGTTTCTTCAGTTTCTATTGCACGCTGCCAAATTTTCCTGAAATCGTATTGGCATGAATGGTAGAAACATCTTTTTAGGAATTGTTCCATACATAACTACTGGATCAGTTTTGTTAATCCTGTAAGGTTAATAAGCACACAATCAGAATTTTAATGCCATGGTGAGAAGTTAAATTGAGAGAAAAATCAACCCACAACTGTGGACTTATCTTTATTGATATCAAATTCAAAACCAGCTGCATCTCTAAATCCTTCCAAATTCTTGAAGGGACTTTCATCTTCTCTACATGTCCTTGTTATGGCTGCAGCACCTTAGACCCATTGTCGTTGAAATGAGAACAAAAAGAGGACAAATCCAAATTTGCTATGGATAACACCAAGGAAGAATGGATACGAACACAGGGATACAACAAAATCTCAAAGTTTAGGACGGGTATGGTGAGAATGCGGCTAATTAAAATAATATAATATATTTTTATATATATAATAACATTAATAATAAAATTGAATAATTAATTAATATTGTATAATTGGACAAATGAGCTTATACTAAATTTGATAAATGGGCTAATATGTTATGGGCAGTGGGCTAAATCAAATTGGGTAGTGGGTGACAACAAATAAGGTACGATTATACTTTAACATAAAATATAATAAGTCCAAAGGTTACTTGTACATTGTAATTTAGCAACTAAGGCAAATAAAAGAAGAAAAGAAAACAATAGGAGCTGAAAAACAATTAGGGCAAGCCCTTGTTGAAAAGCAAAAAAAAAAAAGACGTTGCTTTTCAAAAACTAGCAAGCCGCAGGGGAGCAAACTCACATGTCGATAAAAATGGCAGAAATCTCATATGCAGGCATCAGAGAGATAGAGAGAGTGGCTGAAGAGAGTTCTGAAGACGATATACCTGCTTGAAGAGGTGGAGATCTGTGGCAATGGCAGTGGCTGATAATATTTGTATTGTCTTCTTCCTTTTTTTTTTTTTTTGGGTTTCAAAATAGATCCATGGTTGTGACCATATCCCACCGTATTAATCCCGTATCCGAGCCATATCAATCAACATCAAATGCTTCTTCACTGTTCAAGAAACTTGTGAAAGTGTCAGACACATGTCCAGCTGTGTCCCACATGTATCCGTGTCGAACACGTATTCGACAACATCGACCCCCCCCCCCCCCCTTGAGGAGTATCCATGCTTCCTAGGATAACACTTTTCTATCCAAATTGAGCATAAAAGGTACAATCATTTTGTCTCTAAATAATCTAAAGTTATTTTTTCCAGCTTTGGGCAGCCAAACACGGCTACTAAAATTCTCGAAAATTAAATTTAACAAAAAAATCAACTAAACATTTGGTGTTATTCTAATACACTCACATAGCCAACCAATAAATAACTACAACCTCAAAACCATAAAACAAAGAACCATCCAATTATGCGCCTAATACCAAACAACAACAAAACCCCCAACAATCCTAATATGAACACGAGACATTCTTACATAAACACAATTATTTTAAAGCATTAAATCATGCCAAATACCAAAAGTGACATTATTCATTCCATTCAAAAATCCAAAAGTTTGTATAAAAAACTATTGAGAGTATTCCCATCTTATTGTCACTATGTTACATGGTTGTAATAAGTATATATCTCTAAGGGTATATTAGTCTTTTATGCTTTCATTAGGTAACTATAAATATATAAGTTAAGAGTGAGAGGTATTTTTCAATGACAAAACTCCTCTCTCCCTCTCTTATTATTATTTTCTCTTCATTCTCTAAACTTAACATAGTATCAGAGCAAGGTTGAATTCAAATTTGATCTCAAATTTGCTTTTGGTATTGAATATTTGAGCCCCACACACGTCCTCTTTTCTTTTTCTTTTTCTTCGTATTTCCTTTTATGGTGTTACTGGTGCAAACCATGACCATGGGATTTGTGGCCATCGTTCTATTCATGGGTTTGAATTGAGGTGTTGGTCATTGCATTGTCGTCGACTTCAGCTATTTGATGATCGCTTGGTTGTTGTTTGGTTTTGCATTTGTGTGACACCCCAAATTCCCGGGGGGCCTAATACTCGTTATGTCTCATTAATTAACTCAAGGCATGATCCTTACGGACCAATTCTAATAGAAATCTGGTAGAGTCACCTTTGTATGAGAAACTCCACCCAACACACAACCTGTGTTTTAACTAACACAATGATCATTCCAAGGTCCAATACCAGCATTTAAGCAATTAATTAAACATTACACAACAAATCTCAATGTAACAATAAACATTCCTCATTTGAATAAATACTTGATGTCCCCCAATATTACAAGCCTTTATTCAAAATAATATACAAGTTTTGTATAGCCAACATACAAGGCTTAAATAGATATAATAGGGCCTAAGATCTATACATTCAAAATGAAATTCCGCTCCAACTCCGTCATCAAATCGGACCCATGGGAGGAATATCAGTGAAAGTACGAGTACTTGAAAAATATTTCCACAACGGGGTGAGCTGAAGTCCAATTGGGTATCTTCTATAGAGAATACCTCTCAATTCCAATGCATATGATATAAATGCACTTTTATCAAGCCAAGCATATATCCCAAATAACATAGAAATGATATTAAGCATACCAACCATGAATGATGCTTCATGAATGCATGTCCACTCCAACATCGAACCCCACTCCTAGGTTCCCATGCACGACACATAATACAATATCATGTCATGACCTGGGCATTCCAAGCCCCCACCATTGGGTTATACACCTCCAATGACTATTTATCAATTCTTATGTCTTTCTTGGATAGGTAATTTATGAAAATTCCACCAATGGGCTACCAAACCGACACGGTATTTAAAGACTACCCACATCCAGTCTCGCGTACACCAACAAATTTTCATGGATTCGTTATAATACCGGCTAGTGTGTGACCGACATAACTGGGCCTTACACCCAAGGGCAAATCTAGCCCTTGCTATACCCGACACCTTTTCCATGCAATGTTCCGTGAGACTCAACTGGACATTAATCCAATCTTCTTGAATCCCACCCATCAACTCACCTTGGTGGTGATTGAACCAAGCCCATGTACACACACTCACACTCATGTCAATGTCCACAAATATAGTTCAACCTGTGCATATGCAATGTTATGTACAATTATAATATCATCTCATCATAATGTTAATTATATCATGTAAGCAAATAATATCTCATAAACATCACCAAGCATGTCATAAGCATCATTAACTCAAATAACATACTTAGTCATTTTATCAAACACCTAAAGAACATCATATAAACACATAGCATGCTCATTCATATCAAACATTTTTAACATATTCAACTCCCAAAATCAAGTAAAAATTAGTTTATATGTTCATCAATTCACAAACCTCTCACTAATCACACTAGTTACATGGTAGATATGCAAATATTCTACATAACTCTGCCAATACCATATACAACTTGAAAATGCAAGTAATTCTAGATAGAAAGAAAACCCTTACCTCTAGTAGCAAAACAACAAAAAAGAAAAACCTTCAAGAATGCCCCAAAATTAATTTTTCAACGCCTAGTCCCAACCTTTTCTTTTTTCAAAATTTGGAAAAAATGGTCGTTGTTGGTGTTGGCGCATAGCCCTCGTCGATTAGAACAACTTTAATTCTTGGTTGATCGAATTCTAACAGTTGGATCAAAAGTTATGATTCAAAGAAAGTGGGAGAGGTTGAAGGATTTTGGAAGCTCTTCTCTCTCTCCCCAATGTTTTTAACAACGCAAATGGGTGGAGAAAATTTGATTTTTTCCACTTTTTACTCTCTGTATAGACTTGGCCTAGAATGTGCCACTTGTCTCATTTTAAGTGGTTAGAAATCTCCAAAGGCCAAGAACAATGCGTTGTGTCATAGTGGATAAAATGTGTTGAATGATCTTTTTAATTATACTATGGGTCCCACAAATAAATTCAAGTTGTTGGGATTTAATCGCGCGTTTCGCCTCGTTTTGTATGAAAATTGACTGCCTAAATTAATTTTGAGAGAAAAACCAAAAGTGACATTCGTTTTGTTATCTGAGTAATATAAAAATTCACGTTTTTAAACGGTGCTGAAGTGTCTTAATTACTGTATTACCCCTTTTTATTAAATCTTTAAATTTCTCGGGTTTTACTGGTTGTTTCATCACCGAAGGCTTTGTTGATTGGTGTTGTAGTTGTAGCCAGCACCTTTTATGTGTGTTGTCGTTGTTGCCAGAGTAGCTCAGTCTACTACGCTGCCGGGAGCTAGGGTTTTCTTTGCAAACAACATTGTAAAAGACGAGACTTATTTCTCTCATCTAGATCACTCCTCTTTCGAGTTGAATATCCAATTGGATCCAGATTGAAGCCCAATTGATTCAGCCCAATATCGTATTTAGACCCACCATATTCAGTCACTCAAGTTTTCTAGTCTAAGCCTATAGGTTTAGTGATCCAGATCCACCCATATGAGTCCAACTCGTCCATCCTAAGACCGATTGATATCAATTATGTTTAGATCAGATCGAACCTCCTCCAGTTTAGGTCTTTTTATCACTAGTTCATCCCTTTTCTTCTACTCCAAAGGCCAATACTCTACCTCTTGGCCCAACTCTTTTACCCACCCTTTACTCGGACTTCCTTTTAATGCTTCCTTGAGTTCAGTCAAGCTTAATACGGTTAATTACATTCTCTGGTCTTGACCGGTTCAAGTTTTTATTAAAGGCAAAGGTCTTAAAAAGTATCTAGTGAGAACTAAACCAAAGGAAGGTGATCCTGGCTTTGATTAGTGGGAACAAGAGGATTCACAGATTATTGTCTTATTGTAGAATAGCATTGAGGCTAGTATCAGCTCTACATTGCTCTATGTTGATATTGCTAAGGAAATTTGAGATTGTTTGACACACGTATTCTAATTAGATAATTTTACTTGTGTTTACGAGACTTGCAAATAATATTTCTGCTTTTAGGACACTATTATTCCAGAGTAATGGGTGTTTGTGAGGAATTGAGATCATACCATCCCCTGACCAAAAAAAAAAAAAGAGATCACACCATCCCATCACCATTGAAGTTGACCATATAGAGTGCCAATGTGAGGATCTTGATGTTGTTTGTTTTCTTGTTGGCTTAAAACTTGAGTATGATCCTATCCATGCACAAATTTTAGACAGTCCAACTCCTTATCTTCTAGATGCGTTTTCCCGCTTACAACGTGCTGCTGTATTGGATGACCATTCTACTTGAGGCATTGATCATTGTTCTTCTGCTAATTGCCTTAATTGTCTCTAATGGCAACAAACATTTTACTCGAGATGGTCGTGGCAATTGCGACAATTGTGATTCTCAAAAGGGACGTAGTGGAGGTCATGATGGTTATAATGGTACTCGTTTATGTACTCTCTATGATCGAACAAACCACATCGTGGATTATCTGTTGGGATTTACATGGCATGTCATCTGGTGTTGTCAATCTCTTATCAGAAACATATTTATTAGTATCGTACAATACGTCACGATACACCTGAAAAACGATACGTATCGTATCTCTGTATCGATTTTACACCGTATCGTAAGATACGATACGTGACGATTCTGTTTTTTTTTTTTTATTTTTGGGCCTAAAATAACGTCGTTTTATCCTAAGATTGTGAATTTCGTTTCAATGTTTATATTTTAAAAAAAATAAATAAAGTCTATTGTTAATGTTGTTTAATTGAATTCAAAATTCCTAATTTATATTAAAGTTGTTCAAGCAGTTGATGTTAAAAGTTTAAATTAGAGGTCTTTGGATTTGATATAACTAAACTATGTTGGGAATTTAAATAGTTGATAGAATATTAATGAAATGCTATGTTATTATGAGATTATGACTTTTTTTATAAAGGTATATATTTATATATATTTTATTAATAATTAATTAAAAATTAAAATTGTATCTTATAATACATGATACGATACGCCTTTCGATACGCGATTTGACAACTATAATCAGAAGGATATCACCCCATTACTTGCATCATCATCATGTTCAGTCCCCCTAACTTTGAGTTAGTTACAGCTTACACTTACACGAATGAAGTATGCTCAGTTCATATCCCAAAAATAGGCAATACCATCTTCCTCTACTGCTACCAATTAGGTATCTTTTCCCCCTTGTTCACTGTCCTCCACCCGCAGTTCTTGAATCATAGATTTTGGTGATTCTGATCACACGACCAGTTTGTCTAGTGTATTTTTTACTTATCATTTCATTATTCCCACTCATAGTGTCACCCTTACTAATGGTCCCCTAAGTTTTAGGTTTGAGGACTACTCAATTGAGTCTCAATATGTCCTTATCATTTGTTTTATTTGTCTCAATTTTCTTTCAATTTATTTTCTATTAGCAAGATTACTCGTTCCTTTAACTATTCAATAACCTTTTACCTCTCTTATCTTTTTGTGTTTAAGATGTCCAGACAAAGATGAAGATTGGTACAAAACATGAAGCTAGTGGTCTCAATTACTTTGACCTTGATCCATCTCCTCGCGCACTTTAGATCTCATCACCTTTATTACAGTGGTATTATTGTCTTGGTCATTTGATGAGGATAGCGTTGGAATTGGATAATTAGTATTGATTTTGTTTTAAGATTTATTTTAGTATTTGAATTAGTTAATATTTATCTTTCTAGTGGAGTTATATTAGGAGTTTTTATTTTGGGTTTTGGTTTCCTTATATAAAGGGATGCATGTAAGGGTTTTATGGATACATGAATTATTGAATAACATTGAGAATTGTTTCTCTTGACTTTCTGATTCTCATCCCTTTATTCCCTTCTCATATCCTTTCTTCTTCTCTTTTCATCCACATATACCTTATTCTTGATGTACATCAATTGGTATAGTCTATCAAACTAATACGATTTGCATCATCATCTATCTCTCTAGAACATGAAGTTTCAAGTTTCTAGTTGTGTTGTCTGTCTTGTGAAGTTTGTCAACTTAGTAAACATCATCGTGTGTCCTTTCAGTCTCAAATCAATAATCGTGTGTCTAATCTATTTGAGTTAGTGCATTCTGAGGTATGGAGTCCAATATTTCATTTAATAAATTTATTCATTTTCTATCATTTATAGATGATTATTCTTGTGTGACTTGATTATTTATTATGAAAAAGCTCGTTCTGAGTTATTTTCTATATTTGAGACGTTTGTAAAGAAATCAAAACTCAATATAATTGTTGTATTCGCATTTTATGTTCTGATAATGCTCGTGAATGACTCTAATCACTTTTTTAATTATCTTAGTAAAATTGACACTATTCTTCAAACTTCAAGTGTCCACACTCTCATAAAAAATAATGCGGCTGAATGTAAGAGTCGTCATTTGTTGGAAGTGGTGCGCACACTGTTATTTCAAATGCATGTTCGTTAATGTTTTTAGAGTGACAATGTACTTTTTGTCTATCATCACTTTAACTGTATGTCCTCTTCTGTGTTAAATAAGAGTCCACATTCTATTATTTTTCCTCATTTTCCATTATTTTTCTTACACCTTAAGGAATTGATGTGTTTGTTATGTTCACAACTTGGGCCCTGTCTTTGATAAACTTGCCCCTTATGCTACCAAATGTGTCTTTCTTGGTAATTATTGCACACAAAAGAGGTATCAATGCAATAGTCCCACTCACTCCGCAGATATTTCACTAGTATTGATGTCACCTTTACTAATTTGTCTCATATTTTCAAGCTCCTACCCACCCTCTAGATCTTGACTTTGAGAGATCACCTTCACCCCCACCTCTTCCATTACCTTCTGTCATTTACCACCATCGATTACCCCACCTTTAGCTTTACCATCATCGTCCTCTTTGGCGTCGCTCTGTTTACACTCTCGTTGTTAGAGACCATCTAGTGAGGTAACCCCATCGTCTTACTCGTCATATTCCAATCCCAGTTCCTTCAGTACTTCTGACTCTTTACCCTTTGCACTTCGTAAAAGTACTCCGTTTTTTGTTACTAACCATCCTATTAGTAATTTTGTTTTTATAATGCTTGTCTCTTGTTTTCTTTTGTTTTTATATCTTAGCTCTCTACTATTTTTATTCCTAAGACCTTGTAGGGCTCGTTATCTAGTCTAGATTGGAGGAAAGCTATGAAAATGAAAATGGATGTCTTACATCATAATGACACTTGGGATCTTGCTCGATTACTACTGGTAAAAAAAACTATTGGTTGTCGGCAAGTGTATAATATCAAATTTAATCCGATGGTTTTATTAAATGCCTCAAACCTTAACTTGTTACCAAGGGTTTTACTCAAACATATGACATTGATTATGATGAGACATTCTCTCGTGTTGCCAAAATTTTGTGTTTAGGTGTTGATTTCTTTGGCTACTAATCTTGGTTTTGCCTTTATTCTAGTTAGATATGAAAAATGTCTTCCTACACGGTGACTTAGTTGAAGAAGTCTATGTGAAGTAGCCACCTGAGTTTGCTCCTAAGGAGGAATGTCATAAGTGTTGTCGGATAAAAAAATCTCTTTATGGTTTAAAGTAGTCACCAAGGACATGGTTTGGTAAGTTTTCTATGACAGTTTTAGAGTTTGATCTTCTTAAATATCAGACAAATCATTATGTTCTTCACATACACACTAATTATACTAGTTATTTATGTAAATGACATTGTAATTAGTGATGATGACTATGAAGGTATTGCAAAGTTGAAAATATTCCAGTAGGACCGATTTTATACTAAAGACCTAGACAAACTCAAGTATTTTTTAGATATTGAGGTTGTCAAATCTAAGCAAGATATTTGTTTGCCTTAGAGAAAATATATACTTGACATGTTAAAGGAAACAAATTTGATAGGTGGTAGACTAATTGATATTTCTACGGAACTAAACCAAAAGTTGTTGATGGTGCACCATTTAAAAATCTAGGTCAGTACCGCAAGTTGGTTAGGAAGCTAAATTATCTCACTATTACCTGACTAGATATTGTATATGCAATTAGTGGTGAGAGTCAATTATGGGATGCCATAGAATACCACACTAGGATGTAGTCATTTGCATTCTTTGATACCTTAAATGTGCTCCTGGACTTAGGTTGTTGTATCGAGTCAATGGGCATCTTAGAGTGGGAGGTTTTACAGATGTTGATTAAGTTGGTTCTTCCTCAGATCAAAGTTCAACTACTGAATATTATACTTTATTGAAAGGTAATGTGATTACATAAAAGAGTAAAAAACAAACGGTGGTAGCATGATCTGGTACTAAGGTTGAGGCTAAGTATATAGTGATGACACATACCACTAGTAAGTTGATACGATTCCTGCACTTTTTTCAAGAAATTGGTTTTTCAGTCCAACTTCTCCTATAGTTGTAAAATAATAATCAGACAGCTCTTTACATTGCTGCAAATCTATGAAGCATGGGCACTCTCGAGAAGGTAACGTATCTGTATCGGACACATGTCGAACATTGACACTCTTCGGACACTCTCGGACACGTGTTCGATACTCTTTTATCCGTGTCCATAATTACATGATAAATTTTTAATTTCGGACACCTTTTTTGTGACGTGTCCGACATTTCTTTAGGAATAGGCATATGTTGAAATGTGATTAATAAAGCTTAAAAATTTAAGAACATATAATTACTAATACTAGACATGTTGAAGTTATACTCCAATTATAATAATAAAAACAAAAGATGCATAAAAATTTTAAAAAGAGGAATTGAAAAAATGAGAGTAATTATTTAAATTATATATTAAGTACACATTGTCTACAAAAAAAAAAATTGCTGATTATTGACTATAATGAAGATGTTTTAGTTTAAAAATTTACACAAATGACTAGACATTAGGTTTACTTATCATAAAATATTGGATTGTTTATGAATTTTATATCATCATCACTATATTTGCAATAAATTATATAATATTATACATAAAATATAATTTTTTTGTAACGTGTCCCTAACGTGTCTGTGTCCTACTTTTTTGAGAAATATCGTGTCGGCATGTCCATGTCGTGTCGTGTCCGTATCCATGCTTCTTAGCTGCCAATCTTGTATTCTATGAGAAGACTAAACATATCGAAGTTGATTATCACTTTATTCAAAACAAGATACTAAGTGGAAATATTTTAATACCATTTATAAAATCTGATGATCAACTTATAGATATGTTCACAAGCATCAAGTCGTACTCATCTTACAACTATTTGTTCCAAGATTGAAATATATAATATATATATTCTAGCTTCAGAGGGAGTGTTGAGAGTATTACTATTATGTTGTTACTATTTTATATGGTTGTGATAAGTATACCTCTCTAAGGGTATACTAGTCTTTTATGTTTTTATTAGTTAACTATAAATATAAGTTGAGAATGAGAGGTAAGTTTTGAATAACAAAACTCCTCTTTGCCCCTCCTGTTATTGTTTTCTCTTCATCATTTAAACTTAATAAAAACCTTCAAAATAATATATTATTTTCACAAATATCTATTCTGAAATGTCCCTAGGCTTCAATTTTAGCACGACCACAACCAACCCCACCCCCTCATGTGCTTATTCAACACCTTACTCATAAATTCCCTTTTCAGCTTATAACGTTCATCGTTTGAAAGTGGAGGCAGGTTTTCGAGCTGCTACTCTTGAGGCCATCATTACTACATTGCCAATAAATCTCACTCGATTGCTACGCAAACCCTTAGAAAATAGAGAAAACAACCTATCCGTACATACTTGCATCGAATGGATCAAATCCAAAAAATATTCAATGAAGAACAAGATTTTAGAAATCAGGATCTTATTTCGAATCGATGGAAAAGACAAGATCGGGATGGTGGGATTGTATTGAGAATCATAAGATACTATAAATCATAGTTATCAAAATCATACAATTCTCAATTTGATTCGTACGATTCAGTTTGATAAAAGCACAAAATGGTTCATATCTTATATGAGAATCGTTTTTAGAGTTGAATCGCATCTGAATCGTTCAATTCGTATCACACAAATTGCACGATTCAGTCACTTTCTCTTAAAACCCAAACTTTTAAAAAAACATCGTTTTATCTGCTAAACAGTAAAATATCGTTTATTTGTAGAGAAACTTACCCCCTTATTAAAAGTCAGTCTCTTTGCTCGTTCTCTCTTTATTTCTCTGGTGTTGTCTAAAACTCGTCGCGTTGTTTGAAGCTGAAGGTGACGACTAAAGCTCTCGCATCATCAGCTAAAGGTATGTTTTCTGCTCCTTTTCTTCTTCTTCTTAACAGTAAGCACGCCCTAACAAGTCTTTTTTTTTTTACATTGGATTTTTCTATCTCGTCACCATATTTTATAATAAACTTTGATTTTTGCTCTCAATTGTTTCATAGATAATTTTTTAGGTTCTAATTTTTTGTTTCAAAATATAGCCAGTATGTTTTCTCTCAAACAATTTTCTTATTTGTTTTTTTTTTCATTCATGTTTGTAACCTAATCTATATTAAGTGTCACTATTTTGGTTCTTGAATAAGCATGGTTCTTTAATGAATTTTCATTTTTTTAAGTTGTTGAATTTAAAAATGATTCAACAGAAGAAGAAAATGAAAGCAAAAGCTAGCGTCTTTCTATTTTAGACGACCCGATATATCAATTGATTATTTTTAGAATATAATAATGTTCAATATTCAATATTTTGCGTATTTTAAATATGTAAATACTATTTTTTATTTTTGTTCAAATTTTGTGTCGAATCTTCCGATAGACCATTCAATACGATTCTAAAATTTAGGATTCCAATTCACAATATGAATCACGATTTGACAACTATGCTATAAATTGAAAAGACGACAAAAAAAAAATACACAGAAGCCAAGTATATATGCAAATTGAAATTTTATAAAAAAAAAACATAAAAGATAGAAATATGATTAGAATTTGAAAAACTATTGGAGCATTGAAGATAGTTAAAAATCAAAGGCAGTTTGTTTTTTTGTATGATGTAAGGAGTAAGAAAATTTAAGTATTTTGACCTTAACTTTTAAAAAGAGACGAATATATAGTAGAGATTGGAAAGTTGAGAGACTAATGAACAAACAACTTTAACAGTTTGATATCTAAACAAAATATTAGAAGAGTGAAAATGGAAGACTATTTGACAATTATCACTGGTCGGGAGAGGAGATCAAACTTAACGGTGGTTTTTAATTTTGAACGAGAGAGACAGACAAATGAAGAGTGTTTTTTGTACCACAAAGTTTTATGCATCTTTTTCCATCTGCTGAAATTCTCTATTAAACTAAAAATTATAGGAGACAATCACATTTAGATAGAGTTCTAAGTAATGAAATAATAAATATGACATGGGTCAACTTAATAACTAAATGCGCCTGACAAACAAACCCAACAACTAGGGTCAGCAAAATCGCAATTTGGATTGGGTATCTACAATCCTATAAGAATGAGAGAACTACAAGAAAAAGAAGAGTACAAGAAGAATAAGACTACAAGCAGAAGATGACGACCATAAGAAAAAGAATATTAGATGAAGACTACAACAAGAAGACCACAAGAAGAAGAGAAAAAAGATTACAAGAAGAAGATGACTGCAATAAGAAGAAAAGCTACAAGAAGTAGAAAACTATAACAATAACAACAATAAGAAGACGAAAACACCTGCTGAAAATAAGAAGACTACTAAGAAGAAGAGGACTACAAAGAAAAAAAAGACTATTAACAAGAAGAACAAGAGTACAACGACGACAACAACAGAAAGAGTACAAGAAGAAGAATACTACAAGAACAAGACTATGACAAGATGAAGAAGAAAAAGAAAAAGGAAAAGAAGACTAGAAAAAGATGACGAAAAGACTACCAAAAGGAGAACACAATAAAACAATAGAACACAAAAAAAAAAAAACACAAGAAAAAAAAACTAATAAAAGGAGAAGAAAACAAGAACACAAAAAAAAACACACAAAAAAAAAAGACAATAGACTATAAACACAAAAAAAAAAACACGAGAAAAAAAGACTATTAAAAGGAGAAGAATAAGAAGACTACAAGTACAAGAAAAAGAACAATAGAACAAAAAGAAGAATACAACAACAAAAACAAGATAAAAATTACAAGAAGAAAAAGACAATCCGCAACAATAAGAACAACAAAAAAAATTAGAATATGATTACAATAAAAAGGACAACAAGAAGACTACAAGAAGAAAAAGTAGAAGGCTTAAAAAAGATGAAAAAGAAGAAAGAAGAAAACTGCAACAACTACAATAAGACTACAAGAAGAAGAAGAAGAAGAAAAAACAAAAAGAAAAATAAGACAAAATGGAAGAAGAGAAAGAACATTGCAAAAAGAAGAGAACAACAATAAGAAGAAAAAAAAAAAGAGGAAGAAGACTACAACAAAAAAACCACAAGAAGAAAAAGATAAAAACTACTAGAAGGAGAAGAAGAAGAATAAAAATACAAGACAAAGAAGAAGAAGAAGAAGAATACAAAAAGAAAAAAAATACTACAAGAACGTGAAAGAAGAATAAGTTGAAGACTACAAGAAGATCACAAAGAGGAGGAAGAAAAAGATGACTAAAAAAATAAGAATAAGACTACAAGCAGAAAAAATAGAAAACTACAAGAATGAACTACTAAGAAGAAGAAAAAAGAAAACGACTACAAGAACAAAAAGAAGAAGAGGACAAGAAGAAGAAGACTAAAATAACAAGATAAAGACAACTACAACAAGAAGAAGAAAAACAAGACTATAGAAATAAGAAGATTAAAACAAGAAGAAGAAGAAGAAGACTACAACAAGAATAAGAAGAAGAAGAAAAAGACTACCAATAAAATGAAGACAACAAAAACAAGACGCTAGAGACTATAACAATAAGAAAAAGAAGAAGCCCGCAACAACAAGAAGAAACAAGAAGACTACAACACCAACAAGACCACAAGAAGAAGAGATATTCTAAGAAGAATGAAGACTACAAGAAAAAAAAGAAGAGAAGGAAAACTACAAGAACAAGAAAATTACAAAAAGAAGAAAAAGAAAAAGAAAAAGAAAATTGCAAGAAAAACAAGAAGACTACAAGAACAAGAAGAAAACTATTGTTAGAGTATTATGAGGGGTAGTTTAATTGTTTACTTTATTCTATATTGTGCTACTATATAGAGACTTTTGTTATATATTTTAGGTTAAGTTGTTGCACAGACTAATTATGTCATAATGATATTTTCTCTCTTTTTCTCTTATCTCTTCTTTCTTTGATCTAATCTAACAACTACAAGAAGAAAAGAAAAAGAAGACAGATATAAAAAAAGGAAAATTATTAGTCGCAGGAGAAGAAGAAAAAGACTACGAGAAGAAGGATACATGAAGAAGAATGAAAGAAAAGAAGAGTACAACAAGAAAAAAAAGATAGAGAAGAATATTACACGAAGAAGAACAAACTATAAAAAGAAGAAGAAAGATAAGGACAACAAGACTACAATATGAAAAATGAGACTCTAAGAAGAAGATGACTCCAAGAAACAAAAGAAAAAGATGAAGACCAACGGTACAAGAAAAAATAAGAAGACGACTACAAGAAGTAGAAGATTATAAGAAGAGAAAGAAGATTTCAACAAGTTATTCAAAAAAGAAGATGACTAAAAACAAAAATAAGAAAAAGACTACAATGACAAGAAGCAGAAGGCTACAACAAGAAAATAACAGTACTACAACAATGACAAGAAGATTATAAGAAGAAGAAGACTACAACAAAAATAAGAAAAAGACCACAAGAAGAATAAGACTCCAACAAGTACAAGAAAAAAGAAGAAAACCACTACAACAAGAAGAAGAATTTGAAAAAGACTACCAGAAAGAGAACAAGAAGCAGAAGAAAAAGGAAAAAAGACTACTAGAAGTAAAAGAAGACAACTACAACAAGAATAAGAACTATAAAAACAACAAGAAGACTACAAGAATAAAAAGAAAAAGACTAGAAGAAGAAGAGTATCAGAATAAGACTACAAAAGAAAAAGTAGAAGTGGATAAAGAATACAAAAAGAAGACGACTAGAAAAAAAGAAAGAACACTACAAGAAAAAGAAGAAAACTACAAGAATGACACAAGAAGAAAAACAAGAAGACTACAAGGAGGAAGAGGAGAAAAAAAAATACAAAAAGAAGACTACAAGCAAAAGAAGACTACTACAAGGAAAAAAAAAGACTACAAGAAGAAGGCTGCAACAACAATAACAAGACTATAAGAATAAAAAAAATAAGACTACAAAAAGAAGAAGAGAACAATAATAAACAAGAGAAGAAAGAGACTAGAAGAACGAAAAGAGGAAGAAAAAGAAAAAGAAAAAGAAGAAGAAGAGGATGAAGAATACAAAACGAGGAAGAAGACTACAAGAAGAAAAAGATGAAGACTACTAGAAGGAGAAGTAGAATAAAAGTACAATAACACGAAGAAGAAGGAGAAGAAGAAAAAGGAGGAGACTACAAAAAGAATAAAATAAGAAGAAAGACTATGAGACGAAGAAGAAGAAGATTACAAAGAGGAAGAAGAAGAAAACGACGACTACAAGAAGAAAAGGCACAAAACTACAAAAAGGAACTGCTAATAAGAAGAAAAAAAAAAGGATGACAAAAAGAAGACTAAAATACTAATAAGAAAAAGACTACAACAAGAAGAAAAGAATACTGCAAGAAGAACAAAACTAGAGGAAGAAGAAGAAGAAAAAAAAAATGAATAAGACTATAAAAAGAAGAAGACTAAAACAAGAACAAGAACAAAAAGAAAAATAAGACTATGACTAGACTACACCCAGAATAAGAAGAAGAAGAAAACTACAATAAGAAGGAAAAAAAAAGCCTACAACAACAACAAGAAACAAGAAGACCACAACACCAACAAGGCCACAACAAGAAGAAGAGACTAGAAAAAATAGAAAAAGACTACAACAACAACAAAAAGAAGGCCACAATAAGAAAAAGAAGAAGAAGCCTACAAGAAAAGACGAAAAAAAAGGTAGTGGTGGCAACAACAAAAAGAAAAAGAAGCAGATTACAAGAAAAAAAAGAATACAACTACTAGTAGAAAAGAAAGAACACTACAAAAAGAAGAAAAGAAAAAAAAGAATACTACTAGAAGGATAAGAAGAAGGCTATAAGTAGAAAAGGGCTACAAAAAAAGAAAAGGAAGATTGCAACAAGAAGGAAAAAATAAGTAGTAAAAAGAAGACTACTAGAACAATAAGCTAAAAAAAGAAGAGTACAAGAAAAAGAATAAGAAGAGGGTGAAGCATATACATAAAGAAGACTACAAGAAGAAAAAAATAAAGACTAGAAAAAGAAGACAATGACTAGTAGAAGAAGAGTACTAGTTGAAGAAGAAAAAGAAGACGACTAGTAGAAGTACAAGTAGAAGAAGAGTGCTAGTAGAAAAAGAAGACGACGATGAAGAAAATTACAAGGAGAAGAAAAAGATGACTACAAGAATAAAAAGATGAAGAAGGTCGCTAGAAGGAGAAGAGGAAGATGAAAACTAGAATAAGAAGAAAAAGAAGAAATAGACTAGAAGAAAAAGAATAATACAAAGAAGAAAAAGAAAAAGAAGACCACTAAGAAGAAGAAGATGACTACTACAACAAGAAGTAGACTACAACAAAAAGAAAAAAAATTCAAGAGATGATTTCGAGAATCAACTAACCGACACATCCGTAGAGCAGATGACTCCACAATCTCGCTCTCGCACAACTGAAATGGGATGAATCAAATCAATAAACTTATTGATTGATTCTGGGCACATTTTCAAATTCAATCAAGGCAAAGGGGCTTACTTTTCCTGAAATTGAGTCATCCTATTCCAATTAAGAAGAAAACGACCACAACAATAAGAAGAATAAAGGAGATAAATTAAAAAAACTACAAAGAAGAGAAGAAGAAAATGACCACAAGGAACAGAAGAAGATGGAGACTACAACAAGAACAAGAAGAATAGAAAAAGAAAATTGTCAAATGAATAAGAATACAATAAGAAGAAGAAACGATGGCTAAAAGTAGAAGAATAAGACTACAACAAAAACATGAAGACGACTAATTAAGAAGAAAAAGAGGACTATAACATGAAGAGGAGGACTACAACAAAAAAAAAACAGACTTCAAAGAAGAAAAAGAGTACATAAAGAATAATAAGACTATTATAAGTAACAGACTACAACGACAATAACAAGACGACTACAACAAAAAAAAAGACTACAATAGAAAGAAGGAAAAAAAGAGAGGATAAAGAATAAAAAAAGAAAAAAACTATTAAAAAAAAAGAAGAAAACTATTGGAAGAAGAAAACGAGGAAAAAAATTACTATAAGAAGAAGATGACAACTACAAGAAGGAAAAGGCTAAATAAGAAAAAGATGAAAAATAATAAGACTACGAAGAAGAAGAAAATTATAATAAGAGGAAGGAGAAGACTATAAAAAGAAGAAAAACAAGAAGACTATAACAAGAAGCACAAAATGACTACAAGAAGAAGAAGAAAAAGATTAAATTAGAAGTATACAAAAAGAAAAAGACTACAAGAAGAACAAAAAAAAATTAAAGAAGAAGAAGAAGAACCCTATAAGAAGAACACAAGCAAAATAAGATTAAGAGTATACAAGGAAGAAAAAGAACAAGAAGACATCAAAAAGACTGGAAGAAGAACAAGAAATCATCAAGAAAAAGAAGAACAAGAAGACATCAAAAAAAAGTTGAATACTATAAGAGGAAGAAAAAGACTACAAGAAAAAGAAGGATACAAGAAGAATAAGACTACCAAAAAGAAAAAGCAGAACAAGAACAAGGAGACGACTACAAGAAGAAAAAGAAAAAAGAAGAACGAGAACAAGAAGACTAGTAGAAGAGAAAGAATAATAAAATTAAAAGAATAAGGATATAAAAAGAAGACTACCAGAAGGAGTATAAGAAGAATAAGAAAACTACAAGAATAAGGAGAAGAAGAAGAAAACTACAAGAATAAGGAGAAGGAGAAGGAGAAGATGCAGACTGCAAGAAGTAGACTAGAAGAAACCGAAGAACACTAAGAAAACTAAAAGAAGAAGAAGGTGATGAAAAAGACGACAACAATAAGAAGAAAAAGACTACAAGAAGAAACTGACTAAAAGAAAAAGACAAAAAGAAGACTGCATGAAGAAGAAAACAATAATTAGAAGAAGGATACTAAGATTGATAGTACATTGCAACATAGTGGCATAGCAAATTATCAGGAAATACAATATATAAAAAAGTAGGAGCATAATTGTCATTAGACACTAATATTAAGTGCAAGAGTAATGATGGGAATAGCATAACAAGTGGAAGTGGCCAAGCAAATTTTAAGAAAAATAATATATAAGTAGTAGTGCCATAATTGTCATTGGACACTAATATTAAGGGCAAGAATAGCGATGATAATATTGTAACATCAATCTACACTAAGTTCAAAAATAGAAAAAAATGTGCCAAATGGCATATGAGTTTAATATAGGTCATAAAAGTTTATGAGACAAATTGCATCACTAGACAAGTTGAACGGTATAGAGAGAATAAAATAAGTAAAGCAAAATACACAAGGTGTCATGAGACAACTTCAATAAATTGATCCAACCTAACAGTTTAGCCCATGCTAAATAAAAGATTATATATTGACACATCATACCATCCGGGCCGAGGTAAGGTTCATTAATTATTATAATCAGCAAGAATTTCAAGTAGTTTCACTAAGTAAAATGCTAAATCCTCGTATATCTTCTTGGTTTCCAAAATTATTTAACCACAAAAAAAGTTGATTTGACTATCGCAACCTTAAAGTAGCCCCAGTTCTTTATATAATTTATAGATATTAACCGTGTCGCAACCTTAAATTACCCTTACTTCTTTATGTAGTTTATAGATATCAACCAAAATGAGCTGAATATAATATATTTGGAAGCATACATAATTGAGAAAGAAACAAATATTTTTAACATAAGTTTCATCATTTTTTTTTCTTTTCTTGTTCTTCAATTATGGTGGCAGAGTCTCTAAATAAAAATTTGTCCACAACCTTTAAACATTCAACAAGTTTAATATAACAAGTAGCATTTCCCCTAAGGTTTATGTTTACTAAGTTCATGCTTTGTAATAATATTAATCAAAACGAAGGAGAGAGAAGAGTGAAACCAACAATAATCTGTCAGAGCATAAACATGAGACACACAATGGAAGCCCTTATATAGTAAGGCAACATAAAATAAAGAGAATGACTAAACTATCCCTAATAAAACTAATAATAAGCTAAACTCTCTAACACACTTCCTCAAACTCATGATATGAACAGAAAACATCAAAAGTTTGCTAAGAAATTGAAAATGTGCAATGGCTTACGAGATTTTGTAAAGAAATCCGCCTAATTGCAGAATTGAAGGCAGAAAAGGAGGAGAGACAATTCCTAGCCGAAGATGATGACACAAAAAATGACAATCAATCTCAATATGCTTTGTGCACTCATGAAAGACTAAGTTATGAGCAATCTGAATAACACTAGTATTATCACAATACATAAGAATTGGTGCCAATAACATTAAGTCAAGATCAACAAATAGTCATTGTACCAAACTATCTCAACTCCAGTAGATATCATAGCATGATATTCAGTTTTAAAAAATGAACGAGAAACAACGGTTTGCTTTTTGTTTTTCCAAGAAATAAGAAAATCACTGGAAAAAAAAAAGTAGAAGCCAATTCTGGACTTACAGTCCATAGAATCACTAGCCCAATCAGCATCAGAATAAGCCTTGAGTTCCATAAAAGATGAGAAAAATAATAAATTCTATTATAGAGTACCGCGAAGATATCGAAAAATACGAAGAATAACATCCTAGTGAATAATGATGGGTCACCGATGATGACCATAAATACCAACGGATACGAAAAATCTTCATAAATACCAGTAAGAAAATTTGATCCTACCAGTAGTTTGTCACCAAAAAGGCTAACGTCGGCATGATGTCATCGTCGGCAATGATGATGTCAACAACGACCTGACCCTTTTTTTTTTGGAACTTCACATTATGTTTTTCTTCTTGTTTTTGTCGAAATGAAGTGCTATGATACAAAGTTGAAATAGAAAAACATATATTAGGGTTAGAAGAATGTATGGAAATAGAAAAAGGGAAAATGAAGAAAGATATGAAAGAATAGTCTGTGTGTCTAAACTAGATTGCCCTACACTCTCTTATTTATGATATTTGGTAAATTACACTATCACCCCACACTAATTAACTTTGTCTAATAGAGAAAATAAGAACTCTTTAACTATTATTATTGTTGTTGTTGTTGTAGTCTTCTTCTTTTTCTTCTTATAGTGGTCTTTTTCTTTTTCTTTTTGTAGTCTATTTATTTCTTGGTCTGTGTGTCTAAACTAGATTGCCCTACACTCTCTTATTTATAATACTTGGGAAATTACACTATCACCCCACACTAATTAACTTTGTCTAATAGAGAAAATAAAAATTGTTTAACTATTATTATTGTTGTTGTTGTTGTTGTTGTCTTCTTCTTTTTCTTCTTATAGTTGTCTTTTCCTTTTTCTTTTTGTAGTAGTCTATTTATTTCTTGGTCTTGTAGAGGTCTTCTTCTTCTTCCTCATTTAGTCATCGTTTTCTTCTTCATCTTCATGTAGTCTTCTTCTTTCTGTTGAAGTAATCTTCTTTTAGTTGTTATGGTCTTGTCTTCTTAGTATCTTCTTCTCAGTAGTCTTATTTTTCTTTTCCTTATTAGAAGTTTCCTTTTTCTTCTAGTCTACTTCTATTTCTTCATGTGGTCATCTTTTGCTTTCTTGTAGTTTTCATCTTCTTCTCCTTCTCCTTCTAGTGACCATCTTGTTCTTTTACTTGTATCCTTCTTCTCGACTTCTCCTTCTAGTAGTCTTCTTCTTCTTATATATCCTTCTATTTTTAATAGTCTTCTCCTTATTCTTGTAGTCATTGTGTTCTTCTTGTAGTCTCTGTCTTTTTCTTCTTATTCTACTAGTACTCTTCTTATATTTGTTCTACTAGTCTTCTACTTTTTCTTCTTGTATCATTCTTCTTGAGTAATCTTCTTCTTTTTTCTTGCTTTCTAATCTTATTTTTCTCTTGTAGTCTTCTTATTATTGTTATATTCTTCTTTTTCTTTTTTTTTTCGTTGTAGTCTTCGTCGTCATTTTCTTCTCCTCCTTCATCCTCCTCTTCTTTTTGTAGTATTCTTCTTGTTATATTGTTATAATTTTCTTCTTTTTCTTCTTCATGTAGTCTTTTTTTGTCTTTTATCTTCTTTGAGTTTTCTTCTTCTTCTTGTTCTTTACTTGTATCCTTCTTCTCGACTTCTCCTTCTAGTAGTCTTCTTCTTCTTATATATCCTTCTATTTTTAATAGTCTTCTTCTTCTTATTCTTGTAGTCATCGTGTTCTTCTTGCAGTCTTTGTCTTTTTCTTCTTATTCTACTAGTACTCTTCTTATATTTGTTCTACTAGTCTTCTACTTTTTCTTCTTGTATCATTCTTCTTGAGTAGTCTTCTTTTTTTTTCTTGCTTTCTAATCTTATTTTTCTCTTTAGTCTTCTTATTATTGTTATATTCTTCTTTTTCTTTTTTTTTCTTTGTAGTCTTCATCGTCATTTTCTTCTCCTCCTTTGTCCTCCTCTTATTTTTGTAGTGTTCTTGTTGTTATATTGTTATAATTTTCTTCTTCTTGTATAGTCGTCTTAGTGTTCCTCTTCTTCATCTCCTTAATAGTCTTGTTTTTCTTTTCCTTCAAGTCTTACTTCTTCTTCATGTAGTCTTCTCGCTATGGTTTTCTTTTTCTTCTTCTTTTCATATATCTTTATTCTTGTAGTTTTTTTTCTTCTTCTTCTTCTTGTAGTTGTCTTCTTGTTCTTTTTAGTAATCTACTTCTTGTATTTTTCTTTTTTTTCTTCTAGACTACTTCGTGTTGGAGACTTCGTCGTCTTCTTTGTGTCTTTTTCTTCTTCTTTAGGGCTAGGCTCCAACTTCGACAATCAGAAAGCACACATCTGACTTCAATCAGAGTGAATTTTTTCCTCTGACTCCAACTCCAAATGACTATAACTCTAGTTCTAACTCCGTCTTGTCGAAGACAGAGTGAAGGCGAAACAGCTTGTCAAAAATGTACACAACCCAAAAAATAAAATTTACTACCAAAAATATACATATACCATCAAACACATATATAGAGAGGAGGGAAACAAAAAGAGAATTACTAGGTAAGTTCTTCGATATGAGATTTGCCGGCAAGACCATCATCACAAGTGAGATTTGAGTCATTGGATCTGGCATTTGCACCTCCTCCATCATTGAGATTTGAAATCTTATATCTAAGATCCAAATCTCAAAGTTTTTTGCCGAGATCCGAGATCTCAGATGTCATCTGCGTTTTGCCACCAATTTCATAGGTGTTCTTCGCCATCAAAGAAACGAGAGGGAGAGAGAGGCAACGAAGAGCGGAGAAAAAAGAGCAAAGAGAAGAGAGAGGCAAAAGCAGAAGGAACAAGAGACTGAGCGAATAAAGAGGAGAGAGAGATACAGAAAGAGATGCAAAAATAAGTAAAAAAAATGTATTCTTATATCTTTATTCTTGTAGTTTTCTTCTTGTTGTTGACTTTTTCTTCTTATAGTCATCGCCTTGTTCTTCTTATTCTTCTTCTTATAGTCATCTTCTTATCCTTCTCTTCAGTAGTCTTCTTCTTTTATTTTTCTTTTCTTTTTTCTTCTTGTAGGCTACTTCTTTTTCTTTTAGCCTTCTTCTTCTTCTTTAGGCTATGCTCCGACTTCGACGAACTTGGAAAGCACATATACGATCTCTGACTCGAACTTCAATCATAACAAATTTTTCCCTTCAACTCTAACTCCGAATGACTATAACTCTAGTTCTGATTCCGCCTTGTCGGAAATAGAGTGAAGGCAAAGCAACGTGTCAAAATTATACACAACCCAAAAAAATAAAAATCCTATCAGAAATATATATACCATCACACACACACACTCACACATAGAGAGAGAGAGAGAGAGAATTACTGTCTAAATGAGTTCCTGGATATGAGATTTGTAGGAAAGACCATCGCATGTGAGATCAAAGTTCTTGAATCTGGAATTTGCATCTCCTCCATTGTTGAGATCTTATATCTTTGAGTTTTTCGCTGAGATCTGAGTCACAAATCTCATATATGAGTTTTGCCACCAATTTCGCATGTGTGTTCTTTCGCCATCAAAAGAGCAAAAAAGAGAGAGAAAAGAGGTAGAGAGATGCAAAAGGAGTGAGAGAATAATGAAGTAGAAGAATAGAGAAGCAAAAGGGGAAAGACTGAGAGATGCAAAGAGAGACGAAAAGAAGTAAAAGGACATTAGTTTTCTTATATCCTTATTCTTGAATTCTTTTTCATCTTCTTCTACTTGGAGTCTTCTTGTTCTTTTTTATTCTTTTTCTTGTAGTCATCGTCTTGTTCTTCTTTTAGTCGTCTTCTTGTTCTTCTTTTTAGTAGTCTCTTCTTGTTATATTTTTATTTTTTTTCTTTTCCTTCTTGTAGACTACTTCTTCATGTCAGAATCTTCTTCTTCTTTTAGTCTTTTTCTTCTTCTTTAGGGTTGGGCTCCAAATTCGACGAACTTGAAAACCACACATACAACCTCCGAATCTGATTTCAATCGGAACAAATTTTTCCTTCCGACGAAGAATAACTATAACTTCAATTTCGACTTCGCCTTGTCGAAAAATGGAGCGAAAACAAAGTAGTGTGTTGACAATGTACACAACCCAAAAATAAAACTATCAGGAATATACATGTACCATCAGACATACACACATATAGAGAAAAAAAAAAGAGACAAATACTGGGTGAGTTCTTGGATCTAAAATTTGCAAAAAAGACCATTGCAGGTGAGATCTGAGATTTGCACCTCCTCTATCATTGAGATCTAGGATCTCTAAGTTTTTCATTGAGATCTCAAATCTTATATTTGAGTTTTGCTATCAATTTCACGGGTGTGTTCTTCCCATTGAAAGAGAGAGAGAGATAGACAGAGAAAAATAGAGAGGAAGAGAGAGAAGAGAAAGACATAAGTAGGAGCGAGAGATAAGACAGAATAAAGAGAGAAGCAGAGAGAGGAAGATCGAAATAAGTAAAAGAAAATTAGTTTTCTTATATCCTCATTCTTGTAGTTTTCATCTTGTTGCTTTTTCCTTTTTTTTTTCTTCTTGTAGTCTTCTTATTCTTTTTTTCTTCTACTTCTTGTAGTCATCGTCTTGTTCTTATTCTTCTTCTTGTAGTCATCTTCTTGTTTTTATTCTTCCTTTTGTAATCATCTTCTTGTTCTTCTTAATAGTCTTCTTATTGTATTTTTCTTTTTTTTTCTTCTCCTCCTTGTAGACTACTTCATGTTGGAGTCTTCTTTTTTATGGCTAGACTTTGACTTTGACGAAGTCGGAAAAGCACATATACGACCTCCGACTCCGACTTCAACCAGAATGAATTTTTCCCTCTGATTCTGGCTCTGAAATACTATAACCAAGGATCAAAATGTCGTGTCGACACGTCCGAAACGTCCGAAACGTTTCGGAATTTCAACACTCCGAAACGAAACAGTAGTTGAATCACAAAATTCCAGTGTTTCGGTCGAAACGGTACTGTTTCGGACCGTTTCGGTCGAAACGGTACTGTTTCGGACCGTTTCGGTCGAAACGGCATTGTTTCGAACCATTTCGACAAAACAGTGATATATTCGGTTCATTATGAATAATTACATTTAATACCCATTATAATTACATTTAATACCCACTGTAATTACATTTAATACTCACTATAATTATATTTAATATCCCACTATAATTACATTTAATTCTCACTGCTCTTCTGTCTTTTATAATTTTTTTGTTATAAGAATAAATA
>CAUOFW020003370.1:0-37833 GCA_963454935.2 Ilex paraguariensis | reverse complement strand
CAACGTTTCGGTGAAGGATAAACCATACCGATTAGAATACCATGGCTGTTTTACTGGCAGGTTGATGATGCACTGATGACATAATTTCAGACACAATACTGAAATTATGTACATCACTGTATCATGCATGAAACATATAATATATAGATATATAAATATATAAAACATCAACATCTCTAGAATTTAACCAGTATTATACATATTTTTACTTATCACTGGAGGATATAAGTAACTACTCACGGCCCATTGCTACAGACAAGCAAGGAGTGCGGGCAGTTTTCATTACAACTGAAATTAAAATATAAACCCTAAAACGTCTTTCATAAGGAACAACTGAAACACAATCACCTTTATTATTAGTTATGACAAAAAGGTGATGGCAGTTCAACTATCCGAATAGAAAGATACAACAGAAATATAGAAGTACAGAGTTTGACTGAAGTGTATGACGGACTGGATCGAGTTGCAACTTCTTTTCTTTTTCTTTTTCTCTCTTGAACTTCTCTCTGAACTCCTGGTGTTCGGCCTCCTTTTGAATTGAAGTTGCATGGCTATTTATAGAGGAGAATGGAGGAGGGTGCTGATGAGCCGCCAAAGGGGATCGTCTGGACGCCCCACCACCGTCCAGACAGTGGAGTCTTGTTGGATTTTCCCACTTGCATTATGCTGACTCTTCATGTGTGGTAATTACACTTTAGCCTTTGTAGTTTCAAGCTTTTATGCATTGCTCCTTGTATTCTCCGGTAATTCAGCATTTAACCCTGAAAATTTTAAACATAATACACATAAAACCCTAATTACGCACAAACCCTAATTGACTCTAATTAATAGTTTTTTGTTATTTTATCACACTAATTCGACTTTATTAACTATTCTAATTTATATATTAATTAAGGTTAATCACTATGACATCAGAAACTACTATTCCTCGCTAGCCTACCCACAAAGTAATGGCTAGCTTTACTGGGATTATTCGAGGGACATTCAAAGGCAGAGCTGGTAGCAATTTTTGAGATGAACAGGTATAAGTATAACTTTTCCCGAGGTATTGCTTTAGATAGGAGCATGGGGAACCTAGGTACTGCTTTAATTTCTCAAAGTTTTAAATAAGGGTAAACATTGATCACTAGCTCTGGAAATAAAACTGTTGAGCATAGCAACCCTCCTAGTGAAGCATTGCACTCTTTAATGTTCCAAGGTGGGCTCATGTTTAGTAGAGCTTGGATTTTGTCCGGATTCGCCTCTATTCCTCTCTACAATACACTTGGATGAGTTTAATTTCATATGATACCTTCTCAGGGTTCTAAAGGCATCATCTAGGTGAGCCACATGGTCTTCAACAAGCTAGCTTTTTACCATCATGTTATTGACGTAGACCTCTATTGTATTCCTGATCAATTATTTGAAAATACGACTAACCAAATGCTGATATGGAGTTTTGGCATTTTTTTAATCTAAAAGGCATTACCTAGTAGTAGTATAAACCTTTATTTGTGATGAAAGAGGTATTCTGTTTGTCATCTAGAAGTATACGGATTTGATTATAATGTATCCAGAAAGCTTAAGAGCTGGAACCCTATTGTGGTATCCATCAACAGATCAGTTCTTGGGTGTGAGAAACAATCCTTCGGGTAGACCTTGTTAAGGTGTGTGAAATCTATGCAAACCCTCCATTTCCATTATACTTCTTGACCAACACCACATTGGCCAATCGCTCCGAGTATTGTACCTTTCTGATGGAATTTGCATGCAAAAGCTTGTCCAATTCTTTTGCAATAGCTTTGACACTTTCTGGGTGAGCACTCTCCTTTTTTGTTTAATCATTTTAAAGGAGGGATCTGCATTGAGCTTATAAACCATAATTTGGGGATCAATTTCAAGCATATCCTCATGGCTCCAAGAAAACAATTTGAGTTATTGTGCAAGAATTCCTTAATCTTGTTCCTAATATGTGGGAAAAGCTCAAATCTCACATTAGTTGCTCAATCTAGGTCTCCTCCTAGCATTATTGGGATTAGTTCCTCCATGGGGCAATTTATTTTCTCTTCCTCAGGCACTCTTGGATTAATATTCTCCATCTAGCATGTTTTTGTTGGCTTGCTATTCTTGGTTGAAGCTACGTAGCATTCTTTGGCCACGACTTGATAACCCTTTACTTTCCCTATCCCCTTTTTCATTGGGAATTAGAGAAAGAGGTGATACGTAGAAGGCACTATTTTCAGGGCATTATGGGTTCGTTGCTTGAGGATAATGTTGTACGCCGAGGGGTAGTTCATGACTAAGAAATTCACTAGGTGCGTGACCTGAGCAGGGGGATGCTTGCTCCCAAATGTGGTAAAATCTTAAACTCCTTCCCAAGCATAGGAATTTATATCGAATAGTAACTTGATCAATTATCGAGGTTGTCCCCCCCAGGGAAACCTAAGCAGGGGGATGATTAATATTATGTTGATTCCAGAGATTCTAAGAATTACCTGTGCTAAATTTAATTATCTAAGAATAAGTAAAGATATTTACAAATCAACTATGTTTTCAAAAGCAATCATTTCAATCAATGGAAAAAAAATTGAGCATTGAAACCCTAGTTAGGTCAAAACTACCCATTAATGGATGAGAATCCCTCATCTAATTATACCAGAATTAGAATACTCACTCACATTGAAAGTAAAATCAAAAGCAATTATAAAATTCATGATAGTTGAAAGAAAAACTAAAACCTGTGTTGAAACCAAAATATAAACCAAATACCTAGTATTGAAAACGAAAATCGCGAATGATTACAAGAACTAGGAATCGAATGTACTGTACTTGCAATAAATAAATAAATTGGGTACATACAATGCTCTATAATTGTTAAGAAGGAAAAACAAAAAAGAACGATGAAGAACCCAAAAAGAGAGGAACTAAACGTGCAAGAAGGAATTCCAGCCTCCCTCTTTAATTTCAACCTTTTATAGATAGATTGGCTGAAAATTCTCTTCCTTCTTTTTCTCTTCTTTTTTCCACCAATGAGACATTTGAAATTCCTCAACCAAAAGAATTCACAAAGAATCATAATTGCATTTTAACTCTGATGAACTGGTAGAAAGCATACCCGACCTACCAGTAGAAAAGTTTTTGTTTCAGATGAACCAATAAGTCAGTAACAAAAAATCAGTAAAATTGCTCTATGTTTTCAGCTGTTGGTAGGTCAAATAGCAATGAACCGATAGCCAAGTTTCTACATTGAGATGAACCGGTAGGATTTCAGTGTTATTTTTAGAATCCCTTTCTGCTGCCTGATGAACTAGTAGAACACCTACTGGCAGATCTGACCTTTTTCTAAATTCTTGTTTCAATGCTCTTGGTTCGAACTATGGCTCACCTAGCTTACTTCATAAGTTCTCCAAAGCATTAAAATAAATGTAAAACACCGTCCTTACATCAAATTGCCTGCAAAACATAATATTCCCTCATAAAATGCAAACTAACTAAAGCAAAATATATAACTATTAAACAAAGCTAAAGTGAAAGGTTTAAGATAATAAATCTTGCAAAATTATGCATTCAACAGGGGATGTCCTATGGTGATTGGGATGGATACCGCTCCTGACGGATAAGCTCTCTCTCCTAAATAATTGACAAGAGGATCTGTGATGGGCCTTAGATTACGTCTTACCATGCTAGCTGATCGAATGTTGTAGCACAAATTTATTAGCTGAGCCATTGATGTCTATCAAGACCCTTCATACAACATGGTTTGATGCAATTATTGAAATGAGCAAGGGGTCATTATGCAAAAAAATGAACTTCTTTGAGGTCTTCATCTAAAAAGGTGATCGGTGGTTTAACTCTAGGCATCTTTCCTTGGTATACCAAGTTAGTCTCTTCGAAATCATTGCAATCTCTTCTTGTGTATTCTCACTTTAGCAAGCTAGTTTCTCCTCCAATATCCAGCCCTTTTGAAATTACCTTTATTTCCCCTAAGGGCTACTAATGTTCACAAGCCTCCAGAGGTGTAGCTCTATTTTTATCAATGAACCTTCTTAAATGACCCTGTCGAATTAGTTCTTCTCTCTAATCTTTTAGGGTGATACAATCATCCTTATCATGCCTATGGTCTCAATTATCTCTTGCTCTTTTAGGAGAAGGTGATTTTAGTTTTCTGGCCATTTGAGGACATTGTCATCCTATATCTAGAAGAAGACTTGTTCCACCATTGTGTTTAGAGGGTATACCTCTAAAATCTACCTAGTGGGAAGTGTGGTCCCAGTCTTTCTCTTGTTGGTATTAGATTGGATCTTCCTTTCTTTGAGGTGGTAACTTTATCTTGTTTCTCTTGATCTTTTTGCTTCATTTCTATAGAGTGATCTTCTCCTCCATTCTTGGCATTGGCATTTAGAGTGTCTTCTGCATTCATATGACTTTGTGTTCTAGAAAAGAGCTACGCTATACTTGCATGTGGAGCCTTGGATAATCACAATAAGAATATGGAGGGTTGTAATCCTCCTATGAGGCCGGTTAAGGCCACATTATCATCTACATTGTCAATTTGAAATCATTCCTTGGCGAATTGCACCATATATTACCGAAGCGATTCTCCCTTCTTCTGCTTAAGATGCAACATATATGTAGCTAGTTTTCGATGAGTTTGTACCCCAATGAAATGGGAGTTTATAGCTTCTCGTATGGGATATATCTAGTCTTTCCCGAATAGAGTACTTCATTCTTACTATATCATAGCAGGCATGTGAAAGAAAAGGAATTCCTTAACTCAAAAAAATGATCCAACGGATCCATGAGGGAACCTATTGAACGAGAAATGAGTTACCCCTTGATAGTGGTTAGGAAAGCATGACACGTCATTTAGTCAAGGACATTCTTGATTAGCACAAAAACATTGCATATACCATGTGCTAATCATCTCTTTTTCACTTGCTTTTGGGGATTAAATGTTTATAATTGCACTACATGAGCTATTAACGAAAATATTTGATCTTTGCAGGAAAAGATGTGATAAATAAAGCTTCTTAAGGCCTTCCCAAATTGTTGAGGTGAATGAGGATGAAAGGATGACCTGTGGATAGCTCAGGAAATCCCAAAATCAAGAAATTAAAAAATCAGGCAAATCGTATCGGTACGTGTACCGGTACGCTTAGGCCTTTGGAGTTCTACGTATCGATTCGCGTATCGGTATGCTTTGCTGAATCTGCCCAAAAATTTGTAGATCATCCTCTACTACTTTGTGGGTCCCACCATCATATCTCCCACACTTCTCTGACACACCCACAACACTATTCATCCCTTTCACACCTTTTTTTGGAGACATGGTGATCAATGAGGAGAGAGGAGAGAGGAGAGAGGAGAGAGAGTTGTTGTATGTGCAAATAGGGGTCTGCATTTCCCTGTCCATCCCATTCCTTGCTACAACCTATGGATGGAAATCACATCACTCAGCTGAGGGGGAGACTATGGACGTTTTTGGGGGATAATGACTTTATTATTCAACATTCCTTACACTACACAGAGAATATAAAGAGAGAGAGAGAGAGTCTAGAGAAGATGATGAATAGTGTTCTAGAGAGATAAATTGAGATTTTTACATTTTCTTAAATACATTGTCTTGTATTCTCCTGGAAGAATCTTTAGAGCTTCATTGAATGTCATTAATGCTAGTTCCTACAAGTTCATTGCAAGTTTAACTCCCTTTTAAAGCTTTCACAATTAATGCATTTATGTTCTTCATTCTTCCTAGCTGTAAAATGGGTATTCATTGCTTTCATTTATAGGTTCTGTTTGCTTGAATTTAGTTACTCAAGAACTTCATTCCTTTGCAATGCATTCTCATTTCATTGTTAATTTCATCCCAAACATGAGTAGCTAAATCCTTTAGTTGGCAAAACCAAGGGGAACCTCCACTTGGGGAGGCCATTTCAACTCATTCTCTTCCTTTCTTTTAGAGTTCAATGATTTGATTTGACTGGGTTGAGGGTGGAGAAGTTGGTGAGTCTTTGATATTCCGTAGGCCTAGTCACGATTTATGCTTAGATACTCACCCATCTTATCCCTAGCTTCCCACAAATCAATCGAACATTTATACTCTATTGGAGGATGGATTCGAGTTGAGATGGTATCCTTATTGGAGTGATCTCTTGGATTAGCCAACGTTTGTTTCTTATTTTATTTTCACTAAAACACACTTCACCAAACAACTTTCAACAACAAAAGATTTTACACTTTCTTTCACCCAAAAATCACCTTCCCTTTGGTTCACATCCTTCCTCGTGAAAATGACCTTGGAGTACCTCCAAGTAAAACACGATCCACAAAAATCTCCTTACGCTTAGGGAGCATTTTTGTTCATACACATAACACATTTTCACCATCCCATTTTCCCATCTCCTTGTCTTTTCTTTTGACACTACTTAAAGGGAGAGTGACATTCCCCTCTATCCATATAAAATGAATTTTGAGGGATGATATTTAGGGGTTAGGGATAACAAGGAAAATAACCAAGCATTTTTGGCGCCGTTGTCAGGGAAGGCAAGTGTCGAATTGAGAAGGTGATTTTTGGACGACGGAGGTAAGTCCCATGATAGTCATCATGGGCCGAGGTACGTTGTTCCATGTATATATATCCTTATTTGTGTATAATTTGATTTGTAGATAGTCTATTGCATGTGGGAAAGGGACGAATAAAATCGATTGGTTAGACAACCCTTAGACCCCGAGATGAATATTGACCAAAACTCACCCAAGGATGCGAGTGATAATTTTGATAACCCTGGTGCCAATCCAAATGCTCAAAGGGGTGGGGGAGTGCTTGAACCTAGAATGCCTAATCCACGAATGCAATTTCCCCCTCCCGTGAATGAAGGGAATAACTTCCCAATGGACCCACCGATGAGGTCTATGAGAGATTTCCTTCAACCAACTTGTAGCACCACACCCTCCTGCATCCATTTATCGGTCCTAGCTCATCTATTTCAAGTTAAGCCAGGGATGTTGCAACTACTTCCTTCATTACATGGGATTGAAAAGAAAAATCCCTACACCCACATAAGGGAGTTTGAGGCTATAGTTGCAACCTTCAATGCTAACTATGCTATGGAGGACATAGCTCGACTGAAATTGTTTCCTTTCTCCCTCAGTGATAAAGCCAAATCATGGTTGTATGCCTTGCGACCTTGATCCATTACCTCTTGGGCTCAAATGCTCTTTGAATTCTTGAACAAATTCTTTCCAGTTCAAAGAAATATTGCGTTAAAAAGGAAATTCAAAATTTTTATAAGAAGCCCAATGAGCAATTTTATCAATGCTGGGATCGCTACAAGGAGTTGATACAATCCATACCACACCATGGCTTTGAATCATGGCAACTGGTAAGTTTCTTCTATGAAGGAATCACACCAAGCCATAGACAATTCATTGACATGATGTGCAATAGCGATTCCTTGAATTTCAACATCCCCTCCAGCTCCCAATGCTCCTCAACTAAAGTGTCGATTCTATTGACCTCACTTACTTCCTCATCATTACCTAGTTACTTTGCCAAGTTGAATACATTGAACTCCATTATCATATTCCCAAATTTCAACTTCATTAGACAGTTCTTGAAATTGATCATGGCATTAGATGTAGCAAGGAAGGGTCTTCCAAGTATTATGAGAATTTAGAAGCTAAGGTTTACAACAGGGTGTGTATCAAACACAATAAAATCGAAAGGGAAGTAAAATTTATCAATTTGAATTAAGACATCCTCAACTACTCCCCTTGGTGTACAGATACTACGATCCACCAATTAAAGCGTGATTAAGGTGGGCTTCAACTCCTAAGTTGAAGCTGTTGATACACCGAGTAGGGAAGAAGCTTTACATTTGCCCCCAAATCGAGGAGTGCTTGCTCCACTCGACAATTTCCAATGGTGATGGCTATGGTTGGACAATCGGGATCTTTGAATTTGGGAGGAGTATTGGTCCTCAATATTGAGCTCACTTATTCTGTGAGGAATTCCTTCTTGTGGATATTCAATCTCCTTTTCACCGTGCATAGATCCTTCAAAATTTTAGCACAAGATGAGATTCGCTTGATGGCGATGAGGAGTGGAATGTTAATCTTCACCTGCTTAAACATTTTCAAAATATCAGCATAATTAGCCACCTTGACAGGTGGCCTCAAATGACTCGAGAAAGGGGCAGGCATGGGGGGAATAAACACATAATCATCAATTAATTTTTCTTTCTCAACAACCTCTCTTTCTTTCTCTTCACTCACTGTACCCTTGTTGGCGTCACTTAAGATATTTTTTTCTTTTGGCAATGTGGTCTTGGGTGAAACCGTTGGCAAAATGGTTTTGTCAATGTCTTTGCCACTAGGAGGGTGGTGAGAGCTTTGAGTTGCTCGCAACTCTCTCTCAAAGGCTCCGATGACTCAACAACATGTTGACCCCTAGGGTTTTCTCGTGGTTGAGCGGGGAACTTCCCCTTTTCTTGTTGAGATGCCCCTATGGAGTTTGTCAACTTTGTGAGTTGGGCTCTTATAACATTGATGGTTGTGGCATTTTTGGTTATTGATGGTGGTTTGGCTTTGAATGAAGTAATAAACCATATCCTCCAAATTTTTTTGTGAGGAGGTTGGTATGTGGATAGATTGGACAGTCCTTAAGAAAAACTTTGTGAAGGAGGACTTGGAAAAAAAATTTGTGGTGGCGGGTTTGACTGATACCCTTGTGGATTGGTCCTTGGGTATTGAGAGCTAGATGCTTGCCCTTAGCTATGGTATTGGTTTTTCTTAGGAGGCATGGGGGATGAATATGCACTTGACCCATGAGGAATGAGGTTCTCATTTCTCCAACTGATATTTGGGTGATTACTCCACCCCGGATTGTAGGTGTTCGAATTGGGAGAAAATGATTGCCTTGGTTGGTTGAATACATGGACTTGATCATGGTATGCTTCCTTAAGTGCTGGAATGTTAGGAAATTTCGATGTGGGATGCTCAACACTCTCACATATTACACATCCCTCCACAATGTTAGAAACATTAGACACCTCATTTCTTCGATTGACTTCAAGACTCTTAACTTTCCTTGACAATTTAGCAATTTTTTAAAAGTAAGTCTTCTCGGTCTCTCAAATCATATATCCCTCCCCCTTGTGGTTGACTACTACCCAAGGACATCCTAGGTACATCATTGGGATCCCTAATGTCGCAAGATTGTGCATTTTGGGCTAGTGTACTAAAGTAGTCCAGGGCCTCATCAGGGTCTTTGTCCAAGAGAAGGAATTGTGGATCTTGGGAATTATGATGAGCAAGAGGAGGTAGAAGATTTGAAAGGGATGGAAAGGTGGATCCCTACATTTGAAGAGTTACCCCATCGAGAAAAGAAAATTTTTCCATCAAATGAACAAAAGCCCAACTTAGAGTTGAACCCCTTGCCCTCCCATTTGAAGTACTCCTATCTTGAGGAAGATGAAACATTAACGGTGGTCATCAGCTCTGCATTGAATGTAGAACAAGAAAAAGAACTCTTGGATGTATTGAGAAAGCATAAAGGAGCAATTGGGTGGACCATTGCGGATATCAAGGGATAAGCCCTCTCATTTGCACCCATCGCATGTATCTTGAGGAGGATTCCAAACCTTCCCGACAACCACAAAGACAATTGAATCCCATCATAAAGAAGGTGGTGAGGGATGAAGTTCTGAAACTACTTGATATGGGGATCATTTTTTCAATTGTCGATAGTAAGTGGGTTAGCCCCACGCAAGTAGTACCTAAGAAATTCGGAGTTATAGTGGTTGAGAATGAGCTCATACCTACAAGAGTGATCAACGGATGGAGGGTGTGCATTGGTTACCGAAAGCTGAACGCTTGAACAAGAAAAGACCACTTCCCATTGCCATTCCTCGACCAAGTTCTAGAACGAGTAGTAGGGCATCTATTCTACTACTTTTTAGATGGATACTCCGGCTACAATCAGATCGAAATTACTTTTGAGGATCAAGAAAAGATCACCTTCACGTGCCCCTATGGTACCTTTGTCTACCGTCGCATGCCATTTGGACTATGCAATACCCCGGGGACGTTTCAACGCTGTATGATGGGGATTTTCAGTGACATGGTGGAAAAGATAGTGGAGGTCTTTATGGATGACTTTTCGGTGTTTGGAGACTCATTCGAGGGATGTTTGGCAAACTTGGAGAGAGTTCTAACAAGATGTGTGGAGAAGAATCTAGTCTTGAATTGGAAAAAGTGTCACTTTATGGTGACGAAAGGAATTGTGCTTGGCCATATAGTTTCGGCAAGGGGTATTGAAGTTGATAAATCCAAGGTGGAGGCCATCTCCAACCTCTCCACGCCAGGAGCCATCAAGGGCATCCGGTCATTTTTGGGCCATGCAGGTTTTTATCATCGATTCATAAAGAACTTCAGTGCATTGGTCCGACCCTTGACTAACCTACTGTCTAAGGAGGTCCCATTTGAGTATTTAGATGATTGTGAGGCATCCTTTAAAAAACTTAAACGCATGCTAGTCACACCTTCGATCATGTGACCACCTAATTGGGATCTACCTTTTGAGCTCATGTGTGATGCGAGTGATTACGTGCTCGACGCAGTGCTCCGTCAGAGGGAGGAAAATAGACCATATGTGATACAATATGCTAGAAAAATACTTAGTGAGGCTCAGATGAATTACACTACCACCGAGAAAGAGTTGGTAGCAATAATGTTTGCCTTAGATAAATTCCGTTCTTACATCATTGGTTCACCTATTGTTGTCTTTACTGATCACTCTGCTTTAAAGTATTTGTTGTCTAAGCAAGATGCAAAACCGAGACTCATTAGGTGGATACTCCTCCTGCAAGAATTTGACTTGACGATCAAGGACAAGAAAGGAGTTGAGAAAGTGGTGGCGGATCATTTATCCCGGCTTGTGGTGCAAGAGGCCGATGAGCACATTCCTATCCCTGACTTTTTCCCTGACGAGCATTTGTTTTCAATTCATTCTGTATGTCCTTGGTATGCTGATATATGTAACTATCTTGCAACAGGACAGATACCACCACAATGGAGCCTAGAAGATCGAAGACGATTTATGGCGGATGTAAAGTACTTCTACTTCGACAACCCGTATTTGTTCAAGTACTATCTTGATCAAATCATGAGGAGATGTGTACCTAAAAATGAACAGCAAGACGTCCTTGCATTTTTCCATTCACAAGCTTACGATGGACATTTTTCGGCGAAAAAGATTTCGGCCAAAATTCTTCAATCAGGTTTTTACTGGCCCTCTCTTATCAAAGATTGTGTTTCATTTTATAAGGGATGCGACAGATGCCAACGGTTGGGTAGTGTGACCCAAAAAAAATGATGCCCCTTTCACCAATACTTGTCATAGAAATATTCGACTGTTGGGGCATCGACTTCATGGGTCATTTCCCTAAGTCATTTGATTTTTTGTACATCCTCCTGATAGTGAACTATATGTCCAAATGGGTGGAGGCTATCCCGACCAAGACTAATAACTACCGGGTCGTAGTTAAGTTTCTCAAGGAGAACATCTTTTCGAGGTTTGGGATGTCTTATGTAATAATAAGTGATGGTGGATCACATTTCTGTAATAGGCCATTTGCATCTCTAATGTTAAAATATGGCGTCACTCACAAAGTATCCACTGTCTATCACCCACAAACAAATGGCCAAGCCGAGCTAGTCAACAGGGAGATCAAACACATTCTAGAAAAAATGAATAACCCAAACAGGAAGGATTGGTCTGAAAGATTGACCGATGCCCTATGGGAATACCGCACTGCCTTTAAAACTATTTTGGCCATGTCTCCCTACCAGTTTGTCTATGGAAAGGCTTGCCACCTTTTATTCGAAATGGAACACAGGGCCTATTGGGCCATTAAAATTTTAAATTTCAACTTGAGAATGGCCGGTGAACATAGGAAATTGGAAATGAATGAGTTAGAAGAGATTTGACGAGATGCGTATGAGAGTTCCAGAATCTCAAAGGAACGGGCTAAGATCTTTCACGATAATTCCATTGTGTGAAAATCATTCCCGCTCGGTCAAAAAGTGCTCTTATACGATTCTCGCCTCTCAATTTTTCAGAGAAAACTCTAATCCAGTTGGGATGGCCCCTATCTTGTCAAGGTAGCCTACCCCAACAGAGCTGTTGAGATCAAAAATCCTAAGGATGGCCAAACATTCAAGGTCAATGGCCAAAGACTTAAGCCATTCTTCGAGGGTTTTGAAGGGAAAGAGGTGACGGAGGATTTGACGGATTCGGTTTATTCGGACTTGGTCGGGGAGTATCTAGTGTCTATGCTTTCTATTGTACAGTTGCTTTTATTTCCTTATGTTACTTTTATTTTATGTCACTTACTTTCTTTGGTTGGATAGATTTGTTTACGTTGTTTCAGATATTGGTGTTTTTGTTGAAGCTCAATCGCGAGGTGTTCTCTAACCCTATTCATCTTTTTACTCTCCCTCTTTGCACATCATATATTTTTTGTTGGATTGAGGACAATGCATGATTCAAGTTGGGGGGTGAGGTGCACCATTTGCATGTTACACCAATATTGTGAAAATCTTTGCGGACAAGACCAATTTTTGGGTGAACAATTCACCTGTCACATATATCATACAAATTTTTTGTTGCATTGGTGAAAATTATGTGAAAATTTTGAAATTTTTTGATGAAAAATATCTAAAAGTTGATCTGTATGCCCTTATGAAGAGTGTGTGGATTAGATGACATATTTATCTTTGTTGTGAACTTTAAGCACATGAGCATACCATGGAAACTGACCCTATGCACGAGTATCTCATATGTATTAATTTTTGAACTCAACTGTATGTGACCTTTGAATGTGTAATTTCAGCAATTTATGGATTGGATTCATGTTTTAGGCTTGACATAAGTAGTGGAGATGAGTAAGAGCCCATGTGAGCTTTAATGTCAATCCTTGTTTGGAGGGAACTTACATTTACTCAAAGAACAATTTTTTCAATGTCAAATTTGCTCAATAGTCTCATCATACTTGTTTTGGTTAGGTGCATCTGGATAGTAGACTGACTTGTTTCATTTATACAATGCCATCCCATGAATACCTGGAAGTGATTTTAGGCCATTTTTGAAATACTTTGAGCCTTAACCCTTTTTCTTGTGCAAAGATTATCCCTAGTACCGTGATTGAGCCTAGTTTAAATTCGTTTCTATGCCACACATTTGACCAAGCCAATGAAAATAAGAAATATCTACCTTACCTTGGTTGTTCCTTGAAGCTAAATATGAGTGATTGCAAAAAGTAAAGGAAGGGTGGTGTGGAAACTCAAACAAAGGGATGAATGATGTTGCAACTCAAAGAGTTCAATGGAAAAGAATGAAAATCCAAGAAAAGGAAGAAAATGGGTGAGAAGAAGAAAAGAATGAACAAAAGAAAAGGAAAATGTCAAAGAAAAGAAAGAAAAGAAACAAAGAGTGTGGTGATGGTGTTAGCCTAGAAATCCCATAAAAGGGAGATTTTTTTTGAAATAAAGGTCATTCACTTGGAACAACCCTCTTTGTCATCCTATATCCTTCATTTCACTTACCTCATTACCACCCCAAGGCCTCATTACAACCCTTGAAAGTCCTAAATGATCTAGAGAAAGCATGGGGAAAGCATACTTTTAAAGAACAAGAGAAGTTGGTTTAGCTGTCTAATGCCCTAGCATTCCTTTCATGAGATTATGCCAAGGTTGTTTTATTGTTCATAGATGAACTTCATTTTTGGATTGCATGTGAGTACACTTTGTTTTGAACACAAGATTCTATCTCACATGTACACATGGAGGGCATACTAGGAGAACTAGAGTGCATTCCATTGTTTAAGAGTGACCTCCGGTGAGTTTTGCATTGAAACTGAATTTGGCAGGCTATTCAAATGTAAATTCTGTTGCGTAAATGCTCAAATTACTTGTTTAATTCACACACACACGAGTTGAAAATGAATTTGTAGGTGCATACTTTAGACTAGTATTTGAGACTATGGTTTTACTTATGTGTGCTTAGTTTAATCATCTGAGAAATGTGTTAAATAGTTCCATACCTGCAGAATAGGGGAATATTGCTCAAGTTTTTGATATTCGGGATGAATTAGGAATGCCTATGTTATTAATTATGTGATTTTCATTTTGGGTGTTCATTTTGATAGTTAAAGTTAGAAATCCATTATTTGTACATTGAATGCATCAAAATTTTAAATCACATCGTAATTTCGATAATTAATTGGGCATGATGACTCAAATTGTGGTTTACAAGTGGAGTACATGTTTAGGGTGGAGTAGAGTTCACAAAGAGAGTGTTAGGATGTATAGGGGAGGTCTTAAAATGAAAAAGAAGTGGGAAGGGTCGCCTAGCAGGAATTATTTTGCAACTAAGGCAAACCGTACCGGTACGCTGAGACCTCTGGAGTGCGACGTACTGGTACGCTTTACCTAGAATTCCAAAAGTTAGGGTTTTTAATCGATTTCTTTCGGGAATCCCTTTCACTTCCCTCTTAAACTACACCACCCTTTTTCATTACTCTCTCACTCGAATTCTCCCTAAGACTTCCAAATCCCCTTCATATTCCTTCAACCCTTCAAATACTCTCCCTTGTGCTGTGATTTAAGAAAATCAAATCTTGGAAACCCTAGGTGCTGAAAATCTCTCAAGCCATCTTTTCCTTTTTATTCTCAAATTCCCCTAAAATCTCTTACATGCCTCATCTTGTAATGATTCCCCAAGATTCTATGGACTTGATTGGAGGTCTCCTCTTGACTCTCTTCGCTTTTCTGACAATGGGGGCACTGTTGCTGTACATGACCCGGACTAAGAGGCCCGGACCCGACAACCCTCAACCCGAAGGGCCAAGCGAGAACCAAGGTGAGCAAAGGAAGAAGACAAGGCATGAGGCACAAATGAAATTGATCCAAGAGAAAAATGTGACCTGTGAACGGTACCTTGATCACATTTCCCTTACCCCAAGGAACGAAGTTGTTCGAATCATTGAGGCACATGGTATGAAATTCTGGTTTGAACCGGTTGATGGTTTTAATTTGTCAAAGTGTAGAGAGTTCTATCAAACTCTTAGGGTGACGGATGTGAATGAGGTGGAAGTGTTGAAAACGAATGTCTAGGGTAAAATGTTTGTGGTGACCCCTGATGTTATTGCAACATTTCTAGGGAATTATGAGAGGCTACCAAATTTTTCACCACCTTATCCTCATAGCAACACCCAAGCCAAGAAAATTTCTGAATTTGTAGAATTCATGTATGAGGACCCTAGTAAATTCAAGGGACTTGTTCAAAGTGGGGGATTGAAACATTCGTATGGACTGTTAAATAAGCTTCTCCACTATAATCTTTTACCAAGGGGTTCCAAAAAGAAACCAAATCTTGAGAAGCTAGGTCTATTGGACATTGTTATGTTGGGCAAAACTGTTGACTTTGCCCTTGTGATATGGGAAGTCATGAAAGACTTTGCCAATACACAGAAACCTGCGGCAAATTTGTCGTACGGGAATTTGGTAACCCAGATGTGCATGCATTTCAAAGTGAAGACTTATGCATTTGACAAGCTCTCTACCCCGAACACTAGGGCGATTGGTAGAACTAGTAGAAAAAAGAGAAAGGCAATGAGTCGGGGGAAACGAGCTAAGACAATGGGTCCTAATTCTGGGGCCCCCGGACTAGCTTCATCCGCTGGCCCATCCACAGCTGCACCGGAACGCTCTATCCCTCAACGCCTCGATGCATTGGAGGCTATGGTCCATGGGATTGGGTTATCTGTGCAGAGCATGGCAGCGATGATGAAGGAGCTATTTGTGCACACCTTCCCCGGGAGGACTATCCCAGGAGGACCCCCACCACCTACTGCTGGCCCTTCTACATCTGTTCCCTCTGTCTTGACAGTTGTTGAGGTGGAGGAAGATGAGGATGATTCTGAAGAAGATGTGGAGGGTCGAAGTGACTATGATGAGGATGATGCCAGTGATGATTTTGATGATGGGGACGAGGAATAAGTTGTAGTTTTTGTTCTTTTGCTTGTATTGGAGTGTATGTAATTAGAATGGATTCATTGGCCTGGTAGAAGAATCTGTAGGTTTTAGGCCATTTTGTTCTTTTTGATGATTGAATACTTGTACTCCAACTTCAAAACAGAGTAATGAAAGAAACCATAGTTTTTTTTTAATCTTGTCCAATTTTATTTTGATAATTGCATTATGATTTTTATATTTTGATTGATTAGGTGAACTGCTTGTTTAAATGGAATGTTCTATGTTATACTTGTTATCTTGTTGTGGGACATAAATTTTGCTAAGGGACTAGCAAAACTTAAGTTGGGGGGTGTGATTAGCACAAAAATGTTGCATATACCATGTGCTAATCATCTCTTTTTCACTTGCTTTTGGGGATTGAATGTTTAGAATTGCACTATGTGAGCTATTAATGAAGATATTTGATCTTTGCAGGAAAAGATGTGATAAATAATGCTTCTTAAGGCCTTCCAAATTTTTGAGGTGAATGAGGATGAAAGGATGACCTATGGATAGCTTAGGAAATCATAAAATCAAGAAATCAGAAAATCAGGCAAACCATACTGGTACGCTTAGGCCTTTGGAGTTCAACGTACTGATACACTTTGCTAAATCTGCCCAAAAATCTGTAAATCAACCTCTACTACTTTGTGGGTCCCACCATCATATCTCCTACACTTCTCTGACACGCCCACAACACTATTCATTCCTTTTACACGTCTTTTTTGGAGCCATGGTGATCAACGAGGAGAGAAGAGAGAAAGTTGATGTATGTGTAGACAAAGGTTTGCACTTCCTTGTCCAGTCCATTCCTTGTTGCAGCCTACAGATGGAAATCACATCACTCAACTGAGGGGGAGACTATGGACATTTTTTTTTGGGGGGGGGGGAATGACTCTATTATTCAGCATTCCATACACTACACAGAGAATATAGAGAGAGAGTTTGGAGAAGATGATGGACAGTGTTCTAGAGAGATAAATTGGGATTTTTACATTTTCTTAAATACATTGTCTTGTAATCTCCTAGAAGAATCTTTAGAGCTTCATTGAATGTCATTAATGCTAGTTCCTACAAGTTCATTGCAAGTTTAACTCCCTTTTAAAGCTTTCACCATTAATGCATTTATGTTCTTCATTCTTCCTAGCTATAAAATGGGTATTCATTGTTTTCACTTATAGGTTATGTTTGCTTGAATTTAGTTACTCGAGAACTTCATTCCTTTGCAATGTATTCTCATTTCATTGTTAATTTCATCCCAAGCATGAGTAGCTAAATCCTTTAGTTGGCAAAACCAAGGGGAACCTCCACTTGGGGAGGCCATTTCAACTCATTCTCTTCCCTTCTTTCAGAGTTTAATGATTCTATTTGACTAGGTTGAGGGTGGATAAGTTGGTGAGTCTTTGATATTCCGTAGGCCTAGTCACGGTTTTTGCTTAGATACTCACCCATCTTATCCCTAGCTTCACACAAATCAGTCGAACATTTATACTCTATTGGAGGAGGGATTCGAGTTGAGATGGTATCCCTATTGGAGTGACCTCTTGGATTAGCCAACATTTGTTTCTCATTTCATTTTCACCAAAACACATATCACCAAACAACTTTCAACAACAAAAGATTTTACACTTTCTTTCACCCAAAAATCACCTTCCTTTTGGTTCACATCCTTCCCCGTGGAAATGACCTTGGAGTACCTTTAAGTAAAACACAATCCAAAAAAATCTCCTTGCACTTGGGGAGCATTTTTGTTAATACACATAACACATTTTCACCATCCCATTTTCCCATCTCCTTGCCCTTTCTTTTGACACAATTTAAAGGGAGAGTGACATTCTCCTCCATCCATATGAAATGCATTTTGAGGGATGATATTTAGGGGTTAGGAATAACAAGGAAAATAACCAAGCAATTCTAAAGCATCATAAGGGACTTGTAGGTCTTCGGATGGTCTAGGGAATCCTTTTTTCTATAAAATCTACCTATCATATCCAGTTTGAAATCTGGGTGTACTAGAGAATATGTAACATCGTGAAAAAGAGGGATTTCAATCGTGGACCAAAGTTTCCACAGTTTTCAAGGCCCCTGACTTTAATAGTGTTAAGAACATCTCCAATATGATCATTGACCTTCTTGAACTCTTAGTCAATGGAATCATTTTTCTCATACTGATGAGGAGTGTCATTATGGTTTTGCTTGTCTCTTGCATCTTACTTGGTTATGTTGAGTTTCTCTCGAATGAGAGACCTGCTAAAGAGGTTGGCCAGCAAACATCTATAGTATTTTTTGGATTTTTGGGGCCAATCCCTCGATGATCTAGTTCATTCTATCATAATTTGTTCCCATATGAGTTTCTTGTCACTTATTGGCTCGAGAGGGCCCTCGATCATGGTCATCTCCTTCAGATATCTCTTGCTAGTCTGTGGAGAGGTTATCTCTGGTTACCTTCATTGATTGATTAGTTACCATGCAAGGTTTTTTTTCTTTGGGGATTGTGAGATTCGAAGGGTAATTCATGTCTCTTTTCATAGATGATGTCAAACTATTGGTGCAAAATTCACCCCAACCTCGTCATAAGCTACATTAGACTTTGTTCACTTCTACACCAACATTCTGGTGGTTTGAATTAGCTCTCCAAGGCTCCAAGTTAGGTTTTTTGAGGTGCCAACAAACTTGAAAAGAATTTGAAGACCAAAGGGGGAGCTCCAGGAGTCGACTCGTTGATGCTTAAGTTAGCGACTAGTGAAAGTTTGAAGGGCAGTGTTTAGAAACAAAGTTGCATATCTTTGGTGTTTTCCATGGGCTTCTTTTTATAGTTTGAAAGTCAATTTTTATAAGGGAGTAGACTCTTGGATCCCTTATCCACTATGGAAAGGTTAGACTCTTTTTGTTTGAGGAATCTTTTGATTTCTATTTGTTGATAAGGAGGTTGATACTCTTCTGGGATGAGGGGTTTCAAATATTTTCCCTCTAAAAATTGGCTGCTTGTTTAGCTTAGGATGTTTTTTTTACTTTCAAATAACGGATGACCTTAATATCTTTTCCAAATCCATGGGTCATCCAGGTGGGGCAAAGCTACTTACTAAGATTGGCGCACTTACTAGCCTTCCCTAACCATTTTGGAGGTTAGCAGTCTTCTCAACAGTAACTTTTTGAGTAGACGACCCTGTTAGAGCTTTTTGAATAGTAAAACTAATTTTTCCCTCATCACTAGTTATTAATAAAACTTTTTCCTTGAAAAGCAACGTTGTATGCAATATTTACCATCTGATCGGCCATGGGGACTGACCACATAAAACTTTGCCAAGGCATAGGAAAAAGAACCAAGAATGTGATTCTAGACGAAAAGACCCAAGAATGCTCTGACATAACCTAACAAATTTTCACCAATGTAGAGGAAAAATCCCAAGTGTAGCTAGTAGACTTGAATCTGGGCAAAATAGTATAATCCTAAGTGGTAAAGTTATGAAACCGATAAGCCTAGTGAATCAACAGAATGATTACATACCTAATAGACTTAGAATAACCTGAATCCTTTGAAAGGTAGGACCTCTGTGCTGGGGGAAAGGGCAAGCATCTAATGTTCAAAAAAAGAGAGACAAATACAAGAAAAAAAGGCTTTTTTAATTAAACTTAAAAGCAAAAATAAAACTTAAGATTACAAAGAGCTCGGCAGTGGGGGTCCTATTAGAAGTGCCTTCGATTGGAACTCCAAAAGTTGAAACATCCCTAGAAGGCCTCACTCTCAAGAAAGAAATAGTCATAGAGTGCTTCAGATGACTTTGGTACTCCAATAAATAAGATCGCATCTTCATCCTGTTTGAACAAAGGTATCTTTAGGGTTGGAAGTTGTTTCTCAAACTCATTCCTGACCTTCTACCCTCCCTCATCATAAACACCTCCTTCCTAAATAGTTGAAGAAGCATTGAAGACTTCGAATTCTTCCAGAAGGAATGTATATCCCTCTTGAACCTGAACGAGCTCAGCCCAGGCCTTCTTCTCTGAAAATTCCAAAGACTCCAACTTGGAACTGAGTTGTTTGTTATCCAAAAAAAAGCTTCGTCACCAAGGTTTATTGGACAAGCACATTCTTAGACAGCTAGGAAATCTTATATTCCAAGCACTCAAATTTTTTTTATCGCAACCAACCAAACATAATTGGCTTCTTTTATGTCATTGCACTTCCTTAAAATGCAAGCCCTGACCTCATAGACTCTTTGAAAACCTTGAAAAAAAATACATTATTGAGGAAAGAATCGCTCTAGGTATTGAAAATAACTAAAAAGATGAACTTTTACATTTGCAATAGTGGAATCCTAGGTTGTGCTCACTACATCTATCCTTCAGAGTTAGGTGCCAGATGGGGGCACCTGTTTCCTCAACATTATCCTCGATATCAAAAGATGGTTGAACTCTTCAATGCCTCTCTTTCTCGTGACGTGCTTTTGTTACACCACTTGGACATCTAGGGAGGGAGTGTCATTACCAGGTTGATCATCAAGGAACTGAATGGTAAGAATGCTCAAAGGAGCAGAAGAACGGACTTGAAAAGGTTTAATTACCGATTATTATTCGAGATATTGAATGGCTCAGGCTCAGTCGCATTAGGTCTTATGGGAACAGGTTTGGTAGATTGGGCAGTCTCAAAAGGCATGGAAGGAGTTGGGTTTAACATAAGATCAATAAAAACTTTTACCACTTTCTCTCTCCCCATTTCTTGCTACTTGGACCTTTTTTGGGGCTAAGAAGAAAACTTGGTCTAGGATACAATATCTTCTCTAATCTCGCCAATATTTGTTGCAGACATGTCAAAATCACTATGGAAAGATCAATAAGTAGGAGAATAACCGAGTAATGTGCGGGTTGCTTGGCAAAAGTGGCTTGGGTTGTAAGACCAAACTTTCTGGAGGTCCTCCAAGTTCATCGAACTCTTTGGGATTTTGCCTTTGCCAGTTTCACCTACATGAGCCAAAAGGAGATCAAAAACAAGGAAAATTGACATAACCAATTAAAAAGGAAAAGATGGAGCCCTAAAGATCACATGTAGCACCTATCTCATAAGGATATCAATAGCAAGGTTGTAAACTCGTATGTGTTAAATGATGTATAATGTCATATTAGTCATGGAGATAGTTATATGTGTGTGGTTAGTATGTTGAATGTGGAATGTTTTGGGTTGGAAATTGTGTTGAAAATAGACTTAGGAAGAATTGTGGGGAGGAAACCATAATTAAATAGGAAATGTGTGAAACCCAAGTATGCGTAATATTTTGTTTTATAAATAGTATGGGTTAAAGTGCAATTTATGAATATTTGCATGGAGTTTAAATTGTGATAATTAAACTTAGGACAGTTGAGCTTATGTAAATTGAGGAATGTAATAGTAGAATTACAAGCCAAGGGGGAGCAAAGTGAGATTTCAAAAGTATCAGGAGTTATTGATTGATTAAATAGAGGAATACGCAAAACAAGAGGGGGATATAGTTTAATTTTGATAACTCTTGTACGGGAGGACACCCAGAATGTAGCTTCTCTAGCCAAGTGCTTGGGAAAAAATATAAAGGGGAAAAAAAATTCTTAGGCGGAGGAAGAGAGGAAGAGAAGAAAAAAAAAACAAAACAAGAAAAAGGAAAAGGAAGAAAAGCTAAGGGTATCGGGGAGAGGGAGTTCATCGGAGTACATGTGTTCTTGAGCGAGGAGTTTCTACTTTTGTATGAGTTGCTTGAACTTTGATTGTGCAATGAAGTTGTCTTGAAGTATTGAGAAGAACATAAAACTCTTGAGTGAGGATTCAGAGGAAATCTGAAGGAACAGGGTCGCAACAGAGGTTAGAGATTCTCATGAATTTCCATGTTTTTTTGCTTCTAAATGCATCCTTGAGGCTTGGTTAGAAGTTCTATGGTATTAGAATTATGGTTGGATGAAAAAGATGAAGTTTGAACCAAGTTCTAAAATTCGGAACAAGGTTCAACTTGTTGAAGAGAGGTTCAACTGGTTGAATAGAGTACTAGATGCATATCAACCCGTTGAAGCATGGGTTGAACTAATTGATCAAAGTACTGGAAGGGTTCCAACCGATTGAAGGGTCATGAACCTCTCTTGTTAGCAATGCATGTTTTAGATGATGATGTTGGAAGTATATTTTATTATTATCAATTTAATGAAATTGTTCATTCACTAAGAATATTGTGGTCACCCTCCTCCTCCGCCCCCCCCCCCCAAAAAAAAAAAATTTTGTGGTATCAGCGAAGGAGGGAGCTTGGAGTCCATTGCTATGTCTTAGAGGGTTGAGGAGTTTAGGTGGAGTCTTGATGTCATATTTTGTAATGTTTAAGACATATAACTATCTATAGATGTTGAGCTTCGAGCTTAAGCGTTTGGTTAAGGATTATGTGAAGTTCCATGTAAATATGTGACTTGAACTCTGTGTATATGGATTACATATGTATGGGATTATGTTTTCGCTATTTGTTAAGTTATGGAATGTTTTATACCATGTGTCGGATGACAGGTTGTTGATTGTTAAGTGGGGTTCACCCTCCTAGATTTGTTCATATGTACTATATCTAGGATGGGATGTGACAAATTATATATTCGATAAATTAGAGTTTGGTTGGACAAATTGATATCATAATATTGATCAGGAGATCGAATAACATAGGGGAAGTGAGAAATAGGTGTTGTTTCGGGAGGGGGAACTCGATGTGGATCTTCCCTCGTGATTATTGATTAACCCTAATTAGTACGTAAATGAGTTAGGTTAATATGTTAATTGTGTTAATGAAGTGAGTTAAAATAGTTAAAATAAGTGGAATTAAGGTTAGTGCGTAAATTAGGGTTAATGCGTGAAATGTTGTTATTTTCAGGGTTTTGTGCGCAAAAGCTACAAAGTATAGGGGATCAAAGTGTCAAAGCTTACATCAACAAGGGAGGTAAGTGCAATTATCACAATTCAAAATCAAGCAAAGCAAGAAGAAAAACAGAGGATTGCCACCATCTGGACGGTGGTGGTGGCATCCAGACGGTCAACAAACCGCCTCAGGTCCTCGTTGCCTCCGATTGGCCAGTTTATGCAATAGGGGAATCTGATTGGACCAACCCAAGCCCAACTGACTTAAGCACCCTTTCTAGCTTCTATAAATAGGCCAGCTCAACTTCATTTCCAGCATTTGGTCAGAGGGAAATCCAAAGAGAGTGGAGGGAAGTCAAAGGAGTTTAGAGTGACGCCAGTATATCTAGAGAATAAAAAATAGTCAGTAAGTGAGAGAGAGTCAGAAATAATACGGCGTAGCCCTGCCGAACCACTTCCAGCCAGCTTTCCAACTTACCTCCAGCCAAAGCTTTTCTTTCTTCTACATTTCTGTTATTCTTTTCTACTTGGAGGGTTGAACCTCTACTACTTTGTGCCCTAACCGGTAGTAAGGGTGGTTGTGTTTCAACTATTCCTCGGGGAAGGAGTGTCTGTGTTTTAGTTTGTATTGTAATGGAACTATCTCGCACTTCTTGCTTGTCTGTAGCAATGGGGTGTGAGTAGTCCACTTTTACCCTTCAGTGAAGGGTGAACATATGTAATATATTGTTTGAGTTATGGAAATGTCAATGTTATAACTATACCTTATTGTTATATATACCTCCCTTATTGATGGATGGCTACATTTATAATATGTTCATGGGTATGAACGCCGAGCTTTACCTAATGCTCTATACCATACTATCTACTAGTTATGTACTTCATGCATGATATAGTGATGTACGTGATTGGATATTACATAATAGTAGATTGATTGGTTATAGACGGGTTAAGTCTCGATATAGCCAATGCTTTTGATTCAATGCATAAACCGAAATCTCATCATCAGTGCATCATCAACCTACCGGTTGAATAACTGTAGTATTCCTTCTAAATGGCTTGCCTTCTAGTTTACTATAGTCGTTTAACTATTGCATGGTATAGATATGCCGATTGATTAATTCAAGTATTCCTCCTGAATGGCTTGCCTTCTGGTTTACTTGGGTTATCTGATTGTAGCATAGAGATATATCTGCCGGCTAACCTTATCAGTTGTTGGATAGGATTTAATATACATCAGAGGACCATCTTTTTCAAGATAGTCGCCATCGCCCGAGAGTCTTCCAATACTCTCTATCACTAGATGAGTGTCAAAGTAAGTAACTTATCAAATAAAGTTCTCATAACTAATTTCCTTTCAATCCGAACTGAGGCAATATTTCTGGATTCGCTCCGCCTTACAACCTTGCTTCCCATTGTAATTGCCATTGTAGCACGTGTGTGGCCCCGCCCATAAGGGCCATGGCGTAGGGAGGTCTTATAAGGAACTCCAAGACAAGGAACAACCATGAGACCTACGAACAACCACATAGAAGAGGGAAACTCCTCTATTGACAACACTAAGAGATCAAAAGCAAGGCAAGCACAACCAAGTTACCTACATGTCGACTTTCTAGTGAAATGGGGGTTAAGTACTGTAAGGTGGCATTTCCAGTACTTAGCCAATATAATGTATATGGAATCCCTAAATTGAAAGGTATCTTTTAATACTGTGGCTTTAATTTAGTTATTTTACTTGTTATAAGCTCACACCACCAGCAATTTTATTGCAGTTGTATTCCTAACATCTTCACCGTTTCTATTTTGACTTCCAATATTCATTTCACTGTGGGTTCGACCTCGGACTTAAATCGAGTATTATATTACAATTTGACAACTTATTCTTAGGTGTATACCACTGTTCAAATTGAAAGTGAGTCAAGATTTCTGGCGTCGTTGCCGGGGAACTAACAATGATTTCAAAATCAAACAAGTAAGTTGTTTAGTTTTTGTTATATGTATATATATTGTCTTTTACATTTTCATATTCTATGTCTGTTAGGTCATCAGTAGGCTCTGTAAATCAGTCTAGTCCTTCATCTCCATCTTCTACATCTTCGTCACACGCATCATTTGAATTAAGCATGGCTAGTAATAATCCACAAGAACATGAGGTAGTCCAAAATGTCCGACCATTAAGAGAGTATCTGCATCCCGCACGCACTAGTGTTCCATTATGCTTTGCTTTTCCCACAAATGCACTAAATTTTAATATCAGGGCAGGGACAATACAGTTGTTACCACAGTTTCATGGTCTGGAGTCTAAAAATTCATATCTGCATGTTAAATAATTTGAAGAAGTATGTGGTGCTTTACAAGATAATTTTGAAATGGCTCGGTTGAAACTTTTCCTTTTCTCTTTGAAGGATAAAGCTAAACAGTGGCTAAATTTTTTAAAAGCAAATTCCATCCCAAGTTAGCAAGCTTTGCAAACTGATTTTTTCAAAAAAACAAAAATTCCTATGCATTGCACCAATGCATTGAGATGCCAAATCATGAATTTTTTTGTGAAAGAAGTGAAAAATTTTATCAATGTTAGGAGAGATTCAAAGATCTTCTACAAGCTTGTCCACATCATGCATTTGAAAACTGGACCCTAGTTGGTTTCTTTTTTGGAGCCCTCCCATCTGCATTTTGTTAGTTTTTTGAAATGATGGCCCAAGGAGAATTTAAGAGTAAAAGTTTAGAGGAGGCATTTCAGTTCTTTGATACCATTTCTGAGAATTCCCAAATGTGGGACTCAGCTTCTCTGAACATTGTCGAGTCTAATCCAGCTACATCCTAGGGAGGGAAGTATGTATTAAAAGAGGATGATGATTTAAGGGCCATAATGGCTACTTTGTCCCAAAAGCTTGAAGCATTAGAAATGAAAGAAATGTCTGTTGTGTCTTCCACTGAGCAATTATGTGAGATCTGTGCATTGTTAAGACATCCCACGGGGGAATGTCCTACCATTCCTGCATTCAAAGAAGTCTTAATGGAACAGTCCAATGCCATTTCCAAATTTAACAAGCCCTATGCCAATCCTTATTCTGAAACCTACAACCCAAAGGGGCGGAATTACCCAAATTTTGGTTGAAAAAACACACAGCCCATTAGTTAACAACTAGGTCCACCTTTAGGTTAGCCCCAAGCTTAGCAGTTATATTAAACCCAAACTCAGCACTTATATCAACCATATTAACCCGCACCTAAAAGGAGTCTAGAGGATTCCATGAACCAATTCATCCATAGTAAGATGAATTTCAATACTCAACATACCCATGTATTTAATGATTTTAAAGTTTAAACTACACAGAGTATTGAAGACATCAAGAGTCATCTAGCTAGTTGACCTTGCTTTTGAGACAGTCAGAGAAGGTAAAATTCCTGTCTCAACCAAAGTCCCCACAGAATCAAAACCAAGCTAATGTTGTGTCTTCCAAACCATCTCCAAGTCAAGTCCAAGCAATTACTACACTGAGAAGTGGTAAGGTAATTGACAAAACCATTACAGACATGTTAATTCCTAAGCCAAAATCTGAGTCAATCCCAGTCAATGAACCAGTTGAGCCTGAACCTCCAGTTGAAAAAGAACTAGAATCGCCAAAGGAAAAAGAACTTCCATGTCCTATTTCGTTACCTTTCCCTCAAGTAGTCAAGAAACCAAAAACACCAACCAATTAGTCTGAAAACTTTGAACTGTTTAAGTAAGTAAAAATTGACATCCCCCTATTGGATGCGATAAAACAAGTTTCGTCTTATGCCAAGTTTTTGAAGGACCATTGCATAGTCAAAAGAAAGATCAATGTACAAAAGAGAGCATTTCTAACTGAGCAAGTTAGTTCTATCATCCAGAACAAAGCCCCTCTGAAGTACAAAGATCCTGGAAGTCCTACAGTCTCATGCATAATTGGAAACTTTCGGATTGAGCAAGCTTTGCTTGATCTGGGTGCCAGTTTCAATTTGCTTCCATACTCGGTCCATAAACAGTTAGGGTTGGGTGAGTTGAAACCTACCAATGTCACATTATAATTGGTGAACCGATCTCTGAAAACCCCACGAGGAATTGTGGAGGATGTGTTAATCCAAGTTGAGAAGTTTTGTTTTCCAATTGATTTCATTGTCCTAGACATTCAACCAGTTTTGAATGCGTCTACATACATTCTTGTCATTCTAGGTTGACCATTCCTTACTACATCAAATGCATTGATTAATTGTAGGAATGAAATCATGAAATTGTCATTTGGAAATATGTCCTTGGAATTGAATGTGTTTAATATGACAAGACAACCTAGAGAGGAAGAGGTGATGAGTGAAGTAAATTGTGTTAAGTTGATAACTCAGAGTTTTTTTGAAAAAGAGTGTATAAGGGAAGAGTCCCATGCATTAGAATCTGTACATAATGAAGAGTCTGTAGATATGTCAGTCAATGAAACATAAAGTCCAAAATTTGAAAAATTATTGCCTACTGAACCCAAGCCTGTCAATCCTAGTGTTAAATTCATTCAGTTAGAATTGAAATCTCTTCCAACTAACTTGAAATATGTCTTTTTGGAGGAGGATGAAACACATCCAGTAATAATATCTTCAAAGTTGTCAGCAGTCCAAGAAAAGAAATTGATAGAAGTCATAAATAGTCATAAAAGTGCTATCGGTTGGTCTATAACAGATATAAAGGGAATAAGTCCTCTTCTGTGTACTCATTTCATATACTTTGAAGAAGATTCGAAACCATCCCGATAGCCACAAAGAAGATTAAACTCGCATTTGAAAAAAGTAGTCTGGGCTGAAATACTTAAACTATTAGATGCTGATATTATCTATCTTATAACTGATAGTAAATGGGTCAGCCCCACAAAGGTAGTATCAAAAAAATCTGGTGTTACTGTCATACATAATCAAGAAAATGAGTTAGTTTTTATGCGTACAATCACAGGTTGGCGTATGAGTATCGACTATCAGAACTTGAATTCACTCACCAGAAAAGATCATTTTCCTTTACCATTCTTAGATCAAGTCTTAGAGAGAAGAGCCAGCCATGCATATTATTATTTCTTAGATGGATATTCTGGCTATAATCAGATTAAAATTGCAATTGATGATCAAGAGAAAATCACTTTTACATGTTCTTTTGGCACTTTTGCCTATAAATGAATGTCTTTTGGATTGTGTAATGCTCCAACTACTTTTTAGCATTGTATGTTAGGTATCTTTAGTGATATGGTGGAGTGATTTTTAGAAGTTTTCATGGCTGATTTTTCTGTTTATGGTGATTCATTTGAATTATGTTTGAAAAATCTTGAAAAAGTTCTTACCCGATGTGAAAAAATGAACCTTGTTTTGAATTAGAGAAAATGTCATTTCATGATCACACAAGGTACTGTTTTAGGTCATGTAGTTTCTACAGAGGGAATTAAAGTTGATAAGTCTAAGATTGATTTGATAGCCAATCTCTATCCATCCAAGACTATAAAAGATGTTCGATCCTTTCTAGATCATATAGGATTCTACAAAAGATTCATTAAAAATTTTAGTTCAATATCATGGCCCATGTGTAATCTATTATGTCAGGATGTACCATTTGATTGAAATGATGCATGTCAATTAGCATTTGATAAATTGAAAAGCATGCTTATTTCTACACCCATTATGCAAACTTCTGATTGGTCCTTACCTTTTGAGTTAATGTATGGTGCTAGTGATTATGCAATAGGAGCTGCCTTAGGTCAAAGAAAGGATAAGAAACCATATGTGGTTTACTACGCAAGCAACACTTTGAATGATGCACAAATGAACTATTCTACCACAGAGAAATAATTGTTTGTTGTTGTGTTTGCATTAGATAAATTTCGTTTATATTTGGTTGAATCATCAATAGTTGTTTTTGCTGATCATGTAGTTTTGAAATATTTGCTGACGAAAAATGATGCTAAACCACGTCTCCTATGTTGAATATTGTTACTTCAAGAATTTGATCTGATTATCAAAGACAAGAAAGGAGTTGAAAATGTGATGGCTAATCACTTATCGAGGCTGACTTATGATACAAAAGTGGAACCCATTTCAATCAGAGAAACTTTTTCAGATGAACAACTTTTTGCAATTACAGTACCATGATGTGCAGATATAGTTAATTACTTAGCCACAAATACTATTCCTTTTCATTTTACCTGGACCGACAGAAATAAATATTTGAGAGAGGTATGCAATTTCTTTTGGGATGACCCCTATCTGTTTAAATACTATAAATATCAATTCATAAGGTGTTGTGTGCCTAATTATGAAATCGGTCAAGTTATTTCATTTTGACACTCTAAAGCTTGTAGAGGGCATTTTTCTTCAAAGAAAACTGTTGCAAAAAGTTTACAGTGTGGATTTTACTGGCCCACTCTTTTTAAAGATGTACTTGTCTTTTGTCTAAATAGTGACAGATGTCAAAGAATGGGGAATATTTCAAAAAGAAATATGATGCCTTTAAACACTATTTTGATCATTGAAATTTTTGATTGTTGTGGCATCAATTTTATGAGACCATTTCTCCCATCCTTTGGTTATCTGTATATTTTGGTTGCCGTTGATTATATTTCCAAATGGGTAGAGGAAATTCCATGTAGGAATAATGATCACCACACAATGGTCAAATTTTTGAAAGAAAATATTTATCAAGATTTAGGATTCCCAGAACCATTATTAGTGATGGGGGAACACATTTTTACAATAAAATTTTTAAAAATCTCATGAAAAATATTCAATTTCTCACAAAATATCAGTCCCTTATGACCCCCAGACAAATGGACAAGCTGAATTGGCCAATAGGGAGATGTAATACATTTTAGAGAAAACAGTGAATCCAGATCGCAAAGATTGGTCTCTAATGCTGACTGTTGCACTTTGGGCTTACTGTATTGTATACAAAATTATTTTGGGAATGTCTCCTTATCGGTTAGTTTATGGTAAATCATGTCACTTGCCTATGGAATTGGAACATCGAACATATTGGGCAGTCAAAATGATGAACTTTAATTTTGACAAAGCAAGTGCATCCTGCAAACTTCAAATTAATGAATTAGAAGAGTTAATAAATGAAGCATACGAGAATGCAAAGATTGCTAAATCTAGAATGAAATTTTTTCATGATAAAAATATAGTGTGGAAGTCTTTTGAGCCATCTCAGAAAGTCTTGTTATATAATTCGAGACTCCATCTATTTCCTGGTAAGTTAAGGTCAAGATGGACCGGCCCCTACATTGTAAAGCAAGTTTTTGAGCATAGGGTAGTTGAAATTAAGAATCTATTGTTTGAAAATATTTTCAAAGTAAATGGTCAAAGACTTAAGCCATATCATGATAATTTTGTTCAAGATGTGAGTTCCATTTAGCTAATGGAACCAGTGTATGTGTTTTAAAAAGTATTTATAAGTATTTGTTTGTAAATAGTTGTACTAATCGTTTGATGTTTGTCTTACAGATTAAGTTGTGTACTATGGATGTGTCTCGCCTCCATATCTAATTAGCAATTTTCTTTATTTTTCTTTCATTATGATATACATTGAGGACAATGTTTAATTTAGGTTGGGGGGAGGGAACAATACATATGCGTCTTTGTGACTGATAGACGTTAAAGAACTGGATAGAGAGTCAATTTTCAAAAATTGAAAAATTGTTTTGGTTTAGTATGAGCATCATGCGCATTTTTTCAAAAGATATACAGTTTTTAATCATAACAAAAGCATGAATTCTTAGAAAACTAGAAATCGTCAAAAGTCAAGCAAAACCCTTGTGTGGAAAGAGTTCCTTTGTCAAACGCTGATCAACTAATAATCTCGGCAGTTGTGTGAAGTCCGGTTATTTAATGCATTTAAGAGAATACAATCAGTGCGTATAATTGATTTAGGTCAAGCGTTAGATCGTATTGATTGGATTAGGTATGGGCAGAGTAAGGAATACGCTAAGACGTCATCCTATTCCACTCCCATGTTGTCAAGATACGTGAGAAGTGAAATTAACCGTGTCACTGGTGTTGTTGATTTAGATGATTCAGATTAAAATCAATTGATCAAGGAATGTGTGGAACCAATTTTGTGTAAATATGAATTAGGATGTTATTAGATTGTTATGTTAGTATTTAATAAGAGAGTTAGTGGATTAGTAATGTAATTGTGGAATTAATCTGACATTTAAACTGCAAGAATAAAAAACCGAGGCAGAAACTGAAGAGGTCTAGTAGTCCAGCAGTCTGCAGGAAGCAAGCCAAAAAATAGTGCATCAGCACCGTCTAGATGGTGGTGGTGGCGTCCGGACTGTCCTGCCCATTTAAATACCAGCAGGCATGAAGAACAACCATTTCCAGTTTCCCTCGCAGCCAGAATACGAAAAAAGCCAATGTTTTTTTGCGCCTTTTCTCCTCAAATCTACTATACATAGTCATTTATCTTCAAATTCCTTCCGATTATTCACTTACCCGTGCCATTTTCTAGGTTTTACCGATCAAAATCAGTTGAAATCAAGAATCAAGAGAGAAATCAAGAAAAAGATGGATCCAAGACTTAGAACAAGAGGATCTTCAAGTCGAGCAACAAGAGGCCAATCTTCGCAGCCCGAAGCACCTTCGCAGCAACCCCAGGCAAGCAATATCTTTAATACTACTGTATTTGAAACAACTGAACAATAAGTCTAGTATGATACTCATTTTATCTCTAAGACCATAATTCCTAAATGGCCAATTATTTACGAAGATCTTGAAAATATTGGTGTTAGGCAAATACTTGCTGCACGTGGATGGTTAAACTATGTTAGATTTGTTGCTTCTGCTTTTGATTGCCTAGTCCATGAATTTTATAGTAATGCACAAGAAACCAAGCTAGGGAACTTCATATGTATGTTAGGGGAGTGGTTTTTCAAGTTACACTAGCTACTATCGCTGATTTTTTTTAGCCCGTGCCAAGACATCCCAACTCATAATACCCTTACACTCAAATGCTGAATATGAATGATATAGTGATAGAATTGACGAGGAATCTGAACTATGTATGGGGGAGGCCTAATAAGTACATTAAGCAAGGGGACTTGATAGATAAGTACCAGATATTGAATTTGATTACTATTAATAGTCTATTACCCCAAGCTCAGAAAATCAAATATATACCGAGAGGGCCTACTTTCTTTATTCTTTTGGGATGGGACACACGATTGATCTCCCAAATTTGATCATGGACCAAATAATGATTATCGTGAAAGCAATGGACCCTCACTTCCATATGCTATGTTAGTTTTTGAGATTTGCAGGAGTAAGGGAGTGATCACGGATCCCTCGTGGCCGACGGTGGAGCACTTTCAACCATTAGACAAGACCTCTCTAAAGAAGAGCCATGGGGTCCAGCCCAAGGAATAGCCAGGAATGTCACCCGCACCGCAGGAAGAATCATTTCAAGGAGCCGAAGGCTTTAATCCACCAAAGTAGCCTTGGCCACCAAAGGAGCAGCTGTATATACCAGTTGATGATAGGTCCAACTAACAATTTTTGCTAGGGTTGGAGACCAGCATCATCCAACTTGATTGACTCATGGCTGACTACAAACAGAACCAGTCTGAGATATTAAGAATACTCAGAGGAAATTTTGGTGGAGGCCCATCTATTTCCTAATCAAAGACCTTTCAAGAGATTCCATAGCATTACCACTTCTACTACTACTTTCCTGAACACTTTTAAATTTCTGCATTTCCATTTCAGTATTTATGTTTTGAATGATGTTTTGAATTTGGTTTTTTTAAGTTAATCTAGGTTATGTCTTGGTTAAATAGTGTTAAGTTAGGGTGCATAATTCATGTGATTCACGTTACAATTAGGTTACTATTATTATACTTTGCAGGGATACCCTTAACCCAATTGCATTGGATTTTCATACCGTAGTTGTGCACTATCCAAATATTTTCATTTAAACTCATTTTTCTGAGCACGTAAAATTTCTTATTTTGAGAAACTTTTTGAAATATTACACTCCTTTACTAAGCTTACATATATAGTGGAAATGTAAAAACTCTATTGCAGATTTTGAGCCAATCTTCCTTGGAGAGATATTTCACACTTACTTAAGTAAGAATTTTTGATTCAACAGTAAAGTTCTTTGAATAATCTCATTATTTTTTTTTAGCAATCATTGGGATACATGATTAGCAATTTTCTTGAATTTTCAATACGGAATTATGCAGGTGTATGATTTCTGAAAAATGATCTTAGGTCATCTTTGATTTAAATTTTGAGCCTTAGCCATTTCTTTTACAAAATTATATCCCTAGTTAGCCATGATTGAGCCTTTAAAAAGTATAATTTCTTTTTCATAAAACCATATGTTAACTGAGCCACAAAAAAATATATTTGACATACCTTTACTATCTAATTTTCTTGCACCCTCTTCTAAATCAGTATGATACAGAAAAGCAGAAGAAAGAAAAAAAGGAAGAAAAGAGCAAAGAAAGAAGATAGTGGCTGCTGTTCAAAAGAATAAAGAGTCCGTGGAAGAAAAAGAAAGAAGGCAAAGACTAAAAAGAGCCAAGAAAGTGAAAAATGTGAAGGAAAATGAAAGAATGAAATACCACGTATGTGAAAGTCTTGAAAAATTAGGAAAAGGTGTGCCACAATACTAAGAAATGATAGTTTTTGAATACCATTGGTATTGTTTCTTAAACCCTGAACCCATGGCCACATTACAACCTTACTAAAGTCCTTTTTTTATTCCAGAGATCATTCTTGTGTATTATTTCCATCCATTCAAAAAAAGGAAGTGTTGATTCTGTGTTAATAATTCTTTCATGAGATTCTGCCAAATTCTAATTTTATTCAAATAACCGTTCTTTTGATAGTACATGTGAAATTATCTGTTTTGTTAACAATATTCTTATCACATGTAACTTCTGAGTGATAGTCACTATAACGAGAATGTGTCTTTTGCTGAGTGATTTTTACAAAATAATTGACATTGAGGCTAATTCTTGTAGAACAAAGTGAAGGGTGGTGATATTTCTTAAATAATTTTTGAAGTAAAGGAATCATTGCACACAGACACAAGTTTTTATGAAAATATATGTATAGCGTCACAACTAATGTATGTTACTCTTATAGTAATCAGGGAAGTGAGGTATCCTAACAAATCAGAGGAATGGTGATTTAATTTTATCTATGAAAAATATGAATTATTGTATTCTAACCATTGAAGTTTGTTGGTAGCTTTACTGGAAACGTTCACGAGACAAAACTCATTCATTAGGGATCACTTAGGGGTTTAACGGTTTATTGCATGTGCTAAATGCAATCGTGTCATCTACGAAAAAGATTTTAGTTTGTTCTATTGTTATTTTAATTACTAGGGACTAGTAATGTTTAGGTTGGGAGGTGTGATTAACCCTATTTAGTATGCAAATGAGTTAGGATAAAAGGTCAATTGTGTTAATGAAGTGAGTTAAAACAGACAAAATAAGTGAAACTAGGGTTAATGCGTGAAATGTTGTTATTTTCAGGGTTTTGTGCGTAAAAGCTACAAAATACAGGGGATCAAAGTGTCAAAGCTTACATTAGAAGGGTGGCAAGTGCAATTATCATAATTCAACATCAAACAAAACAAGAAGAAAAATAGAGGATTGTCACTGTCCGGACCGTGGTAGTGGCGTCCGAACGGTCAACAAACCGCCTCGAGTCCTCGTTGCCTCCGATTGGCCAGTTTATGCAACAGAGGAATCTGATTAGACCAGCCCAAGCCCAACCAACTTAAGCACCCCTTCCAACTTCTATAAATAGGCTAGCTCAGCTTCATTTTCAGCATTCAATCAGAGGGAAATCCACAGAGAGTGAAGGGAATTCAGGGGAGTTCAAAGTGACGCCAATATATCCAGAGAGTCAGAAATAGTTAGTAAGTGAGAGAGAGTCAGAAATAATATGGCGTAGCCCTGCCGAACCACTTCCAGCCAGCTTTCCAGCTTACCTCCAGTCAAAGCTTTTCTTTCTTCTACATTTCGGTTATTCCTTTCTACTTGGAGGGTTGAACCACTACTACTTTGTGCCCTAACCGGTAGTAAGGGTGGTTGCATTTCAACTATTCATCGAGGAAGGAGTGTCTATGTTTTAGTTTGTATTGTAATGGAACTATCTCGCACTTCTTGCTTGTTTGTAGCAATGGGGTGTGAGTAGTCCACTTTTACTCTTCGATGAAGGGTCAACATATGTAAGATATTGTTTGAGTTATGGAAATGTCGATATTATAACTATGTTTTATTGTTATATATACCTCCCTTATTAATGGATGATTACATTTATAATATGCTCATGGTTATGAACACATAGCGATACCTAATGCTATATACCATACTATCTATTAGTTATGTATTGTACTTCATGCATAATCCAGTGATGTACGTGATTGGGCATTACATAATAGTTGATTGATTGGTTATAGACGGGTTAAGTCTCGACATAGCCAATGCTTTTGATTCAATAGGTAAACCAGAATCTCATCATCAGTGAATCATCAACCTGTCGGTTGAATAACTATAGTATTCCTTCTGAATGGCTTGCCTTCTAGTTTACTATAGTCGTTTAACTGTTGCATGGTACAAATATGCCAATTAATTAATTCAAGTATTCTTTCTAAATGGATTTCCTTTTGGTTTACTTAGGTTATCCGATTGTAGCATAGAGATATACCTGTCGGCTAACCTAATCAGTTGTTGGATAGGATTAAATACATATACCTACTGGTTGACTTTCGAGTGAAATGGGGGTTAATTGCTGTAAGATGACATTTTAAGTACCTAGCCAGTATAATGCATATGGAATCCCCGAACTGAAGGGTATCTTTTCCTTATTGCATCTCATATCTTTTAATGATGTGGTTTTAATTTAGTTATTTTACTTGTTCTAAGCTCACACCACCAGCTATTTTATTGCAGTTTGTATTCCTAACAGCTTCACCGTTTCTATTTTGATTTCTAATATTCAGTTCCATGTGGGTTCAACCTCGGACTTAAATCGAGTATTATATTATAATTTGACCACTTATACTTGGGTGTATACCACTATTCAAACCAAAAGTGAGTCAATTATACACGTGGAGACCAAGACAGTATACCTAAAGGGCATATGAATAGATTTTTCAATTATAGCCCAAATTGATTACAAATTAAAATATATGCCTACAACAATTACCTTTTCTCAATTAACACACATGACGATTGATTAAATTAATATTCAATTAATTCACTTGTAATCAATCTCACGTCGATCCCAAATCCCCAAACCCACTTGCACAACTATGGATGACATGATATCAAACAATCAAAACATCAAACACATCGTGCGCATGTGTGCTAACAAATGCAAGTGTGTACAATAATCAATAAGAGACACAACTAATTTGTTAACGCAAAAAATCCTCTTAAGGAAAAACTGTGGGGAACCACTCTGGGTTCACCAAAACCTGATTCATTACTCTTAAAGTCAACATATAAGTTCTTGAGACTTATACCTCAACCAATACCATGGCTAGATACTTATTTCCTTGCTATGTGTCTCCGTTGAAAGTCCCTTTCTAACATCTAGTGCAGCTTCACTTGAACCTCTCCCGTCACATGGTTCTTCTAGACCTCGAGTGATTATAGGCACGCCAACAATCCATAGTTTGTACACACCAATAGGCTTGTTTAACCAATAAGTTCTTCAACACTAATTTGTGAGGTTGGGTAGAATCACTAGGGGTAGCCTTTGGATCATAGAGATCTAGGTTATGGTAGAAGCTTCCATGGTAGAAAGATAGTTTCCTTTATTAGAAATCTCACTAGAGGCTTCTCCTAGGTCTGGGACAAGCACTCCCTATTTATAGGCTCGGAATAAGTGTAGTCTTAGTAAATAAGAAAGATTTGCAAACGATCGCTAGATCAGTGGGAGGTCAGTCATAGGGCGATTGGCACTAGGAGTGAAAAATAGCATCTCAAACCAGCCAAGGACTAGGATCGCTCCAGTGACCATGGGCACCATTTGAGCGACCATGGGACCAATCGAGCGAGCTCATAGAGCAAGCCCTATGTTGATCACCCGTGTCCTTTTTCATTTTTATCCTAAGTCATCAAGAGACTGCTCTAGATTAGGTTAGCGAGCATAGGGCAATCCCTAAAAGGTTTTTAAGCCTAAAACCATGCAAAAACTTGTCATCTTGAGCACTAAAATTTTTTGTTCAAAGAGAGGTCCGATTGTGACTCAAACTATGTTTTCAAAACTCATAAATGGTTTAAAAAAAATATCTTTTAAAATCACCTAGGTGTCTTAATCGGATCGCCTCTAATTCCATTTTCATCTTACTCATCCTAAGTTAAAATTACTAAGGGTTCATCTTAGGTGTCTAGGTCATTATCTTTGTCCTAAGCATGAAGATGCATATGAAGGTTGAATGATGTAGCTTTAATGCTTGATCTTCTTCGTTCAATGACGCTTTCGGATGTTGAACTTGATGATATCATTACCATGAAAATGGTTGAGATTTTATAATGGACTCCACGAAATTAGTCAATTACAAAAACATGATCTAACAATCTCCCCCTTTGAAAATTTCATGACAAAACACACAAGTTCGAAATAAGGATTACAACCCTAAACTATTGAACAAAAGAAATGTAAATCTAATCACTCATGCATACGTCCTAAATCTCTATCTAGTGAAATGATCTATATCTTTGGGTGAAGCTTGAAGATCATAACCCTGTACATCACAACTCAAACCAAAATCTCGTGAAACGCATCATATGTTAGAGAAATAAATCACACAATCACAAGTATGAAAAGCACCAAGAGAAGCATAAATATATATACATCATGTAAGTGCAAACATGTAACATGTTTGAACAAATTTGCCTCATATTCTTCAGAAA
>CAUOFW020003369.1:532132-668738 GCA_963454935.2 Ilex paraguariensis | reverse complement strand
TTTTGATTGTAAAATTTAAAATATTTGATATTTTATCTTTAATTGAAGTATTTTTGGTTTAAGTATAATATTTTATACTTAAGTGGTCTAAGTATTATATACTTATAAATTTTAAGAGGGTTTAAGTATAATTTATTAAATAATATATTTATATCAGGGGTTTAAGTGTTACGTGCAGACAAACTTCGGGAGTTTGTGTGTAATATTTTAAATATCAGGAAATCTGAGTAATTAATTGATGAACTTCAGAAAATCTAGACATAATACTTCAAAAAAAAAAAACATTAGGACAAAATGTAATTACTAATGCTATCATGACCTAACGAGTAGGGAGAGAATATTTGGTTAATTATATTTTGATATCTAAAGTATATATATTTTATTAATTTGGTTTCTAAAGTATTAATTTTATCAATTTGGTCCCCTTAAATTATTCAGTTCGTGTATAAATGATCCCTACATAAATGAAATGTTAAATTGTTGATGGAATGATCACGTGTTGGACATGTAATATCGTCTCAAAAAATGACAAGTTGTTATTTTCGTCAAAAAACTTGACGAATTGTCTGACTAAGGACGATAGTGACACAAATTAAATTTTTACGGGCTAAATTGATAAAATTAATATAAAGATGACCAAAGTGATAAAACAGACATACTTTAAAGACTAACTAAATTAAAAATCGATTACAATTTTAAGAATTTAATTATTTAATAAAATTTATGTGCATCCTGAAGACTAAAAATTCTAAATTACCCTTAAAGGAAGTAAAATACACTTGCCGGAATGACCACATAGAACACCACAAACGTATTCTAACCAATGTTATTAGAATCNTTATGTGCATCCTGAAGACTAAAAATTCTAAATTACCCTTAAAGGAAGTAAAATACACTTGCCGGAATGACCACATAGAACACCACAAACGTATTCTAACCAATGTTATTAGAATCAGACCAGATATCAAATCAGCAGAGGAACTAGATCAATAGTTCATTAGTTTAATGGGTTTACTGGTCAAACTGATCATATAATACAAAAATAATAAAATTTATAAAATAATAATTTAACTAAAAATTTAGTCACAATAAAAATTAAATATTTTATTGTGTNCTGGTCAAACTGATCATATAATACAAAAATAATAAAATTTATAAAATAATAATTTAACTAAAAATTTAGTCACAATAAAAATTAAATATTTTATTGTGTGTGTCTTAACTGGACTGTTGAATGTGTTATGTGTGTGTGTTTTTGGTAAAAAAAAAAAGTAGTGTATATTAACTATTTAACTTAGATTCAATTATTCATATTAATCACGTGTTTATGCGTGCGTAGAGAGAGAGAGAGAAAGAAGATCCAACATATGAGAAAGAACAAGAAGACCCAATAACTTTTCTTTCATTTTTGTGGGTGCGTGTCACGTGTCTGTGTGGAGAGAGAGAAGAAGAAGAAGATTGACACAACTTACGAGGAGATCTAGATATGCGGTGTTCTTGATATGTGGTGTTTTAGATCTATGTTCGCCGTTGTTTGATAAAAGAAAATAAAATTATATAGGCATTTTCATGTCCACTTGTAGTTTCTCTTTCAACTTGGATAACAATTCACACGCATCACATTAATGGTTTCCCTATTATTTTATCAATAATATTATTTGAATATAATTTATTAATTTAATTTGTTGATCTAATTATTTATAATTATTAAATTGATAGTAGACTCCAATATTTGTTGGGACTTACCACTAATCTAATGAGTGTGATGAATTAGGTCAATAAATTAAGTTTAAATAATATTATTTTTATTTTAGAATTAGAACACGAGAATCAAGTGCATATAATTTCAACAAAATTAGAAATTTTGAGTTATTTTTTTACGAGGTTCAATGATTAACAGGTTAACTGGTTCACACCAGTGAATTGAATGGGTTGATATAACTCAATAGGACTCGTGACATGATCTGACTATATTAAATTATTAGGGGTAATTTATATTTGAAGACACGAAACACTGTCAGCGAGAAGTGATAGATTTTTTGGGAGGGAGAGGAGTTCAATATAGATAGTCTTGAGAGAAGTTGGTGGCTGTTGGATGAGTCTATTTGAAACCGTCAAATAGATTTATTGAAATCGGTTCTATTATATATTATAAATATAGATACATGGGTTAAATATAGCTTGAATAAATTTAATATGAAATAATTCACACAATTTAATAACATGACACGGCATGCGAACTAATTATATATATCCAAGTTAATTTTGAACAATATTACTTAAATTTAAAATATTAATTTGATTTGTTGACTTAATTAATCGCAGTTGTTGATTTAACTATGAGTCTTAATGCTTATTAGAACTCATTATTTATTTAATTGTTATAATTGATTAAATTAACAAATCATTGTTATAATTGATTAAATTAAATTAACAAATCATATCAATATTTTAAGTATAAATATTATTTCTCAAGGTTAATCAAGGTTAGTTCACTTTCCGATTACTCGATGAAGGCTCGCACTCTCATGAACCAACGCAGTAACTGTTTGAGCTCTAAATGGCATTGGAAGAACCAATGATGGTGAGAGAAGTGGACGCGTCAGATGAACCAGGTAGGGCATGTACTATCATGAAACTCTTCTTCACCAGTTCACCCAGTTGGGTTCCTCTCCTTCTCTCAATACCTCACGATATTCACCACCCGCCTGCCCCCCAACTCACACACACCCAGAGGGAGATAGAGAGATCTGATTCTGATTTTTATATCCTTCACGTTTGTTTCATCTTCCTCATTTTTTCAGATATTCTGCATACCATTTTTCTATAGGTTGATTATAAAGCAAACACCATTTCAAACACTCTGATATGTGCATGTATGTGTTTATGGAAGATCAGTGAATGTTTTACAGCAAAACCTGTCTATCGAGTTGACTTGGGTGATGGACGGTAGAGAAAGGATCCGAAACATAATTCAGAAAATTGGAATTGTTGATCTTAGCATCACAAAAGGCTGTGAGATCTTGTAGACTGATCGTGCATTCAGATTAGCAAGAAATTACATCTCTCAAGATCATACAGGTAGACATGCAATTTGATTTTTTTTAATCTTTTTCAAAGAATGCATGAATGTTGTTTGACATCGTTTCAATTCTTTTCCTTCAAAAATTTTCATCAGGTTTTTCAAGGTGTTTCTGCAAACCTTTTAAGGTTTCGAAATGGACGACAATCACAGATTAAGATTCGAGCTTAACGACAACCCTGAGGTATATATAGATAGGGCTGAGGCTGACTTCATCCACAGGATCACTCTCACTCTTATACAAATTTCTGTACAACAATGCACAAATGTTTTCTAAAATGACTGTATAAATCTGAAAATAATTACTCCTTCCTTCTACTTTTTCGTTAGAAGATTCTTGAGATTTGGAGCTATTTGGGACTATGGTGATGACAAGCAAACCCTAAAATCAACATTCTACCCAAAACAAGAAGAAGAAACCCTAGAAACATTCATTTTACGGTGAATACACATGCAAGCAAATATCAAGATTGGAAAAAGATTTTCCCTGGATTATCTCTCTAGATCCCACTATTTGATATGTTTCTACATGTGGGAATCAACCTTGTCGAAATGAAGATAAAATTGTTCGTTGCTTATCTCTCTAAATCCCACTACTTGATATGTTTTTACATATGGGAATCAACCTCGTCGAAATGAAGATAAAATTGTCCGTTGCTTCTCTCTAGAGTCTAGATCCCACTATCCCATATGTAAATACATATCAAGTTGAAGTCTTAATTTCTGAGGGTTTGTAAATTTGCTCAAATCTCTTTAGATGTAATAGTCCATTGATTTAGGTTCGTTCAATTTTCAAGTGTCTTTCTCAGTTCTTACTAATTATTTTTGAAAAGAAGGGAGAGGATGCCTTTTGTTCTTGTTTTTTGAAGGTTACATTATTTGTTTTTGCATAATACTTGTATTGCTATACATTCTATTTTTTTTTTCTCAATTGCAGATGAAAACCACTTTAGCTAACAGTGAAGAGTTTATGGCTCCTAGTAACTCAACCGCCTTGGAGAATGCTTTTCCAAAGGAGATTCACAGAGCAAGTGATCTCCTAATGTCAGTCTCAGTGCATGCTGATACATATAAGACGAAAATTATCAATCTTTCTGTTGCAGCAATGGAGGAACTTGAGCAAATGGCTCTAGAGCAAGAGCCATTGTGGTTATTCAATGTGGATAGAAGGGCTGAAGTTTTGAATGCTGTTGAATACAAGAACAGATTTGAGCCTCTTGATGCTGCTCTAGAGGAAATAATTGGAATGATCAAAATGGGACGGCCTATAGAGCTTGCAAGCTTTAATTATACCAATGCTGAAGTACCAAATGATAATGGTAGTGAATCTTCATTACCAATGGAAAATGGACCAACACCACCTTTAGAAACTGAAGCTTCCCGGGCATCTGGAGTTGTGTTCATGAATCCAATTGACCTTGTTAATATGTTCATGGATGTGGTGAGTTTTATTATCTCACCAATTTATATCTGTCTTCATGTATTCTACCAATTATGCAATTAATTTATGATCGACAGTCCTCCTTGTCTTGAAATCAGGATCAGTGGTCGATTGTGTTCACCAATATCGTCTCAAAAGCAACAGTTCTTGGGGTAGTAACAAAAGGAGAGCTTGGTAACCCTAATGGAGCTGTGCAAGTGGTACTCAAGAAGCCATGTCATATTTATTACTTCTTTACTTGCTAAGATGAAGCTTATACATATTTCTATTGTTCATTTGTGTTCATTAGTTTAATTATGGAAAATGGCACTTTGCATTCAATAATATATCTATATGATAGGAGCATCTGTTTCTATTTGTGCTAATTGTTTTGCATGTTCCATAGTCAATTAAAATTTCATTTTGTGCCTACATACAGCTGGCATTAACATATCAAGGACTAGTTGGAAATAGAAAGGGGACACGTATTAAAAATCACGCTGTTAAGCTCATTTACACATGCAATCATAATATCACTCTCATAAAGATAATTTAGCACACGAGGCTCGTATCATTACAGTATTTGGTGGAGATGATCATGTATAGATATTATATTGTTTGTCCTTACCAATTATAAACCATTTTTGATATCATTGGTGAAATAATATTTATAGTAAATCAAAACATAGTTGAGTTGAGGGCGCAAATATCTTACCAAGCTTTAGGTCTATTTGTATAATTGTATGCTGAAAGAGCTAGAGGATCATAGACCAGAACACAAGTTTCCCCTTTAATTAACTTTCTTGTACTTTCATGTTCCCTTACAAACAAATTAAAATGAAGAAATGAACAAAAAAAATGGCCTTGCTGCCCACTTAGGTAAAATGAGTTCAATTGTGAACCTATATTCATTTTCATACCACAGCATTGATCTGTAGCAATTTGTCTTCATGGGTATTCTTGTTTGTTGATTTTTCAGATGAAGGCAGAATTTCATGTTCCATCACCACTTGTTCAAACTCGGGAGATCTATTTTGCTAGGTACTCTAGACGACTCTCTCTCAACAGTTGGATAGTGGTCGATGTATCTCTGGAAAGTATTTTTCCTAATCCAATGATTAAATGTCGAAGAAGACCATCAGGTTGTTTAATAAGAGGAACCCCAGATGGATTTTCAAAGGTTAGCACAGATGTCCAACTCAAAACAGCTTGTAATTTGATATAATTACTTGCTTGAAATTGTATTGTCAAAAGGTTTCTATTTTCTGTTACTTAGGTTACATGGGTGGAGAATAATGAAGTAGATAATAGATCAGTTCAAACTATGTTCAGTCGACTAATTTCATCAGGTTCTGCATTTGGCGCAAATCGTTGGCTCACTACTTTAGAAAGACAATGTGATCGCCTGGCCATCCACTTGGATGATAGGGGTAAACTGTTTCCAATTTTCTTGCACTACAATCACGAGGAAATTAATCACAAATATGAGATTGGAGACTTGTCAAAATAAGATGTTGTAACTTGTAATAAGATTGTAGTTACTCTAAACATGTTTTTTTGGCAATTGTTCGTATTCTACATTGATAGTAACCCGAGGTGGGGCGACAAGTTTATTGAAGCTAGCAGAGAGAATGGTACGATGTTTCAATTGGAATGTTAGTGCATCCACAGAGAATCCATGGAGGCCATTAACAGTGCCTGGTGCAGAAGATATCTTGGTCAGGACTAGCTGTAACTTGGATGATCCAGGAACCCCTCGTGGTGTTGCGATAACCTTTGCAACTTCTGTATGGCTGCCTGTACCACCAGAGAATGTTTTCGACTTCCTTTGCTGTGGGAAGTGTCGCAGCCAGGTATATATTTCAGGTTTTGCAACAGTAACTTTAATGCTCCATTCTCCATTTGCGAATTTTCCTGTCATGAAGATGTAATGTCTTCAATATTAGGGACCGGTAGATATCAACATAGAATGTTGCTAGTTGACCAAAAAGCGGTCATTAAAATTTTGGGCGACCAAGCTAGCTTTCAATATACATATTTGAAACTTTTGGCTCTTGTTGTGTATGCACATTTGAAGTATTGGTCATGTTAGATTGGAAAATTAGCAGTTAGATTTGTATCTACAAACTGTTTTTACTTTATAGAAACTTTTGCGATGAGATATCTTTCAAATATTTTTTCTCTTGGTTCTACGTCACGTGTGGGGTGACTATGCTTTCAACGTAAATGATACCAAGGCATATACAATTCTTTAACAACCCTAGGGTATTGGGCATGACATATTAACACTATACAATTTGAAAGTAATTCATGTAGGAACAAGTCATACATATATTTGCTAGCTAATCACTCATCCATAAAAGTCTCTCTTGAAGGTTTTTATTAATTTCTTCTCTGGACAATATATGATCCACCATCACTAGGAGAGTGATAGCATTATACGGAGTTGAAGTACAATTTGGAGTTGGGAATTTAAGTGACGTGAATCGCAAACTTCCCCCCAGGGATTCGTGAGACACTAGTGATATCTATGATCCAGATATCCATAAATTTTTCTATATGTAGGATTTTATAACTTCACTTTCATTGAGATNTGATTGTAGCAGTTGCAGAGTCTTGGAGAAGATATTCGAAGAAGATTTTTGAAGCAGCAGAAGCTGTGCAATGGATTTTCAAAGTAGATGAGAGGGAATTCCAAAACAGAGGCACTCACGGAGCCCTGGNGATATTCGAAGAAGATTTTTGAAGCAATAGAAGCTGTGCAATGGATTTTCAAAGTAGATGAGAGGGGATTCCAAAACAGAGGCACTCACGGAGCCCTGACGTTGTCTTTGTTCGAACCAAGAAAGGGGCTTTATTTTCTTTAAGCCCTAGATAGTGAAACAACATTGTTTCACTGTCTAGGGCTTAAAAAATAAATCCCCAGGCGAAAAGGCGTTGTTTAATCGACAAAAACAAAAAATAAAAAATAAGCTCTGCTTATTGGATGTATTGTGTGATAAACAACATAACAACTATATCGTACGAGACAAAGCAAAAGCTATACATAAGTATGATTTGTATTGTTTTTTTCGTATACTGTATGATACATATCATGTATGGTACAATACTAACAACAATGGTTACATGATAGCCTAACTAGGGCTTTAAAGGAGTAATGGATGCTAGCATTGGAAGACTAAATGGTTGTCTTACCAGAAAAAAACACATATAGAATGGACTAAATTGAGCCATGCAAAGACTAAACTTATAGAATGCACTACATTTGGGAGGGCAAAAAAGAAATCCCAAACTTACCTGGAAATCATCACCTTATATATATTCACATGTTTTAAGGCCTAAAAGCAGGGAAAGGTTCTTCTAACTAAGAGGTTTGAATACTTATTCTTATATTAAAGGCAAGTTTAGGTTTCACTCAATCATTTGAACTCTTTCATCATGTCCTGTTCTAATTGATGAGACCTAGCCGTATGACAGAAGGCGGAATCTGGCTGTAAATGTTTCACACAAGTCAAGTAGCAATGCGCCTGTTGTCTAAACTTTAAGTATGGGGAATACATGTGTATTTTACACCACAGTAACACTGCACCACTGGTTTACATTGAAATAACATTNTGTTGTCTAAACTTTAAGTATGGGGAATACTTGTGTATTTTACACCACAGTAACACTGCACCACTGGTTTACATTGAAATAACATTCATCTTGCTGGGAATTCAACAATTTGAATCCTAGCCACAGATTCCCGGAGTTGTTTTAAATCGAAATCCAAGAGCTTGGTCTTGGAAAATAAAAGAAGTGGAAATTCAGCAATGAAGATACACTGTCTTGATTCCCCAACTAGGGGCTGAGACATTAGAGGAACCAATTAAAAAGGCACATTCAAAACTCATATTTACATTGCTTCTACAGGCCACATAAAAAGAAATGACAGAATCATTCCAGTAATTGGAGAGAATTATTTGGCTACATAGACATGAGGTTTTTCCCTAAATTCTACAAACCCCCAAAATGGAAACAAGAATAGATCAAACCCTTAAAATCTTGAATGCCTAAAACCTGTATAATTAATCAAAGACACATTTCATAATTTCTCAGCAAAGAGAGAGAGAGAGATTGAAAAAAGAAGGAATTGAAGGGGTACCTTGAGGATTAGGTGGGGATTGAACCAAACCTCATACTGTCAAAGTTTAGTGCATCTTACTGGCCTATTTTTTAGGAGTAGTTGAATTTATTTAGGAGTTTGCTTTGTTGATTGAGTCTTAGTCTGTTATGTTGAAATAAGTCATCATCAGATTGTTGCGATATTCTAAGAGTTTGTTATTGTGATTGAGTCCAAGTTAGTTGAGTATATGTAGAAAGCAACTTCTATAAATTAAAGTCCTGTAACTCCAGATTTTTTATCACTTCAGCAACGTTATTTGNGCGATATTCTAGGAGTTTGTTATTGTGATTGAGTCCAAGTTAGTTGAGTATATGTAGAAAGCAACTTCTATAAATTAAAGTCCTGTAACTCCAGATTTTTTANACTCTGTTATGTTGAAATAAGTCATCATCAGATTGTTGCGATATTCTAAGAGTTTGTTATTGTGATTGAGTCCAAGTTAGTTGAGTATATGTAGAAAGCAACTTCTATAAATTAAAGTCCTGTAACTCCAGATTTTTTATCACTTCAGCAACGTTATTTGTTTTCTTGTGTTCAAATAAAATTTCTTCCTTCTCTCATTTATTTATTTCTGAAACAGTTCATTTTCTTAGTTAAATTGAGCTGATAAGTTTTTTTTGAGATGGTATCAGAGCAAGGTTGTTGAGAGTTGGTTTAAGTTTTATTGTTTGTTGNTTCTTCCTTCTCTCATTTATTTATTTTTGAAACAGTTCATTTTCTTAGTTAAATTGAGCTGATAAGTTTTTTTTGAGATGGTATCAGTGCAAGGTTGTTGAGAGTTGATTTAAGTTTTATTGTTTGTTGACTTGCTGAAGTGCTTCATAGTTTTTTTTTTCTTTCTTTCAAAATGAATGCTAGAAATGGTTCTTCACCAAATGTAGATAAGCTTGTTGGTAATAATTACCAATATTAGAGGCTTTGCATGGAAGCTTATCTACAAGGTCAAGATTTATGGGATCTTATTGCCGGTGCTGAATCGATAATTCTGGATGATACTCCACAGAATGGTGAGCTGCGTTGAAAATGGAGGATCAAATGTGGTAAAACTTTGTTTGCTCTACGGACATCGATCAATAAGGACTACGTTGATCATGTTCATGATAAGGATACGCCAAAGCTAGGTGTGGGAGACTCTCGAAAGGTTATTTACTAAGAAGAATACAATGAGGTTGCAGTATCTGGAAAATGACCTTGCTGGAGTAACACAAGGTAATCTGTCTATTCCAGAATACTTTTTGATAGTTAAAAACCTTTGTGCTGAAATTTCAGAGTTAGATACGAAGGAGCCCATCAGCAATGCACGATTGCGTCGTTATCTCATTCGTGGTCTGCGGAAAGAGTTCATGTCATTTATTTTCTTTGTGCAAGGGTGGACAACTCAGCCTTCATAGACCTGGAGCATTTGCTTTCGAACCAAGAAGCATTGGTTAAGCAAATGACTAGTAGGCCCATCTCTGAAGTTGAGGATGTTCCCTTCAACAAAGACAAGTAGAAAAATAGAGGTGTCCCAAAGCATTCATCAAGTGATGGCAAGCAGGCAAAAGCGGAAATGGAGTCAAATGGAAATTCCAAAACTTGTTACAGGTGTGGGAAGCTAGGCACATCAAGCAAAATTGCCGAGTGAAGGTTGTATGTAATAGGTGTGGAAAACTAGGCCACATCAAACAAAATTGTCGTGTTAAGCTTATGGATGAAAATGCAAATGTTGTAACGAGAACAAAGATTCTGATCAGCTCAAATGGGAGCATTGCCTTTCTACTAAAGTTGTTGAACAACCAGGTAACATGGATTCTGTTGTGCACCAGACTATTGCACATAAGGATTCTAATATCTCCACCGATTACGAGAAGGAGTGGATTGTCGATTTTAGTTGTTCCCATCATACAACGGGTAATGCATCTCTGCTTTCAGAAGTTCGACCGCATAAGGGGAACCGAGCAATTATTACAGCTGATAATTCAGTACATCCGATAGTGAAAGAAGGCCACTTGGATGTTAAGGTTGATAGTTCGAATGGCAACGACATTGCTTTTAGTGATGTTTATCATGTTCCGGTGTTGAAAAAGAATCTTGTGTCAGTTTCTCAAATCACTAACTCTGGGAGGTATGTTCTCTTTGGTCCTGATGATATAAAGATCCTTGAAAATCTAAAGCATGTTGCAACTGATGTCCTTTCTATGGGAAAAAGGAACGAGTCTTTATGTGTTCTATTTGCAAGTGAAGCATATGTAGAAAGAACAGGCCAGAATACTAGTGCCTCACTTCGACATTGTGACACCCCAAAATCATGGGGTCCATTAATTTTCGATCAACCTAGGAAATACCCGTGAATACTGAATAACTTGATATCGCACCGTTATGTCCCATTTACCGGGATTCATAATTTAACGAAATTCGGGCGGAGTCTTCTTTGTACGGGAAGTTCTACCCCAAAACACAATCTGTTCAATCAACATTTACATGACCCATCTGAGGTCCAATATAATACCATAACCACACCGGATCCAATTATCATATTTATATCAAAATATGCAAGGTTATATTAAAACTGTCCATATAGACTCTATTACAATTCCTTTACACATCACATGGCAAAATTTAATTACAAATCTACTTTTACTAAAAAAATGGATTGGAAGTCATAAGTCGGCTTTTCTTCAACCATGTGACCCTGATTGTGAGTCGTCCACTGGCGCATAACCCACACCTGAAATGTTTTCCATATATGGTGAGTCAATACCTAGTAGAATAATTCCTACTGAGGCTATTCATCACCGCTTAGAAACGGACCTCACCGTTGGATTCGTCTCGCGAAATCTAGTTACTCAGACAAATTTCGTCGAATTCTGAGATAGTCGAATTTTTACGTTTTTCGAGGTGACGAGTGTCCGGTGACTTCTAAAAATGAAATTTTTATAAAAATTTTGAAAGTTAAAAAATATTTTAAATAAAGTTCATATAAAATATTTTGAGCTTAAATCGGTACGAAATTTAATCATTTCGTAGAGAAAAATGGACCCGAACAAAATAGGACACTTGGCGCGACGAGGGTCAAGTCTTTAAAAGTATAAAAGGGACAAATATCTGAAAAGTCAGCTATTTCCTACCCATTTGCTNGACACTTGGCGCGACGAGGGCCAAGTCTTTAAAAGTATAAAAGGGACAAATATCTGAAAATTCAGCTATTTCCTACCCATTTGCTTGCTGGTTTCAGACGTTGGAGGAAGAGAAGAGGGAAAGAGAGTTTTCAAGTTTTTTCTTCCGTCGATCTGCTAGGCTACGTCGGTCAGAATCGCTTGAACCAAGAATTAAAGTTGGTCTACGTGACGAGGGCTACGCGTGGGTACCAAAAATGAAGGAATTCACCGAAGGTCTAAAGGAGAGATTTTGGAGAAATTAAGTCTTGGTGGGTATTTTCTTGAGCTCAAACCGAAAAGAGAAGAAGGAGTGGTGTTGTCAATCCTAGACAGTAGGTGAGTTTCTTATTCATTTCATAAGCTACGATTATTTAATAATTCTGGGATTTTGAGGTTATAATGTAGACTGAAAAATGATTCGTTTGATTTTAGTTTCAAGTAAAATGGAGATAAATACGAGTTTTGGTGATTTTTGAAAGTTAGCCCCAGCCTATAGAAATTGATCTGGAAAATCTGGACAACATGTAGTTTCGTAATTGGTTTTATCAGTTAGAGTTCGTTTATGAATCTTAAACTTTGAGGGTTGGAAATAAATTCATAAAGGGTTATTTTGGCTTTGGTCTCATGTCAAAAGGATGAAAACTCTATTTTTGGTGAATTTTTAAAAATGATTATGACTTGCTGGAACCTGAAAATTCTGTAACTTACACTTAGTTTAGGAGTTACCTGGAACAGGTATTTAGTGTTCAAAAATAGTGATTTTTGGTGAAAGATAATTCTTATGAGTCTATGTTCATCTCCCACATATTTTGTTAGAATTGGATTTTAATAACTAGAGTTAGAGTTGTTTTAACTCATGTAGGTTACCTGCAGAATGTTCAAAAATGCTAAACGCCTACGCTTAGTTGGAAAAGAATCCTACATGTGACATTAAAATTGAACAAGAGAGGAAGTGTTCTTGAGGCTTTTTACACTCATTTTGCACTTCTATTAAGGTAGGAATTCTCCTACTTTGGTTCATTCCTATTTAAAATGTTATATGTATTGTGTAGGATTTCTTCTATTTGGGTTAATTCTTAATCTAGAATGCCCATATGAAATGGTTAGTGGTATAAAATGTTTTATAACTTGCATATAGTCATGGAAATGGTGAATTAAGTGTGGACAAAGTTCTAGTTAAATTTGTTATGTAAGAGTTCTGTAAATAATTCCTTAATACTTGATGATATTTGATGTGTGTGGGGACAATATTTTATGCTTACATGATTATTGCCTCGAAAGTGTTTGCTAAAATGCCTAAGTGTGAATTAAGGTTGTTATGACATGATAATGTATAACATGCTTATAGAATGTGTTGTTTATATATATTGACATTGTAATGATTCATGAAATTTATATGTTTATGANACATGACAATGTATAACATGCTTATAGAATATGTTGTTTATATATATTGACATTGTAATGATTCATAGAATTTATATGTTTATGATATGAATTACCATGGGATTGTATATATGTAGTTGATCTATTTCATTGGGCAACATTGCACATTGGGCATGACATAGCATCACATTCAAGGGCTACATGAATGAGTTTGGGTGTATGGTTACATGGGGTGATCAACACCAACATTGGTGCTTGATGGTGGGCTCGAAAAAATGGGATGGAACGTCCTACGGAGTCGCACGGTGACATGCATAAAAAAACTTGTGTCGGGTATAGCAAGTAGGGCTAGACACTCCCTCGGGTGAAAANAAAGTGGGATGGAACGTCCTACGGAGTCGCACGGTGACATGCATAAGAAAACTTGTGTCGGGTATAGCAAGTAGGGCTAGACACTCCCTCGGGTGAAAAACCCGGCCACTTGGTTCATACACTTACCGGCGGTGAAACTCCAGAAAAGTGTAACGGCGTACGAAGCCGGAGGTGCAATTCCTAAATCAGATACCCAATAAAAGTACATAATTTTGATATAAAACCAATTCATTCTTGGATGTTTTCCATCAAATGAATAATTTATATATCAAAATCATGTGCTTTTATTGGGTATCGGATTTAGGAATCGCACCTCCGGCTCCGTACGCCGTTACACTTTTCTGGAGTTTCACCGCTGGTAAGTGTATGAACCAAGTGGCCGGGTTTTTCACCCGAGGGAGTGTCTAGCCCTACTTGCTATACCCGACACAAGTTTTCTTATGCATGTCACCGTGCGACTCCGTAGGACGTTCCATCCCACTTTCCCGAGCCCACCATCAAGCACCAATGTTGGTGTTGATCACCCCATGCAACCATACACCCACACTCATGCATGTAGCCCTTGAATGTGATGCTATGTCATGCCCAATGTGCAATGTTGCCCAATGAGCTAGATCAACTACATATATATACAATCCCATAGTAATTCATATCATAAACATATAATTTTCATGAATCATTATAATGTCAATATTTATAAACAACACATTCTATAAGCATGTTATACATTGTCATGTCATAACAACCTTAATTCACACTTAGGCATTTTAGCAAACACCTTCTAGGCAACAATCATGTAAGCATACAATATTGTCCACACACACATCAAATATCATCAAGTATCAAGGAATTATTTACAGAACTCCTACATAACAAATTTAACTAGAACTTTGTCCATACTTAATTCACCATTTCCATGACTATATGCAAGTTATAAAACATTTTATACCACTAACCATTTCATATGGGCATTCTAGATTAAGAATTAACCCAAATAGAAGAAATCCTACACAATACATATAACATTTTAAATAGGAATGAACCAAAGTAGGAGAATTCCTACCTTAATAGAAGTGCAAAATGAGTGTAAAAAGCCTCAAGAACACTTCCTCTCTTGTTCAGTTTTAATGTCACATGTAGGATTCTTTTCCAACTAAGCGTAGGCGTTTAGCATTTTTGAACATTCTGCAGGTAACCTACATGAGTTAAAACAACTCTAACTCTAGTTATTAAAATCCAATTCTAACAAAATATGTGGGAGATGAACATAGACTCATAAGAATTATCTTTCACCAAAAATCACTATTTTTGAACACTAAATACCTGTTCCAGGTAACTCCTAAACTAAGTGTAAGTTACAGAATTTTCAGGTTCCAGCAAGTCATAATCATTTTTAAAAATTCACCAAAAATAGAGTTTTCATCCTTTTGACATGAGACCAAAGCCAAAATAACCCTTTATGAATTTATTTCCAACCCTCAAAGTTTAAGATTCATAAACGAACTCTAACTGATAAAACCAATTACGAAACTACATGTTGTCCAGATTTTCCAGATCAATTTCTATAGGCTGGGGCTAACTTTCAAAAATCACCAAAACTCGTATTTATCTCCATTTTACTTGAAACTAAAATCAAACGAATCATTTTTCAGTCTACATTATAACATCAAAATCCCATAATTATTAAATAATCGTAGCTTATGAAATGATTAAGAAACTCACCTACTGTCTAGGATTGACAGCACCACTCCTTCTTCTTCCTTTCGGTTTGAACTCAAGAAAATACTAACCAAGACTTAATTTTCCTAAAATCTCTTCTTTAGACCATCGGTGAATTCCTTCATTTTTGGTACCCACGTGTAGCCCTCGTCGCGTAGACCAACTTTAATTCTTGATTCAAGCGATTCCGACCGACGTAGCCTAGCGGATTGACGGAAGAAAAAACTTGAAAACTCTCTTTCCCTCTTCTCTTCCTCCAACGTCTGAAACCAGCCAGCAAATGGATAGGAAATAGCTGACTTTTCAGATATTTGTCCCTTTTATAATTTTAAAGATTTGGCCCTCATCGCGCCAAGTGTTCTCTTTTGTTCGGGTCCGTTTTTCGCTCCGAAACGATTAAATTTTATACCGATTTAAGTTCAAAATATTTTATATGAACTTTATTTAACATATTTTTTAACTTTTAAAATTTTTATAAAAATTTCGTTTTTAGGAGTCACCGGACACCTGTCACCTCAAAAAACGTGAAAAATCAGACTATTTTAGAATTCGACGAAATTTGTCTGGATAACTAGATTTCGTGAGACGAATCCAATGGTGAGGTCCATTTCATCATCCGAGGTCTAGAAAAATATCAATTTTTAACTCGCACTATAATGACAAATTACCATTTTACCCTTTTTAAGAAAAAGTTAAAATTTTTCCTGAGTTTCACTGGCATGCTCGGTTAGGCCACGTTGGTTATCAAATGTTGCAGCAAATCTCCACGAAGAAACTGCTTGACGGTGTTCCCATGTTTAAGGAGGTACATCAAGATGTGGTTTGTCCCGGTTGTCAATATGGCTCATCGCCTTCCTTTTCAGAGATCAAAGAATCGCGTGTCTACTTTGTTCCAGTTGGTCCATTCAGATCTAACCAACAAGAACACCTAGCTATAGCGGTTGTCATTATGTGATGGTTATCGTGGATGACTTCTCATGGTTCACTTGGGTCTATTTTTTGGAACACAAGAGTGAAGCTTTCTCTAAGTTCACTCAGTTCAAGATGCATGTAGAGAAGGAGTTTGGATTTATGATAAAGTGTTTGCATACCGATAATGGGGGAGAGTATCTGTCAGATGAGTTTTCAGATTATTGTAGTGAACATGGAATTCGTCAGCAAATGACATGTCCAAAGACCCCGCAACAAAATGGGGTTACTGAACGAAAGCTGGGGCATTTCACCTCGATAAGCTTGTCATGGTTTCATGAAAAGAACCTTCCCAGAGAGCTTTGGGCAGAAGCTATGCAGTGTGCTTGTCATGTGATCAATAGGTTGCCTCCATGGCCAGGTACAGAAAAATTTCCTTTTGAATTTTTATATAATAAAAAGCCAGATGTGAGTTATTTTTGGGTGTTTGGTTCGCCTTGTTATGTTCACGTATCTAAGAGTAGTTGAACCAAACTAGACCCCAAGGCAAGAAAATGTGTTTTTGTTGGCTATGACTCACACAGGAAAGGTTGGAGATGTATGGATCCAGAAATAGTAAAGGTTGTTGTCTCTCGAGATGTGGTATTCGACGAGGGGTTGACATACTACTCTAGCGCAAATTCAGAAATCACACAAGTGATCTAGAGTCCTTTTCTAGTGAACTTGATTCTACAGTAATAGGGAGGAATGATATCTTATCTGAAGAAGCTGTTCCACAAGATGGGATTATGGTTCAAAGGTCAATAAGGCAGCGAAGGCAACTAGATTATTTAAGCGATTATGAGGTTCAGTTAAATCATTTTAGTGTAACCTCTTGTTTTCTCATGGGGGTTACATATGAAGATGAACCTAGGTGCTACAATGAAGCTCAAGGAATTGCTGAATGGGATGTTGCAATGCGTGAAGAAATCAATGCTCTGCATCAGAATACTACATGGGAACTTGTACCAAAGCCAAAGGGTGCTGAACTAGTTATATGTAAGTGGGTTTACAAGTTGAAAAAAAAGGTTGATGGCACTGTCAATAGGTATAAAGCTCGCCTTGTTGCACGTGGTTTTTTGCAGCAATATGGGTTACATTATAAGGAGACTTTCAGCCCTGTTGCAAAAATAGTAACAGTTCGAACAATCATCTCTTTGGCTGCATACAAATACTGGAATTAATTACAACTCGACGTAAAGAATGCATTTCTCTATAGTGAGTTAGATCGTGACATTTTTATGGAACAACCGCAAGGTTTTGTTTCTAAGGAGTTTCCTGATCATGTGTGCCGACTCAAGAAAGCGTTATATGGTCTCAAACAAGCTCCACGTGCCTGGTATGAAAAGATCGCTCAATATCTTACATTTTGTGGTTTTAAAGTTTCAAGTTCAAATCCTAGTTTATTTGTTAAGGCACAATCATCGATGTACACGATGATTCTTCTTTACGTAGATGACATGATCATTATCGAAGACAACAATGCTGAAATTACAAGTCTTCGAGATGATTTGTATGTCCGATTTGAAATGAAGAATTTCGGTGAAGTTCAATGTTTTCTTGGCTTAGAAGTAGAAAAGTCAGATGGGTATTTTATCTCTCAAAAGAGGTATGCAACAAGTCTTTTGAATCGTTTTGGCATGAGAGAATCAAAATCTATGGCTACTCCTATGGAGCCATGTCTCAAGTTACAGAAAGTTGAAGGGGAGCTACTGGAAGATGCAACAAAGTTTCGTCAACTTGTGGGTAGTTTATTCTACTTAACTATCATAAGACCTGACATTGCATACTCTATAGGAGTTGTATCTCAGTTTATGGACAAGCCATGTGTTGGTCATATGATTGCAGCAAAGAGGATCTTATGCTATGTGAAAGGAACGTTGGAGTTCGGGTTGATGTACCAGCAGGATGTTCAGTTTTCTCTACAGGGGTTTGTTGATGCAGATTGGGCTGGAGATGTACATGACAGACAATCAACTACGGGTTATTGCTTCAGCATAGTTTCAGTCGTCGTCTCATGGTGTAGTAAAAAGCAGAATACAGTTGTTATTTCAAGTACAGAAGCGGAATATATGGCAGCAACCATGGCATCTCAAGAGCGCATCTGGCTTAAGCGATTAATTCAAGACATAACTGCTACATTGGAGTATTCAATCCCCATTAAATATGATAATGAAAGTGCAATCAAACTTGCCGGAAACCCAATTTTTCATGCTCGCACAAAACACATTGAAGTTCATCATCATTTTGTTTGAGAGAAAGTATTAAGTCAAGAGATTAAGTTGGAGTACATATGCAACAAGGACCAAGTTGCAAATATTTTTACTAAAGCTCTTGCTAGTAAGACTGTTAGTCGAACGAGCCCGAGTCGAGTTCGAGCCGAATTTGAAAAGCTTGTTTCTTAATTGAGCTTTAAAAATTGTTCAAATTTGACTCATTTAGGAAACGAGCCGAGCCTAAATGAGCTGAACCCAAGTCGAGTTCGAGCTGAGCCCGAGTATTTGCACATAAACAAGCCAAACCTGTCGAATTTGAGCCGAGCTTGTAGGGCTTGTTTTCTAAACAAGCCTAACAACTTGTTCAAGTTCGAGTTCGTTTAAAAAACGAACTGACCCTGAATGAGCCGAACTCAAGCCAAGTTCGAGTAGTTCAATTTGATTAACAGCCCTACTTGCTAGAGCTACGTTTTGATAAATTTCGAAGTGATCTGTTGATTTTTTTATATGGAGTCTAGTTTGTATATGTGATCCGGACGATGACCCGACTCGAAATAATGTTGTGTGATTTTTAATGGAAAATTTTATGAGGCTTACTCCATGAAGCGAAGGCTTGGGCCGATAGGCCCAAGCCGTAGCGCTCATGGACAAGCCTCGTGGGAGTTCGGGAGCAACGCCCCCGAGGAAAATTTTTTTGGGCCCATTATACAGCCCAGTGCATAGGACATATAAACCCTGTTGTTTTGGTGATTAGGGTTTGTTGTGGATTGTACAACCGCTCTCTGTAATTCAACTCTCTCAATAGTGAAATCCCTGCAGCTTCGTGGACGTAGGCAAATTGCCGAACCACGTAAAATCTGTGTCTTGTTCTTTCTTATTTCTTATTGCTTTATATTCTTGATTTGTTCTTCGATTGTGTGTGTTTGTTAGTGGATTTAAATCAAGTTAAATCCCAACATGATGTTGGTATTATTGATCGTAAGCATGCACTAAGGGGGAGTGTCAAAGTTTAGTGCATCTTACTGGCCTATTTTTTAGGAGTAGTTGAATTTATTTAGGAGTCTGCTTTGTTGATTGAGTCTTAGTCTATTATGTTGAAATAAGTCATCATCAAATTGTTGAGATATTCTAGGAGTTTGTTATTATGATTGAGTCCAAATTAGTTGAGTATTTGTAGAAAGCAACTTCTATAAATTAAAGTCCTGTAACTCCAAATTTTTTATCACTTCAACAACATTATTTGTTTTCTTGTGTTCAAATAAAATTTCTTCCTTCTCCCATTTATTTATTTCTGAAACAGTTCATTTTCTTACTTAAATTGAACTGTTAAGTTTTTTTTTTTGAGACATCCAGGGTAGGGAGAATAGATTCGAGAAAACTGTGCCTCAAATAAATCAGAGTGTTAGCAGCAAGAAGTCCGGCCGTAACCGGTGGTTTTCTGTCAAGCCTGCAATACTCACTCACAGCATGCAGAGCCAGCAGTGGAAGCATCCCACGCGACACCCTACCTCCCCTTCTTCTATCCATCTATTAATAAGTTGACAGGCCAAAAGATGCGGCCTTTGCAAGGTCGATGATGGAGAAGACACCAGTGGTAGTCAGATCTGCTGCTTTGTGCTATGATGGCGATGAGGAAGGTTTGCTGCCGGTGGTTTGCGATGGGTAGCGTGGGGTGGATTTTGTTAAAAATATAATTTGTAATTTTTATTAAGTCGGTTATGCAGCAGTAGTATCTGGAATCATGTAGAAGTAGTGCATCTTTGCAACAATCAACTCATGAAAGCCCTGATCGAAAAAGAAAAATAAAAAACAGATAGAATCTTGAAGTATAGGTTCAAGTGTAAGGAGGACGAAATTTTGATAATTTTCATAGAAAATTTCTTACTCACGAGCATCTTAGTCGTGGGATAGATCACTTGGGATGGATATAACGGTGCTAACTTGGAGGGTTGAATATGGTCGCGTTGGTCTAATTTTAGATATATAATTCTAAATTTAATTTTAACTCAATCTCAATTCGAGGTACTCAACCTAATTATTATCAAATTTTAATTCGGATGGGCTTAGATTAAATTTGAATTATGTAATTCGAATTTCGGATTAGGTTCAAGTTACGTAATTTGGATTGATTTCATGTTAGAATTCAAGTTGGATTCATTCAAGCTCCATCCAACAAGTTCAATCAAATATTTAATATAAAAACCATAACATTTAAAACATAAAAATCAATATTTAATATAAAGACATAATAACCAAATATTTAACAGAAGACTGATCTCTAATGTTTTACCTTGTAAGTTATACTGCTATATTGATTTATATATTTATTTTTAAATATGCTCGGGTTGAGTCTGATTTCTATATTTGGGTAAAATTTGGTAACCCAAGACCTCAACTGAGTATTATCCAAATTCAATTCGAGTTGATATATTTTTGTCCCGGCCTAACCCAAATATTAAAAAATCTCAACCCAAGCCGTATTTTTCTCGAGTTGGGTTCAAGTTGAATTTCGATTGGCCTGCTTGAGTTGCACCCCTAGGTGGATATGACCCGTTTATGATCAAACTAAGAAAGAAATTAGTTGAGGTAAGCGTAAGCTAACCCGAACCGTCTAAAAAGAAAAAGGTAAACTTCATCCATACTCCCTCTAGTTAGCCATATATTCAATGATACTCCCTATTTCTAATTTATACATTTTTTGTCAGGAGCTGCCTAAATAATTTTTTTTTGCCTATATTTAGGTACTACATAACAAGTTTATTATTAAAAACAGTTAAAAATTTGGATGTTGTTTACTTGAGAGACTACATAAAAACATATCTAATACTTGAGATACCAAAAATAATATAATTAAAATATTATAGACCAAAATGAGACAAACCTCATATTTGAAGGACTTTCAGTGTAATTAATTTCAAAAAAAAAAACTTTGTGCAGAAAAAATTAAAGGAGATTATACTCGGATTCCCCTAAGATTTGTTTCTTAATCACTTAGACCATTAACATTTGAAATATTAAATCCTTGTTGTGTTATGTAAATATTAGAAGGGTGGGGGCTATTCCCACCCTACAAATTTTCATTTACACCCCCATTTAATTTTTCATTATCAAATTACTAACTTCATCCCTTCTAAACCCACCCCAATAGTAACTAAGCAAATATTCTGCTTTGGTATAGTTTCTGAATCTACAAGGCAAAACTTGTCTTCCATATTTTTGATAGAGTTATGATCTTATTACAGTTGTTTGTATCTTGTGCAATTAGAGATTATAATTGTGGAAATCTAGGGGATTTAATTCTGTATTGAGTTCAACTTCACAAATTCTTGATTGATGGAACTTTTTCAGAGTACTTGAGCGCTATAATCTCTTAGAACAATGTTACATGTGGACCTAATTTGATGACTGAATTTGAAGGTATAACTTATTATAGCCATTAGGTTATGTGTAAGTTCCAATTAGCACGGGATTATTAGTCCCCAAATCGGTACCAGTAATATTTTTGAATCTTTGTTTGCCATGATCAAACGGAACATGATCTTTCCGCATCTTCTTCTAGTTTGTGTGGTCTCTCGACGTTTCTTTCTCCTTCTTTCGGAGCCACTGAGTAGTGGCGGCCATGGCAGGCTTGTTTGTCCTCATTTTTAAAGAGACTTGGTTCACTATCTTTCTGCTGCAAGTGATTGCGTGAAAGTGGGTCTGAAATAGCAGTCGGTCTTATTGAATCCTCAAGAGAATGATATGAAGACGATGATTCCAATATTCTTTTATGAGAGTACCGTAATGAAGGGTAATAGATGGGGATGATGGTGCTATCAGTGGAGCTATCTTTGGGTTCTTCGACCTTCCTGTCTGGTTTTTCATCAATGGAAGTTCAGTGGCTTGAAACTTCATTGAAGGGAGGAGAAAGAAAGAGTGATAAAAACAAGAGGAGGAAAAAGAGAGGGAGATGTTGCAGAAACATCAAGGAAGATATTTTCGTACGCATGTTGCGGTAACTTCATAAACAAAGCAATGGTTATCCATCGGCTTCTTGTTCCGTTTTCTCTTTTTCAAAATTTACATCTCCTCTTAATATCCACCTTTAAGAGTTTTTAATTATTCAGTTACATGTATAAACTGTTCATAAATTGATTTAAGTTATAATCAACTACTATACCTTTATTTCTCAGAATATCTTATGTTGTGTCACTATGTCTTTCGGCTAATACTCTTTTTGAATGAGGTCTAAGATAACTTCGATTGTCTATTATTAGTTTTTTAAGTTTTACACAACTGTTCCCAAGCCCGGATAAAGAAAAAAGGATTGTATGAGGAAGTTGACTATCCTCGTAAAACATGTCACAACCCAAATGAACATGAATCCTACCTCAGAACCTATATCATCTCCTAACTGAAATTACCTTTAAGAGTTTTAATTTTTCAGTTATAGGTGGTAAAGTGTTCATAAATTGATTCAAATTATGGCAGACTATCATATCCTTATGTGAAAAATTCTCTCGTAACACCTTTTGTTGGTAACCATAATCTCCATTACTCTCCACTAAGAAGATTGTTTCATATGAATCACACACTGCTACCAAATTTCTTGAAGTTATTTATGAAGAAAAGACTCACTCACCTCCCCAAATGCACAAGAAATTGAATTCAAGCATGAATCATCCAAATAAATCCTCCTTTAGTTACAAAGGTTGTAAAGAACCAGAAAAAACCCAGGAAAAGTTCAGAGAAATAATTTCAACAGCTCCTAAGAATAGTGAATGGACAGCCTTTTCTGATCTTTTCAAGTACCAAGGCTTTTGGTACACTTCCAGATTCCTAGGAGGAGTCATATTAGCTCAAGAAAACTTCAAGGCACAGCCCAATGATATCATCTTGTTCAGTGCTCCAGGAACTGGTACCACATGGCTCGAGGCTTTAAGCTTTTCAATAATGAAGAGAGCTTGTTTAGATGATTCAACAAATCCTTTGCTTCTCAATGTTCCCCTTGATTGTGTTCCTTTCTTGGCGGAAGGGTGTTCACCGTACCCTACAAGCAAAAAATATAAGATGTCTTTGGTAATATTTTTGTTTTTATATTTTCTTTTATTAAAAAAAACAGAACTAAGTTTTATTTTTTTTGTAATAAAAATTAAAAATNTAGGAAGGATGTTCACCGTACCCTACAAGCAAGAAATATAGGGTGTCTTTGGTAATATTTTTATTTTTATATTTTTTTTTATTAAAAAAAACAGAACTAAGTTTTATTTTTTTTGTAATAAAAATTAAAAATATAAAACACGTGTGGTAGTCATTTTATATTTAAAAAATTATAAAAACAAAAATAAAATATACCAAAAATTCATCACCCAAACCACACAACCAACCCTATTGACTTCCCAAAACCACCACCCAACCCCACCATCGAACACCATCACCCAACCCCAAATGTCAGTTTCATCGAACGCCACCACCCACCTCTTCCTCTGTTTCATTATCCTTTTGCTGTGTCAAGAAACCATGATCTATGAAAAAAGGAAAGAATTAGATAAGCTTGCGAAGCAATGAAACATGATCAATTAGATTAATTCTAATTGATTTTCTTCGATTTCAATCTCTATTCGTTAAACCATTGACGGGGTGTATCTCACCAAAATTGATTGAGACCCCTACCCAAAACCACCACCCAACCTCGCATGGAAACCCACCACCCAACCCCACCACTGAAAGTTTGAAACCCACCCCAATCCACCCCTATAACCACCGAAATCCACCCCCACCACCATCGAAACCCACAACCCACCCCCAATCTACCACTAAAATCAACCGAAATCCACCCCCAATCTATCCCCACAGGGCCACAACCACCAAAACTCTCTCCCAATCCACCCCCACGACCACCCACAAAACCCAACCATGAAACTCCCCAGCAAAACCCATCAGAGAAGGGTGATATATATATATATAAAGAGAGAGAGAGAGAAAGAGAAAGTGTGTGTGTGTGTCAGCTTTTTCCTCCTTCGTAGCTCTTTGTCGTTGCCTGTGAGAGAGATGAACGAGAGCGTGAGAGAGATGAACGAGGGAAATGGAAAAAGGGGTACGAAATGCTTTTATAGTGGGAATGAAAAAAGTCCTTTGTTTTGCTGCAAATGGAGTTCAAAGGCTAGACCTTTTTAAATAGTTTAAAGGGGTGCGTGTGTTTCATTTTTTTGTGTTTTCAAAAACACCTCTTTAAATATTTTTAAAATTTGGGATTGTTTACAAAATAGAGCAACCCAAAAAAAAATAAAAACACTCTTCAAACACGTTAGTATTTTTTGTTTTAGCAAAAAGTGAAAACAAAAACAGAAAAAAACACAAACACCGCCATAGTCTTTCGTTTTCCTATCTAATATTTTGTAGAAGAATTTTTTTTTGGTCTACCCTATCCGATTAGGTGTGGTATTTCTATCCAACTTTCTATTCGATTAATCGGATAGGAAGTCAGGTAAATACTTTTGTAACTATTAATTTTTAGATCATTTTAATAATTCAATTAAATAACATGCACCAATTTAACAACATAATAAATCAAAAACACTAAAATCTAAAACAACTACAACAACAATTACAACAAAATACAAGAAAGTATGAGCATCAATCCATCATAATTACTACACAAATACAATAACAATTATTTTAAGTTTAAAGTTTAAACCATATGAAATACATTAAAATCATAACTGCTCCAATAAATTACCAATTTACCACAAATCATGTAACCCACACATTTGAACACCCCTACTTGGAGGTAGATCTTTACCAAAACAAAACAATCTGGTACCCCAGAATTCCCCTCTTGGTGGCTCACCTTTCATTCAATTCACTTCCCGAATCCACAACATGTTCAAATTGTAAACTTGTTTACATTTGTCAAGACAGCCTCTCTGTTTGCAGAGTAAGGTTCCGTATATATAACCCTCCGCAGATTCTACAATGAGAGAAGTCTTGTGCACTGGTTACTCCCTTTACGCTTTTTTCACATTTGTCGAGACCTGAAGGATGTGTTTGTTTCCTTGTGGCATTTGTGGGCAATGTGAATGGCATTGACAAGGGAGAATTTCCTTTGGAGAAAGCCTTTGAATTGTTCTGTATGGGGATTTCATTACATGGACCATGTTTTGGGTTACTGGAATGCAAGCTTGAAATGGCCTGAGAGGATACTGCTCACTACGTCTGAGGGCTTGAAGAAGGAAAGTTCATTCAATGTTAAAAGGATGACTGGATTTGTGGGTCATCCCTTCTCTGCAGACGAAGATCAAGAGGACGAGGTACGAAAGATCATACAGTTGTGTGATTTTTGGAATCTGAGCTGACCACTGTAATTCAAATTAGTTTAACGATATATCTCTTAAAAAATAAGAGTAGCTGACCCGAAAAAAATTTTGAACTATCATTAGCTTATTATTCATGATATACTTCTCCTACGCCTCGAGGAAAACAAGAACAAGACATTTCAAGTGGCCAAGTACAAGAAGGGGTAGCCTGCCCTGCCCGACCCAGCAAAAATTTGGGGTTCTGGCAACACCTGGACCAGATGTCCTACTCCATGGGCCTGGTTCAAGGGCTGAATCTGGGCCAAATGGTCTAGCCAATCGCCCTGAGCCGNAAAACACTAAAATCTAAAACAACTACAACAACAATTACAACAAAATACAAGAAAGTATGAGCATCAATCCATCATAATTACTACACAAATACAATAACAATTATTTTAAGTTTAAAGTTTAAACCATATGAAATACATTAAAATCATAACTGCTCCAATAAATTACCAATTTACCACAAATCATGTAACCCACACATTTGAACACCCCTACTTGGAGGTAGATCTTTACCAAAACAAAACAATCTGGTACCCCAGAATTCCCCTCTTGGTGGCTCACCTTTCATTCAATTCACTTCCCGAATCCACAACATGTTCAAATTGTAAACTTGTTTACATTTGTCAAGACAGCCTCTCTGTTTGCAGAGTAAGGTTCCGTATATATAACCCTCCGCAGATTCTACAATGAGAGAAGTCTTGTGCACTGGTTACTCCCTTTACGCTTTTTTCACATTTGCTGAGACCTGAAGGATGTGTTTGTTTCCTTGTGGCATTTGTGGGCAATGTGAATGGCATTGACAAGGGAGAATTTCCTTTGGAGAAAGCCTTTGAATTGTTCTGTATGGGGATTTCATTACATGGACCATGTTTTGGGTTACTGGAATGCAAGCTTGAAATGGCCTGAGAGGATACTGCTCACTACGTCTGAGGGCTTGAAGAAGGAAAGTTCATTCAATGTTAAAAGGATGACTGGATTTGTGGGTCATCCCTTCTCTGCAAACGAAGATCAAGAGGACGAGGTACGAAAGATCATACAGTTGTGTGATTTTTGGAATCTGAGCTGACCACTGTGATTCAAATTAGTTTAACGATATATCTCTTAAAAAATAAGAGTAGCTGACCCGAAAAAAATNAGACGAAGATCAAGAGGACGAGGTACGAAAGATCATACAGTTGTGTGATTTTTGGAATCTGAGCTGACCACTGTAATTCAAATTAGTTTAACGATATATCTCTTAAAAAATAAGAGTAGCTGACCCGAAAAAAATTTTGAACTATCATTAGCTTATTATTCATGATATACTTCTCCTACGCCTCGAGGAAAACAAGAACAAGACATTTCAAGTGGCCAAGTACAAGAAGGGGTAGCCTGCCCTGCCCGACCCAGCAAAAATTTGGGGTTCTGGCAACACTTGGACCAGATGTCCTACTCCATGGGCCTGGTTCAAGGGCTGAATCTGGGCCAAATGNCCCCTACGCCTCGAGGAAAACAAGAACAAGACATTTCAAGTGGCCAAGTACAAGAAGGGGTAGCCTGCCCTGCCCGGCCCAGCAAAAATTTGGGGTTCTGGCAACACCTGGACCAGATGTCCTACTCCATGGGCCTGGTTCAAGGGCTGAATCTGGGCCAAATGGTCTAGCCAATCGCCCTGAGCCGGCCAATTGGTTCATGTTTTCGACTTTAAGCCCGGCCCATACTAACAACAAAAAATGTAAGCTACGAGTTTGATACAATGCTTAAGTTCCTTCCATTCTATCCATTTATTCTACTTATTTTCTTCGATTATCCTTAGCAGAGACATGTTTGTCAACNAAGCCCGGCCCATACTAACAACAAAAAATGTAAGCTACGAGTTTGATACAATGCTTAAGTTCCTTCTATTCTATCCATTTATTCTACTTATTTTCTTCGATTATCCTTAGCAGAGACATGTTTGTCAACTTCTTTTAAGTCCCCATATACGTACACTAGACATTAGTGATTTAAGTAAATATTTGAGTCTTTCTTAATTTAAATAAATATTTAAGTCTCCCTTACTTTTTTTAAATCAAAATTTAAATTTGGATAAAAAAAAAACTCTAAAAACTTTCTCCAATATTATACCCAATCTCATTCGAAATCAAGAGACTCAAAATTTTATCANAATATTTGAGTTTTTCTTAATTTAAATAAATATTTAACTCTCCCTTACTTTTTTTAAATCAAAATTTAAATTTGGATAAAAAAAAAACTCTAAAAACTTTCTCCAATATTATACCCAATCTCATTCGAAATCAAGAGACTCAAAATTTTATCAAAATTAAGGGGGACTTAAAACTTTTACTCAAATCGCTAACTGTCAGATTTTATTTTCTTTTAAAAATTCAATAGTCATATTTCACCCATCTTTAAATTTAAATTTATTCTTTTTTAAGTTTGAATTTATCTATTAAAATCTTTTGGATTAAATCGAGTTTTTTAAATAAATTTTTATAAAAATTTAAATCAAATTAAAGATGCTCCAATGCCTCTAAAATAAATTTTTAACTCTATCATCTTCTCGCCTTTATTGACTGTCTTAAATTGTCTATGTCATTGTCTTTTACGGCCGAATCGAAAAAAAAAAGAAGTCAAAACTTCCCACCGTCAAATCACATTACACAAGCTTGCATGTGCAAATGTTCAATAATTTTAATTATAGATTGTTAATTTTTTATTTGTTTTTAGAGTTATGGTTATAAACCTTCTTTCCTTTGAGTAAATGTTCAGATATCCATATTTACTAGTTATTGAATATTGTTTATTACATATTTGTGCGTACACCTTGCACACGTGATTCATAATATCGTGCTTTGATATCACATGTTAGTTGTAATGTTACTCCATATAGATAGTAGTAACATTTGGTCTAAGAAGAAAAAAAATTGTCATCAGGAGTGGATCAAAGAAATTTAAGACTTAAAGCGAATACACTAAATGAGAGTCTTTTTTATTTTTAATATTAATTTTTTAAAAAAATTAATGTTTTTTTAATTTATTAAGTGAGAGAGAGACAGAAAAAGAATGTGCTAGTATTACCGAGAAAAATGTTTAACTTTTGTTTTGTTTTTTTACCGGAGAGAGAGTTTAATTTTAACTTTTTTTTTAATTTTTTTACTCATTTTTATAGAGAGAGAATGAGTAGAAGAAAATATGAGTTGACTTTTGAATATTTTTTATTTATTTTTTAGATTTTTAATATTATGAATTGAATCATAATCCCAAATTATTACAATAAAAATTNAGAAAAATGTTTAACTTTTGTTTTGTTTTTTTACCGGAGAGAGAGTTTAATTTTAACTTTTTTTTTAATTTTTTTTACTCATTTTTATAGAGAGAGAATGAGTAGAAGAAAATATGAGTTGACTTTTGAATATTTTTTATTTATTTTATATATTTATTTTTTAGATTTTTAATATTATGAATTGAATCATAATCCCAAATTATTACAATAAAAATTTTGACTGTACTTAATTTTTGGAGCCTTTTTGTTANTATATATTTATTTTTTAGATTTTTAATATTATGAATTGAATCATAATTCCAAATTATTACAATAAAAATTTTGACTGTACTTAATTTTTGGAGCCTTTTTGTTAGGATTTAAAATTTAAAGGATTTAAATTTTTTCTATATTAGCAATATATCTAAAATTATGGAACCTTCTCAAAATTTGGGCCTAAAATCCAAGCTTTTTTTAATACTGTTGAACAGCCTCTGATTGTCACCTGATTTTCTCACATTAAATTGCTCTCAAATCCTTCCGATGTGCAGCCACAATAGAAAATTGGGTAAAATACAAAAATTCTTATTTACTAAACCTCGATTTCACTGTTACCATTATTAATATTTGTAGTTTTTTCGTCAGTTGGAGGGGTATAGTGAAATCTCTAAAAGTACAGGGGTGAAGTGAGATTGAGGGTTAGTTCAGAGCTTTTTTTCTTTTTTATCGTAGAAAATTTAACGGTCAACTCATTTCCCCCCGGCCCCCTCTTTCTTCTCTGTTTCAATTAGTTTGATATTTTGCTACCCTGTTCTTTTTTATGGTTTGGCTTGCTTCAAGGAGTTCTGAAGTAGAGACAAAATCAGTCAAGTGCTCTCAAANCTTTATTAATATTTGCAGTTTTTTCGTCAGTTGGAGGGGTATAGTGAAATCTCTAAAAGTATAGGGGTGAAGTGAGATTGAGGGTTAGTTCAGAGCTTTTTTTCTTTTTTACCGTAGAAAATTTAACGGTCAACTCATTTTCCCCCCGGCCCCCTCTTTCTTCTCTGTTTCAATTAGTTTGATATTTTGCTACCCTGTTCTTTTTTATGGTTTGGCTTGCTTCAAGGAGTTCTGAAGTAGAGACAAAATCAGTCAAGTGCTCTCAAAGTCTTCCCTTCGATCATTTCATTCAATTTTCTATGCCAGCTCCAATAAAAGAATTGCGTGTATTGTCAGCAAGCTGAGTCTTTTGTCACCAACTTCTATTTTCTATCCAACCACCACTCTAACCATTACTCTTCAATACTATCTTCCACACCTTTCTCTTCACCATAATTTCTTCCAATGAATTCCCAAATCTTTTCATGGTTTTCTTTCTTCTCTCTGTTTTTCATCTTGAATCTCTTGGTGGTGATTCAGGTTCCGCGAGTTTCGTGTAACTCCGATCAGTGGTACTTGAGCTGTGGCAATACGTTCAATTGTGGAACCATCACCGGAGTGGGATATCCTTTTCGCGGAAATGGAGATCCTGAATATTGTGGCTATCCTGGTTTTGTGCTCAATTGTGATCAGGAAAATGTCACCACTATTGCTATTATGAACATAAGTTACAGCATCTTGGATATCTATGAGGATACACAAGTTATGAAGATTGTTCGGGAGGATCTGATGCAGACAAGCTGTCCACGTGATTTAGTAAACACAACCCTCGATTACTCCCTCTTTGATTACGCCAATACTTATATGAACCTCACATTTCTCTATGGTTGTCCTCCTTCATCGAATATTTCTGGTCGTAGCCTTCTTTCTTGTCGGAACAATAATGTCTATGTATTCCCTGGAACTCTAGGCCCTGGAAGCTGTAATACCAGTGTCATTGTCCCAGTTCTCCAAACGGGTCCAGGATTATCCATAAATTTAACTAGTTTGAACCACGTTCTTCAGGAAGGATTTGAAGTTAGATGGACGGTGGATAGCAAAGCCTGCAGTGAGTGCACCGGGTCCAAGGGACGGTGTGGATATGATTTTCCTACCAGTCAAACCATTTGTTTTTGCCTCAACTCGCCTTATGTGGCTAGTAGCTGCAAAACTGCTGACGGATCCTCCCCGGGGTCCATGCCCACACCGCCAGGTATGTACTCCCTTCTATTAGATGAAAAATTCTGGACCCGAGAACCCAGAATTTTTCTTGTAGCAAGTGATATGACTTCAAATTTGATGTTAGCACTGGGTATCTTTTTCCAGGTCACTTGGTTTGCTCCGTTTTGTTGTTTGATTTACATTATGAAACGAGAGGCCTTGCAGATATGATGCTTTCTAGCTTGGAGGGGGATAGAGTGGTGATTAGCTACTTTTGCTAGTTTTACCTATTGTTTGTAGTGCTTGAAAACTTAATCGAGTAATTTTAGGTGTGTTGTTTTATTCTTTGGTTGCGGTCTGATTCTGATAGATTAACTTAAAGAGTAACATGGAAGTGTAGGAAAGGGAAGAGGAAAACTAGGGATGATAATGGGCAGGGTTGAAGGAGGTAGCTGATTTGTTTCACCATTATTAGAGTGGGATGGGATAGGAATAGATATTAGAATCCAAACGGATTTGGGGTGGACTTGAGGTTTTTGTGGTCGGACCTTCTTAAACAACTTTACTCAAATAGTGGGTCGATTTGATACGTAATATTAAGTACATAAAACGACATTTTCGTGAATACAAGGTGCAACTGAGTGGACATAGTCAACTAGTATTTATAAATAAAGCAAACCTTCATTAAGAATGACTTACCTACCAAAAAATATTAATGGTAAAATTGGATCGGTTGAATATTTGTATTAGAGAATTTTTAAATTAGAACCAACCAAAGTACATTTAAATATTCTAAAATATTTAAAAAAAAAACATAATGGACTTGTTTGAAACTGACTTAAAACCTTAAATTTTAATGTTATATTTCAGAGAAAAAGAAACATGATCCCTTTGGACTTGGGCTTATTGGCTACATTTCCATAAGTTTTTTGGGCAAAAATATCTTTTATGAACACCAATGAAAAATTGAAAATGGGATACGAAAGAAAAATCAATTTTTTTAGAAACCTTATAAATGATTTTAAAATTTTTTTTAACTTTGACTATTTCATTTGTTTTTTCACACTTCTGTGTCGCACCCAACAAAGTGAGCTCCAAATAGGCCCAATGTTAATTAATTAGGGTTAAAATATGAGCTTACAGTTGTAACTTAAGGTTAGCTTGATTGTCAGTGATTTAGGATTATGTTTATAATTTGGAGTTCCTTGGATGGTATAGCGCTTGGGGAACTTGCTATGTCAGTTTCCCCAGCTGGGCCGGTCTTGATGGGTCTTTAGTGGATTATCCAACAAACTTACAGTTGTTGACCTAGATTGAAGTATGGACCGTGGGCTAGCCAACTAGCTTTGCAGTAGCAAATACTAAATACAGTCTGTTTGAGAATTATCAACATTTTTGTTCAACAAATCATGCTCACGACTCATGACAATACGACACAAATGCTACATGGAAATAGTGTATTGAGGTTGACTATTACTTTGATATGAATCTAAAAATAACCAAACCCGAGAATACAATAAATAATAATTCGAGAATTTACCCTCTTATTTTTTTATGAGTAATATTACATGGACTTAAAAATTAGACTTAAAAACTAGATTTAATAATTATAACCATTGATTTCACTGTAGATCTCAGTATTTATTCGGACTCATTATCTATTCAATTATTGAGATTATCGAGTCTAATTTTTAAATCAATCTATCATTATTTTTTTTGTATTCTGATCGGCCGGCACTCCCAAATGTCCTAGACACCGGAACATACTTTTTAAAAATTGTTATCGNCAAATGCTACATGGAAATAGTGTATTGAGGTTGACTATTACTTTGATATGAATCTAAAAATAACCAAACCCAAGAATACAATAAATAATAATTCGAGAATTTACGCGTACTACGTGGACTTAAAAATTAAACTTAAAAATTAGATTTTATAATTACAATTATTGATTTCACTGTGGATCTCAGTATTTATTCGGACTCATTATCTATTCAGTTATTGAGATTATCGAATCTAATTTTTAAGTCAATCTATCATTATTTTTTTTGTATTCTGATTGGCCGGCACTCCCAAATGTCCTAGACACCGGAACATACTTTTTAAAAATTGTTATCAGAAATACGTTTTTCAATACTACTTTTCAACGTCCATCTCCAAAGATACCCAAAATTTTTGCAAAGTTGCCTCATTTCGTCTGTCAGCTCAATTTTCATTCTATCAGGATCTGAACATTCCTCAAAATGCACTNCAGAAATACGTTTTTCAATACTACTTTTCAACGTCCATCTCCAAAGATACCCAAAATTTTTGCAAAGTTGCCTCATTCCGTCTGTCAGCTCAATTTTCATTCTATCAGGATCTGAACATTCCTCAAAATGCACTTCTTTCCTTCACCATCTTGCCTTCACTTCATCCTGACAATCATATTGATTTCTATGATAACCCCGACGTTTCTATGCACTAACGAAGCCCGATACGAAAACTGTGGGGAAAATTTTTCATGTGGAGGCATCAGCAGCATCAAATATCCCTTCTGGGGAGCGAATCGTACAAATTACTGTGAAAAACCAGGATTTGAGCTCGAGTGTCATGATAACGTACCCCTGATCACTGTCACGTCAGAAAAGTATCGAGTTCTCGCTATCGCTTCCCAATTACATAACCTCATAGTCGTTAGAGATGATTTCTGGAACAACATATGTCCTACACGTTTGGTTAACACAAGCCTCGAGTCCACGGTCTTCAGCTATGCTTTTGGGCTTCGGAACCTGACATTGTTCTATGGTTGTACTTACAACTCAGTACCTATTTTAGGCAATTCTAGTAAGTATGACTGTGACGTAAACAGTACTAACTCCAACCTGTTCTATGTGACAACAAATATAACAATCGATCCACGCTGGGGGATGAGCTGCAATGATACTGTCATTGTTCCGGTTTTTGANATGTTTCTATGCGCTAACGAAGCCCGATACGAAAACTGTGGGGAAAATTTTTCATGTGGAGGCATCAGCAGCATCAAATATCCCTTCTGGGAAGCGAATCGTGCAGATTACTGTGGAAAACCAAGATTTGAGCTCGAGTGCCATGATAACGTACCCCTGATCACTGTCACGTCAGAAAAGTATCGAGTTCTCGCTATCGCTTCCCAATTACATAACCTCATAGTCGTTAGAGATGATTTCTGGAACAACATATGTCCTGCACGTTTGGTTAACACAAGCCTCGAGTCCACGGTCTTCAGCTATGCTTTTGGGCTTCGGAACCTGACATTGTTCTATGGTTGCACTTACAACTCAGTACCTATTTTNTGCACGTCTGGTTAACACAAGCCTCGAGTCCACGGTCTTTAGCTATGCTTTTGGGCTTCGGAACTTGACATTGTTCTATGGTTGCACTTACAACTCAGTACCTATTTTAGGCAATTCTAGTAAGTATGACTGTGGCGTAAACAGTACTAACTCCAACCTGTTCTATGTGACAACAAATATAACGATCGATCCACGCTGGGGGATGAGCTGCAATGATACTGTCATTGTTCCGGTTTTTGAAGGGAGTGCTAGAGCTCTGGAGGACAATTTTACGAATCTTGGTACAGTAATAGATGGGGGTTTTGAATTGCAGTGGAATGAGAGTGACCAATGCAGCAAATGTGTTGAATCGGTCGGGGAATGTGGATATAATCGAACCGAAAATCAATTCGCTTGCTTTTGCCATGATCAACCATACTCAAACACATGTCTGACTAGGCCAGGTATGTCTGCTTTCAGTTATACTTGACACTACAAGCAAAATTCATCTGGCTTTGACTACAACACACAGGCCATGAGGCTAGGAATCCCTAAGATATTATGATTTATTTAGCTCATGTGCAAGAGCCATAACATATTGTGGGCTGAAAATTAAGAAGGCAATATAGTCGGAGACGGACCGAGTCCGTAATAGGGTANAGATATTATGCTTTATTTAGTTCATGTGCAAGAGCCATAACATATTGTGGGCTGAAAATTAAGAAGGCAANGATTTATTTAGCTCATGTGCAAGAGCCATAACATATTGTGGGCTGAAAATTAAGAAGGCAATATAGTCGGAGACGGACCGAGTCCGTAATAGGGTAATATCGTCGGGTAATCGGGCCACCCGAGAAGAGCCATGGCCTCCCATGGCCACAGCATGATTCTGTCCATGACTATTTTGGTTGTGTATTCAGAACTTAAGCTTATGACCTATTGAGACCCAATATGAATGCTGGAAACAGGGTAATACTTATGACATGGTACTACTAAAAGGTACATAATCCTGGTTACCTACTTTGGTGGCCACCATTCCCTTTTTCTCCCTTGTACTTACCTAAAGAGTAAGGTGTAGAGAAATTGAGCTAAGTCTTCTAGTTCCCAAATTTACTTTAATCATACCTAACTACTCATTTCTAATCGTGTTTAGTCAAGGTCATTCATAAATTATGTTTAGTTTGATTNTGCTAAAAGGTACATAATCCTGGTTACCTACTTTGGTGGCCACCATTCTCTTTTTCTCCCTTGTACTTACCTAAAGAGTAAGGTGTAGAGAAATTGAGCTAAGTCTTCTAGTTCCAAAATTTACTTTAATCATACCTAACTCATTTCTAATCGTGTTTAGTCAAGGTCATTCATAAATTATGTTTAGTTTGATTCATGACGTGCTCAACCAAATTTATATTAATTCATTATTTGACGAATTTATTTTTGTTTATTACTCCTAACCGCTATGGTTAAAACCTAAACCCATCAATTCCATGCCCATTTCATATTAGGTTCGCAGGTCTTCGGTTGCATTTCCTTGTCATGAAACTTAATGTTATTGTGATGAAGGTGCAGCAAGGGTGTTGAAACATTCATACTTGGGGTCCACTTGTTAGCTTCCATAGACAGATTTTGTTGTCTCTGAAGATGGACTTTGTTGCTTTGGTTCATTAGTCAACTAGCCTGACTTCACTGCACCCACCATTTATTTCCTTGACATTTCCATATCAGCCTGGAAAATTCACCCCGTTTGGCTCCTATAAGTTTCATCCTTCACAACTATTTGATTGGTGTAACTAATACATCCTCTGCTTTTCTGTTTTCTTTTTGGTGAATGCTTTAATACGTCGTCAGAGTCCACCGTGTGAATCCTTTTAAAATATTGGTGATACTTTGTCTTAGAAACAACTTAGAGAATTAACTTAAGAAACTACTACATGTGTGAAAATCTTACATCAGATAGAACAAGAATTGAAATACGTCTGAATGTAAACTTATAGACTTAAACTTTTAGGTGGTTATGTCTTCCAAATATTTTTTCAATATATATTTCACAAAAATTTTCAGGATAATTTGCTGTTATTTTATCAAGTTTCGTGTTCTACAAACATGGTCAGACTATGAATTTAGATTTTCGGTAGGGGCGGCATGCATTCTATTTAAACTTGGTCAGCTATTTTTTCAATTTCCAGTAGAAGCTTCTCTTAGAAATGTTTTACAAGGTGGCTTAGCAGTCAAAGATCATTTTCTTCCACTTATATCATCGTCATTCATGGGAAAACAAGACTTTTTCATCTCCTTCAATTTCAGATCTCCATCCCCAAATTTTACTTGGATTGCACCAAATTCGTCTAAAGTCATCTCTCTCTCTTTCTCTCTCTCTCTCAAAATCAAAAATGCATCCCAATCTCTTCATGATCATGATCGGAATCTCTATTTTCAGCCACCTTCCTATGTTTCTGGGTGAAGACAATGAGCAATATGCAGCCTGTGGTGAGTTGTTTGAGTGTGCGAACATTCAGGGCATCGGTTATCCTTTCTGGGGACAAAACCGGCTACCATACTGCGGCCACCCGCGTTTCAGGCTGAATTGCCAAGGTGATGCCCCCATAATCACAATCCTGTCAATGGATTTCCGAGTCCTGGCTATCNTCTGGGGACAAAACCGGCTACCATATTGCGGCCACCCGCGTTTCAGGCTGAATTGCCAAGGTGATGCCCCCATAATCACAATCCTGTCAATGGATTTCCGAGTCCTGGCTATCGATAACAAAACGCAAACTCTCACAGTTGCTAGACAGGATCTGTGGAACAATATTTGTCCAATCTTTCTTTACAACACCACCATGGATTTCAACATCTTTAGCTATTCAATCCGCCAGCGGAACATCAGTCTTCATTACGGGTGCCCCAGAGTTCCAGTAAGCTTGCAAAATCAATTTGATTGCAATGTGAACAACACCCCCAGTTCTAGTTATTTCACAATGGAAGAAACACTCGACTTTTTCATCAACAATACCGCAATGACCTGCAATAGCAATGTTATTGTTCCGGTTAATGAGACCTCGACTGAGATATTGTCAAGCGATTCGTCTACGACAAATAATCTAACAGCAGCTCTTGACGGTGGTTTTCAGTTGCAGTGGGATGCGAATAATATGTACTGCACCCAGTGCAACGATTCTGGTGGGCGATGTGGGTCTGACTCAAGCAACACATCCTTTGCTTGCTATTGTTTAGGTGGATCATATGCTCGCACCTGTCGTAATACGGATCAAACTGGAAAGGGTATGTGTCTCTAATCTTGTGGTTAGTCTTATTTTGAGTTCAAGTAGGAATTAGTTGAAAGTTAAGCTGCTAAGGCACAGGATCAGTTCAGATTGTTGGCTGGACATTGGTCTAGTCCTCGAACTTCTTATGCCATATAGACAACATTGTATTGTAGATCAAATTGGAGGGCATCTGATTTTCAAGTTCTCTGACTTGGAAACACAGGCCCTGGAATTTGCCAGAACTTGGCCTGGTTTTGAGGATTGCATCTATGGGTGTAGATAGTATGCAATCCAATTAGACCAAGTTAATTTGCATCTTGACTTGGAAGGATGGCAATTTTGATGTTTGGGGAATGGTTTAGAGACTCAACTTGTGTCTGACACAAATCTGCACTTTTTTGTTCCAAAACTACTCTGCACTGTGTATACCACGAGTTTCACTCGACTTGTAATTGACACAAAACTATTTTAGTCAACTCGTATGAATCATCATCATCTACTCAAAGTATCAGCATTCCGACGCTGTGATACCTGAATCCATCATTTACTATGTCCAACTTCTTCTTTTATTCATTAGATTTAGTTCCATGATATTGTAATCGATACGTCCCTGTGCCTTCCGAGTTGAAAACACCAGATCTTGAACCATCCTTGTAAAGGCAGTGGAGTTGCTTGGGTCTGTTTCTGAGCCCTATGTGAACATTTTAGAAAACACCCTCAAGTACCATGGGGTGTTAAAAGTCCTGTCTGATCATACTCTACCGTGCACCATTAGTTCCTATCCTTGTTTTCTAGTCCAACCCTTCAACTCCTAGTGCTTAGCTTCATCACCTCAAAATCAGGGTTTATACACTAATCAATTCTCCTTACTGCTGTTAGCATGTTCCTCTTTTAGCTGACTAGTCAACCAACCGGCCTAAATGGACATTTTACGGGCCTTAGTTGGGTTTTATCCTTTATTATGTGGATTGAATGTAAACTCCGGAAAAGTTTAAAAACCATAAGCTATGATACTAAAGTTGAAAATTTGGTTTAAAATATATAATCAAATATATGAATGTGGACAAATTATATCAATACAGGATTGTGATTGAGATTTTAGAGTTTTTGAATGTCAATGGTCTCACTTTAAGTATCAACAATTTCCTTTTAAGGGTAGTTTTTTTTTTTTTTTTTTTTTTGTCGTTAGTAAGGATTGTGCCTTTAATCTCTTAATCAATAGAATTTTATGAGAATCGAGGGAGATTAAATAGATTAAGCTCAATTAATTAGTTTTTGAGTTTCATTTTTGTTAAGTTTAACGGTCAGGAGTGTTTGGGTCAACTGACGCACAACTCGACTAATTTACTCCCCAGTTTAGTCAAAGACAAGTTATTTACGCAGAAACATTCTTATGGTCTGATCTCAAAAGTTTATTAAAATTTGAATTCAGCACGTTTAAATTTACAACTCGTCTAAATTAGCACTTGAATTAACCTTAGAATTAATTAGAGTTTCATATATAATGCAAGGATCATCATGATTATTCAAGCTTAAGCAAATCTTAAGTTAACATATTTTCTTCATGGCTTGAGGAATAAATTGTTTAGGTTAGTCAACAAGTCGAATAGAAGACCCAAAGGAAACTAATATATTAAGATTTATGAAGATATTTGTGAAGGAAAGAGTCCATTAAGTCAAAATTGGTGGGCAAATAAAGTTAGCGACCCGGAGAATTAGTGTCTTTGTCCTCATGTCACCGTCTTAATTAAGGTTCGGTGCCTATAAATTGTAAGTTTTTTCTACATGAGATGACACCACTTTATACCTCTAAATACCTCTTGAGATCTCTTTACACCTCCCTACACACACATAATTTCTCTCTCATAACTATTGTATCCCTCTCAAAGCTAATTATTGCTCTCTCTCTCGATCACCATACTTTATCAATAAAAGTTCTCCGGCCACTGTTGTCGTTTCCTGGTGTGGAGTAGGTCACCCGAATCGAACTAATATATATTTATGTGTTGACTCGATATTTACATTATTTTTATTGATTGTTCTATTAATTGTCCATTAATTACACTTTATCACACACTCGACTATTGATCTTGTACGAGATTATTTTGTGCATCATCAGGTTCAATTCAAAACTAAGACTCGTCCCAAACGCAAGGTCAAGGTTTAGTACGACGCGCTTCGGTTATTATTCTGTGTCAGAAAGCTTCTTATTCACTCGCCCGAATGCGAGAATGGTTTTTGCATATGCACATTTGCATGCTGCTCTCTTTGCTAGTCCACATCCGATCCCAAAAAACAAAAATTTATCTGCACAACCCTGATCAGTTTGGGTTGTTTTATAAGTTGGACATGTTTTAAATGTTTGCTTATCTAGTGAAAAAATTCGACCATGCAAAGTAAATTACCTCACTTTTATTCTTATGAAATGCTGAAATAATTTTGTTCGGACTGAAATTGATTGCAGGAAAAACCCACTTGAAATCAATTCCTGTCGCGGGTAATATTCTTTTTCCATACTTTATATCGTCTTTCTTAAGTAGAGCTTTTCTAGTTTTATGTTCTCTATCATCCGATTTCAGCAAATCTAAGACCAAGCCAGATAGACATGAAAAGGAAAGAAAGAAAAAACATATGTTTTTTGGATTTAGTTTTCTACACGAGGTTAAAAAGAATAAACGCCAAAATGTGAACTAATACATGCAGAGGGAGAGATACCTTCATGTGTTCTTTCACTTGTGTCAGTTGGCATGGTGGAAACATTGAAACAATATATAGATATCATAATAGATTGTACAAATCTAGGGGACTAGGCCTACTCTAACCTGGACGAAATGTGAGTGGAGAGCAACTAAACCTGCATATGACCACAAGTTAAGGAAAAATCTAAAGGGTTCGAACTTTTATCTATTGAAGTTTGAATATGGTTCCAGACATGGTACGGAAATAGCACTCAATATATTTATATCCCCTAAGGTGACAATTAGAACAATCAGGAAAAAAAAATCAGATAGAAATCAGCAGACGACAATGTTAACATTTTCTTTTTTTTGTGTGTGTTTGTTTGTATGTGTTATTGTTGGGATCAGTTAGGGGCTCCGAGGAATGAGTATGAAAAGCCAAAAAGGGAAGGGATTGGTTGTTTGATTTTGGGGGACTATGAACATTCTTTGTATATGCGCCATCATGGAGTTTTGAAACTGGAAAATTAATTATACTTTGGATCTTGTACTGCATAATGGTATTTTCTCCTTTCAGTGATTGCAGTCGCTTTTGCTGTTGGGATTGGCATTTTAGTAGCTACAGTCTTCTGCTTCAGAAGAAAATTTGCACTGAGCAAAACAGATAAATTTAAAAATGTAAAAGTTTTTTTGAAGAGTTGCGGATTTATAGCTCTGAAAAGGTACTGTTATTCTGACGTTAAGAAGATGACCAACTCCTTCAAAGTTAAACTAGGTCAAGGAGGCTTTGGCTCTGTTTACAAAGGGAAGTTACATGATGGCAGCCTGGTGGCAGTGAAGGTTTTAAGTGAATTAAAAGGTTCTGGAGAAGAATTCATTAACGAGGTTGCAAGTATTAGTAAGACTTCACATGTTAACATTGTAACTCTCTTGGGTTTTTGCTTTGAGGGTCGTAAAAGGGCTCTCATCTATGAGTTTATGCCTAATGGGTCTCTTGAGAAATTCATATATGATGGAAGTTCCTCAACAGAACGTCACCTGGGATGGGAAAAGTTGTACCAAATTGCAATAGGCATTGCTCGAGGACTTGAGTACTTACATCGTGGTTGCAACACACGAATCTTGCATTTTGACATAAAGCCTCATAACATTCTTCTAGATGAAGATTTCAGCCCAAAGATCTCTGACTTTGGCCTTGCTAAACTATGCCCTAGAAAAGAGAGCATCATCTCAATGCTAACTCCAAGAGGGACAATTGGGTATATTGCTCCAGAAATAGTTTGTAGAAACATTGGAGGTGTCTCTCACAAGTCAGATGTTTATAGCTACGGAATGATGGTTCTAGAAATGGTTGGAGGGAGAAAAAATATTGAGGTGGTTGTTGATAAAACCAGTGAAATATATTTTCCACATTGGATATACCAACAACTTGAACAAGATGGAGAACTTGGATTGTGTAGCATCATGAATGATGAGGAAAATATGACTGCTAAGAAGATGATAATAGTGAGCTTGTGGTGCATACAAACTGATCCCTCAAATAGACCAGCGATGACTAGGGTTGTGGAAATGTTGGAAGGGAGCTTAGACTCCTTGCAAATTCCTCCCAAGCCTTTTTTGTCTTCTCCCTCAAGACCAACAACTGATTTATCCACTACAGAATCAACCCCATATAGTAAGTCTGCAATGTAATTTAGTTTGTTTATTTTTGGAAAGGCGTCTATGACTCTCTTCTTATTCAAGTGTCATGTGAGACAACTTAAATTGAATTGTTCAGGATTTGTACTTGTTATGCTCGTCAATCTTGAAGGCCCAATACTCAAATCATTATATTTGTTGCTATGGTCTCTTGTGGTAGTTTCATATTCATAAAACCTGATAATTAGTTATTCAAATCTGATAATTTTTTAAATTCTAGTGGCTGGGATTCTTAAATTTGAAATGCCCCATACTGGAATCCACTGGAAATTTTGAGTTGTTTCAATTTTCTGTAGCTAGGGTTTTCTGATATTGTTCATTGAATTTCTTGGGGTGATATTAAACTATAGTAGTTTTGAGACAAAATAGTAAAATTGAATTATAATACTTTTTGACTACATTACAATACCACCTCTCAAGTGGCATTAAAATAGGCTTAATAGACTAACCCCCAAAAAAATATATATATAGGCTTAATAGTACAAGTAAAGGTACTAAAAATATATGGTATATATATGTATTTAATTTAATAGCATACACAATATCAAGTGACTTTTAACATCCAGATATTGTATAAGGCCAAATTGAAATATTTTAATCATGTAAAACTCTCTAATACCTTCTATAATACAACAATCAAACGACCCTGAAAAGTATAAAACCCATTCAAGTTCAAATTCATAATAGTCTAATTTTAATTAGACCGAGGTTCAATGGGCTAGAGTCCAGTTCTAGCGCAATTTTATCACTAAATACTCTTATAAATACAACTATAGTTGATACCCCCAAATATGCAATCAAGCTTTACACAGTTTTTACTCGAGCTCCTCTGATTTCCGACTTCTTTTTCTAGGAAATCTTGGTCTAGTTCGCTTGACGCGGAGGCAACCGAATTTTCGACATCACAAGTTTGTGCATTATTAGGCCATGTGTGCACTGTGTAGAGAAGTGAAAGATCGGGTGTAATAGTTGGAGAGCTGAGCTAACAGTAGTAAAAATACCTATAAAAATGGTAAATTTTTTTATCATCTACCGAATCTTTGAACTCTGCGACGCCGTAATTCTTCCACAGGAAGGTCGTGAGTCTGATTTGACGATCCAAGGGACGACAGTCCATCATCAAAACGGTCTGTCCCACACATATCACACACATTTAACCAACCAGAGTTGTCAAATGTACATGCTTGGCATCTCCACACGCCAGTTGCACGTCTAGCCTGACTCCCACCAACAGTTCCCCTGCCAAAAATTTGCAGTCGCCGGAATCGACAAATGCCCCACACAAGTCTTACAGGCCAGCTCAGTATCCTTGTAAAACGTCTTATGATTGTAGTTAGAGGGTTTGACCCCGAATAGGAAGCTTTCAAATGTAGATAGAGAATGCCAGCAAGTATTCCACCAAGGTGACCAAGAAAAGAAACACCAGGTACAAACATTTGGATGAGAATCAGTTCAGCCCAAGCAGCATGACGTGATGGTAGCACAAGTCCATGGACAGAAGTGTAGTTATCTGATTGGGAATTGACCACTACTTTCATGGCAAATAGAACACCGGAAAATCCGATGGAATATTCATGGTAGTAAGCTCTCTCATGGTCAAAAAGCAGTAAAAGAGATTTGGCTAATAACAGCGTGATGCCCTGAGACATACCAAGTAGGGCTGCAACCATAGATGCAAATTTAACACTCCCCATTGAAGTCTCTAACTGGATCCCCTTCCATAGAAGTGACATCATGTTGTAGACCAGGTGAGATTCACCCATGTGGTAGAAAGCTGATAAAAAGAATCGCTTTAAATCCCTGTGCTGCTCAAACACAAGGCAAAAAAAAATATGATCACACAAGAGCAAAAATACATATAACGGAGATAATACTTCTCGTACCTAATAATATGATCTAATACCATTTCCTAACGATGTGTCCATTGATATGATCCCAATAAAGATGTCCAACAGTTACAGTTACAATAATACTATTAGACTATGTCACCTACCACATCATTAAGTCAAAATTTTATGTCCCAATAACAATACTCCAATTACAATAGTCAAGTCATCTCACTAGCACTCAGACGAGACAAATGTGATGAGAAATAAGTCTATCAAACAAAATGTAAAACTAAACTGGAAAAAAAAAAAAAATTTACCTATAATGGGTTGTAACAACACAAGCACCACTTTTCGACAAGAGAGGGCAAGTATAGATCACATGAACTTATTTGCCCTAGTATATTGAATCCATAATACAATTTAACTCCTAAAAAACTAAGAGAAAATGAAAATCATAATGATGCAGTGTAGCGCCATGCTCTGCTCAAGCCCGTAGGAAAGTGGCAGCATCTGTGGAGAGGTACCATCGTGGGTGAAGTTCTTCTAAGTGACCTAAAAAGTGGGCACACACACCCTGCCAACTCAGTCCGACAAAAGAAAAGACAATATCTTGACCCTTGTAAAACCCATAATTTCATAACCGTGATAATCTTTCCTCTAAATCATGAAAGTTGTTTTGGGTTTTCTTTAAGAGTGGGTGGGTGGGGGTGGGGGGTCCAAGAAATTAGAAATAGTCTCATAGTCACTCTTCAAAGCAATATCCAAGCAGCTTAATCACCGAGGAGCCAAGCAGCTCAATAACCGGGGAGGACAGGCCGAGGTAACACGGCCCTTTTCCGCCACATTAGAGGCTTCAGTGGATGATGCTCTGAGCAATGCACAACATGTTTCTCATGACACTGGATTGGCTCAGCAGGAGCCAAACAACATTCATAAAAGAATGTTCCTTAGTTATACAACAGTCAGTCACACATGAGTTGCTCGGCTAGGAGGAAGCCTAATCTTGCTAACCAGCTAGGCAACTTACTACAGCTAACTCAAACCACCAAACTGTGTGCCCCCAAAGATCCCGATGTGAATAAGGTTTTGAGCCTGATACAAGGGTGTCCCATATGACCAAGCAAAGTCTTTTCCACAACTTTTTTTTCGAAACAATTCATGGCAATTTTGTCATAAGTCAGCCTATTTCCTTAGCGGGTAAACTCTCGGCATTAGTTCCAGCCCAAGGAACAATGCCTGACTCAAGACTACACGGGGCCACGTCCATTTCCTTTTACTGGGTGTTTCTCGAGGTCCTCTTTAGGGCCCCTTCTAGATGTTTGAACCACGCCACAGTTCCATTTATGGCTGTGCCCAAGGCTTTCTAAGGGTATCATCCTAATTCCTTGTGATAGATGCAGATTTTGGTGGTTTCTAACTTTAACTGTGCCTTTCTAAAGGCTTTTTGAGTTTAACATTTTGAGAATTTTCCGTAGAGAATTGTTTACACAGGATGAAAGGTTTGTGACAAAATTGCATTTCCCTATTTTGTAATTTATACCAAGGCCTAAGGAAAATCAGGGTCGCATCCACCTAAGTATCCCATATCTTCCATTGGCTTACATGCATGGTTATGAAAACGTGTATCGGATGACGTATCGTTTTTCAAAAATAGAGTATTGTCTATAGTAACATATTGCGTATCGTAAAGTACAGACAATTTTAAACAATATATTAATAAAATATATATCCCTTTGAAAAAAAGTTATAATAACATTTCACTTCATTAATATTCACCACCTATTTAAGTCTCCAACAAAGTTCATTAATATCAAAATTCGAAAACCTCTGGTTCTAGCCTCTAACATCCAAAACAATTTATTCTTATTGATTCCATTCCATTTTCAACTCAATCTCCAATTTCAATTGGAAATGCATCATCATCATCATTGCTATTGGATGCCAACAAGTCTTTTCACTTCCTTCATCCTTTTCAGCTTCTTGCATGTGTTTATCCCCATCCTCATCTTCAAGTTCAATTAGTACTTACATTTAGAATTTTGGATTTGTGTTGGAGCTAGACGCAAGAGAGCAGAAGACATTTCTCAAACTTTACATGCGAGTTGCAGGCATATACCAGAGTCGCAGAACAAGAGAAAGCTGAAACTAGTAAAACCAAAGGATGAAGAAGAAGACTTGAGGGCTGAGGGTTTCAGTTTGCAACTAAGGGTTTTAGTTGAAGTCTTTGTAGAAACAATGAATGAAGATGATTACAGCAGTTGCAGAGGCTTGGAGAAGATATTCGAAGAAGATTTTTGAAGAAGCAGAAGCTGTGCAATGGATTTTCAAAGTAGATGAGAGGGGATTCCGAAACAGANCATATGTTTTATGGATTTAGTTTTCTACACGAGGTTAAAAAGAATAAACGCCAAAATGTGAACTAATACATGCAGAGGGAGAGATACCTTCATGTGTTCTTTCACTTGTGTCAGTTGGCATGGTGGAAACATTGAAACAATATATAGATATCATAATAGATTGTACAAATCTAGGGGACTAGGCCTACTCTAACCTGGACGAAATGTGAGTGGAGAGCAACTAAACCTGCATATGACCACAAGTTAAGGAAAAATCTAAAGGGTTCGAACTTTTATCTATTGAAGTTTGAATATGGTTCCAGACATGGTACGGAAATAACACTCAATATATTTATATCCCCTAAGGTGACAATTAGAATAGTCAGGGAAAAAAAAATCAGATAGAAATCAGCAGACGACAATGTTAATATTTTCTTCTTTTTTTTTGTCTGTTTGTTTGTATGTGTTATTGTTGGGATCAGTTAGGGGCTCCGAGGAAAGGGTCTGAAAAGCCAAAAAAGGGAAGGGATTGTTTGTTTTATTTTGGGGGTGAAAGCGAACTATGAACATTCTTTGTATATGCGCCATCATGGAGTTTTGAAACTGGAAAATTAATTATACTTTTGATCTTGTACTGCATAATGGTATTTTCTCCTTTCAGTGATTGCAGCCGCTTTTGCTGTTGGAATTGGCATTTTAGTAGCTACAGTCTTCTGCTTCAGAAGAAAATTTGCACTGGGCAAAACAGATAAATTTAAAAATGTAGAAGTTTTTTTGAAGAGTTGCGGATCTATAGCTCTGAAAAGGTACTGTTATTCTGACGTTAAGAAGATGACCAACTCCTTCAAAGTTAAACTGGGTCAAGGAGGCTTTGGCTCTGTTTACAAAGGGAAGTTACATGATGGCAGCCTGGTGGCGGTGAAGGTTTTAAGTGAATTAAAAGGTTCTGGAGAAGAATTCATTAACGAGGTTGCAAGTATTAGTAGGACTTCACATGTTAACATTGTAACTCTCTTGGGTTTTTGCTTCGAGGGTCGCAAAAGAGCTCTCATCTATGAGTTCATGTCTAATGGATCCCTTGAGAAATTCATATATGATGGATGTTCCTCGACATATCGTCAACTGGGATGGGAGAAGTTGTTCCAAATTGCAATAGGCGTCGCTCGAGGACTTGAGTACTTACATCGTGGTTGTAACACGCGAATCTTGCATTTTGACATAAAGCCTCATAACATTCTTCTAAATGAAGATTTCTGCCCAAAGATCTCTGACTTTGGCCTTGCTAAACTATGCCCTAGAAAAGAGAGCATCATCTCAATGCTGACTGCAAGAGGGACAATTGGGTATATTGCTCCAGAAATAGTTTGTAGAAACATTGGAGGTGTCTCTCACAAGTCAGATGTTTATAGCTACGGAATGATGGTTCTAGAAATGGTTGGAGGGAGAAAAAATATTGAGGTGGTGGTTGATAAAACCAGTGAAATATATTTTCCACATTGGATATACCAACAACTTGAACAAGATGGAGAACTTGGATTGTGTAGCATCATGAATGATGAGGAAAATATGACTGCTAAGAAGATGATAATAGTGAGCTTGTGGTGCATACAAACTGATCCCTCAAATAGACCAGCGATGACTAGGGTTGTGGAAATGTTGGAAGGGAGCTTAGACTCCTTGCAAATTCCTCCCAAGCCTTTTTTGTCTTCTCCCTCAAGACCAACCACTGATTTATAGTAAGTCTGCAATGTAATTTAGTTTGTTTATTTTTGGAAAGGCGTCTATGACTCTGTTCTTATTCAAGTGTCATGTGAGACAACTTAAATTGAATTGTTCAGGATTTGTACTTGTTATGCTCGTCAATCTTGAAGGCCCAATACTCAAATCATTATATTTGTTGCTATGGTCTCTTGTGGTAGTTTCATATTCATAAAACCTGATAATTAGTTATTCAAATCTGATAATTTTTTAAATTCTAGTGGCTGGGATTCTTAAAATTGAAATGCCCCATACTGGAATCCACTGGAAATTTTGAGTTGTTTCAATTTTCTGTAGCTAGGGTTTTCTGATATTGTTCATTGAATTTCTTGGGGTGATATTAAACTATAGTAGTTTTGAGACAAAATAGTAAAATTGAATTATAATACTTTTTGACTACATTACAATACCACCTCTCAAGTGGCATTAAAATAGGCTTAATAGACTAACCCCCAAAAAAATATATATATAGGCTTAATAGTACAAGTAAAGGTACTAAAAATATATGGTATATATATGTATTTAATTTAATAGCATACACAATATCAAGTGACTTTTAACATCCAGATATTGTATAAGGCCAAATTGAAATATTTTAATCATGTAAAACTCTCTAATACCTTCTATAATACAACAATCAAACGACCCTGAAAAGTATAAAACCCATTCAAGTTCAAATTCATAATAGTCTAATTTTAATTAGACCGAGGTTCAATGGGCTAGAGTCCAGTTCTAGCGCAATTTTATCACTAAATACTCTTATAAATACAACTATAGTTGATACCCCCAAATATGCAATCAAGCTTTACACAGTTTTTACTCGAGCTCCTCTGATTTCCGACTTCTTTTTCTAGGAAATCTTGGTCTAGTTCGCTTGACGCGGAGGCAACCGAATTTTCGACATCACAAGTTTGTGCATTATTAGGCCATGTGTGCACTGTGCAGAGAAGTGAAAGATCGGGTGTAATAGTTGGAGAGCTGAGCTAACAGTAGTAAAAATACCTATAAAAATGGTAAATTTTTTTATCATCTACCGAATCTTTGAACTCTGCGACGCCGTAATTCTTCCACAGGAAGGTCGTGAGTCTGATTTGACGATCCAAGGGACGACAGTCCATCATCAAAACGGTCTGTCCCACACATCTCACACACATTTAACCAACCAGAGTTGTCAAATGTACATGCTTGGCATCTCCACACGCCAGTTGCACTTCTAGCCTGACTCCCACCAACAGTTCCCCTGCCAAAAATTTGCAGTCGCTGGAATCGACAAATGCCCCACACAAGTCTTACAGGCCAGCTCAGTATCCTTGTAAAACGTCTTATGATTGTAGTTAGAGGGTTTGACCCCGAATAGGAAGCTTTCAAATGTAGATAGAGAATGCCAGCAAGTATTCCACCAAGGTGACCAAGAAAAGAAACACCAGGTACAAACATTTGGATGAGAATCAGTTCAGCCCAAGCAGCATGACGTGATGGTAGCACAAGTCCATGGACAGAAGTGTAGTTATCTGATTGGGAATTGACCACTACTTTCATGGCAAATAGAACACCGGAAAATCCGATGGAATATTCATGGTAGTAAGCTCTCTCATGGTCAAAAAGCAGTAAAAGAGATTTGGCTAATAACAGCGTGATGCCCTGAGACATACCAAGTAGGGCAGCAACCATAGATGCAAATTTAACACTCCCCATTGAAGTCTCTAACTGGATCCCCTTCCATAGAAGTGACATCATGTTGTAGACCAGGTGAGATTCACCCATGTGGTAGAAAGCTGATAAAAAGAATCGCTTTAAATCCCTGTGCTGCTCAAACACAAGGCAAAAAAAAATATGATCACACAAGGGCAAAAATACATATAACGGAGATAATACTTCTCGTACCTAATAATATGCATAGTTATCAAATCGTGTATTAGAAGGCGTATCGTATTTTAAAAATCATGTATCGTAAGATACGGTACAATTTTAAATAAATAATAAAAAAATATAAATGCCTTTGAAAAAAAATCATACACTCATAAAAACATAGCATTTCATTAATACTCCACCAACTATTCAAATCATCAACATAATCCACTACTATTATAATGCAAAGTTCACAACCATAGTTCACTAATTCCACCACTGTTTAAAATTAATCAAGATTCAAAAATTTTTATACAAAAAAAAATATATATATATTTGACTTTATAAATAAATTAACATCATTTCTTACTGCACAGGACCACAGGTCGATGGAGACTGGAAAGAAGAAAGGAGCTTCAATGGAGTACCGGGAGAAGGAAGAAGAGAGCTTCAATGGAACCTGGGCTTTGATGGAGGCAGCTTAGATGAAAGAGATGCAGCTTTGATGAAGGCAGCTTCGAAGACCAGCGATCACCGATCACCCACAGTCGAAATCTCAAACTCACAGTTGATCACCCACAGCGAAATCCCACAGCTATCACCCACACTCGTCGTCGATGGCTAAAGGAAAAACCAGAGACCTCTGAGGCTCTAACCAGCGATGAGCAAATGATGAATATGAGAAATGAGGGATTTTATTTTTTTTTGCAACCCTAGCCACCGAAACGACGTCGTTTCAATGGTTATAGGGATTAAAAAAATAAAAACTTGGCACAAAACGACATCGTTTCAAAAAAAAAAAAATTTGCACGTATGGTGTATCGGACGATACAACACAAAAACGATAAATAACTACGATCCGTATCATTTTAGGCCTATATCGTAACGTATCGTACGATACTAACAACTATGATAATATGATCTAATACCATTTCCTAATGATGTGTCCATTGATATGATCCCAATAAAGATGTCCAACAGTTACAGTTACAATAATACTATTAGACTATGTCACCTACCACATCATTAAGTCAACATTTTATGTCCCAATAACAATACTCCAATTACAATAGTCAAGTCATCTCACTAGCACTCAGACGAGACTAATGTGATGAGAAATAAGTCCATCAAACAAAATGCAAAACTAAACTGGAAAAAAAATAAAAAAAGACTACCTATAATGGGTTGTAACAACACAAGCACCACTTTTAGACAAGAGAGGGCAAGTATAGATCACATGAACTTATTTGCCCGAGTCTATTGAAACCATAATCCAATTTAACTCCTAAAAAACTAAGAGAAAATGAAAATCATAATGATGCAGTGTAGCGCCATGCTCTGCTCAAGCCCGTAGGAAAGTGGCAGCATCTGTGGAGAGGTACCATCGTGGGTGAAGTTCTTCTAAGTGACCTAAAAAGTGGGCACACACACCCTGCCAACTCAGTCCGACAAAAGAAAAAAACAATATCTTGAACCTTGTAAAACCCATAATTTCATAACCGTGATAATCTTTCCTCTAAATCATGAAAGTTGTTTTGGGTTTTCTTTAAGAGTGGGTGGGTGGGGGTGGGGGGTCCAAGAAATTAGAAATAGTCTCATAGTCACTCTTCAAAGCAATATCCAAGCAGCTTAATCACCGAGGAGCCAAGCAGCTCAATAACCGGGGAGGACAGGCCGAGGTAACACGGCCCTTTTCCGCCACATTAGAGGCTTCAGTGGATGATGCTCTGAGCAATGCACAACATGTTTCTCATGACACTGGATTGGCTCAGCAGGAGCCAAACAACATTCATAAAAGAATGTTCCTTAGTTATACAACAGTCAGTCACACATGAGTTGCTCGGCTAGGAGGAAGCCTAATCTTGCTAACCAGCTAGGCAACTTACTACAGCTAACTCAAACCACCAAACTGTGTGCCCCCAAAGATCCCGATGTGAATAAGGTTTTGAGCCTGATACAAGGGTGTCCCATATGACCAAGCAAGGTCTTTTCCACAACTTTTTTTTCGAAACAATTCATGGCACTTTTTCCTTAGCGGATAAACTCTCAGCATTAGTTTCAGCCCAAGGAACAATGCCTGACTCAAGACTACACGGGGCCACGTCCATTTCCTTTTACTGGGTGTTTCTCGAGGTCCTCTTTAGGGCCCCTTCTAGATGTTTGAACCACGCCACAGTTCCATTTATGGCTGTGCCCAAGGCTTTCTAAGGGTATCATCCTAATTCCACGTGATAGACGCAGATTTTGGTGGTTTCTAACTTTAACTGTGCCTTTCTAAAGGCTTTTTGAGTTTAACATTTTGAGAATTTTCCGTAGAGAATTGTTTACACGGGATGAAAGGTTTGTGACAAAATTGCATTTCCCTATTTTGTACCTTCCATTGGCTTACATGCATGGTTATGAAAACGTGTATCGGATGGCGTATCGTTTTTCAAAAATAGATTATTGTCTATAGTAACATATTGCGTATCGTAAAGTACAGACAATTTTAAACAATATATTAATAAAATATATATCCCTTTGAAAAAAAGTTATAATAACATTTCACTTCATTAATATTCACCACCTATTTAAGTCTCCAACAAAGTTCATTAATATCAAAATTCGAAAACCTCTGGTTCTAGCCTCTAACATCCAAAACAATTTATTCTTATTGATTCCATTCCATTTTCAACTCAATCTCCAATTTCAATTGGAAATGCATCATCATCATCATTGCTATCGGATGCCAACAAGTCTTTTCACTTCCTTCATCCTTTTCAGCTTCTTGCATGTGTTTATCCCCATCCTCATCTTCAAGTTCAATTAGTACTTACATTTAGAATTTTGGATTTGTGTTGGAGCTAGACGCAAGAGAGCAGAAGACATTTCTCAAACTTTACATGCGAGTTGCAGGCATATACCAGAGTCGCAGAACAAGAGAAAGCTGAAACTAGTAAAACCAGAGGATGAAGAAGAAGACTTGAGGGCTGAGGGTTTCAGTTTGCAACTAAGGGTTTTAGTTGAAGTCTTTATAGAAACCATGAATGAAGATGATTACAGCAGTTGCAGAGGCTTGGAGAAGATATTCGAAGAAGATTTTTGAAGAAGCAGAAGCTGTGTAATGGATTTTCAAAGTAGATGAGAGGGGATTCCGAAACAGATGCACTCACAGAGCCCTGGGTTTTATCTTTGTTCGAACCAAGAGAGGGGCTTTATTTTCTTTAACCCCTAGATAGTGAAACAACATTGTTTCACAATTGTTTCACTGTCTAGGGCTTAAAAAAATAAATCCCCAGGTGCAACGACGTTGTTTAATTGACAAAAACCAAAAATAAAAAACAAGCTCTGCGTATTGGATGTATTGTGTGATACACAACATAATGACTATAACGTACGATACAAAGTAAAAGCTATACATAAGTACGATTTGTATTATTTTCCTTGTATACTATAACATACTGTACAATACATATCATGTATGGTACAATACTAACAACGATGGTTACATGAAAGGTTAACTAGGGTTTTAAAGGAGTAATGGATGCTAGCATTGGAAGACTAAATGGTTGTCTTACCAGAAAAACACATGTAGAATGGACTAAATTGAGCCATGCAAAGACTAAACTTATAGAATGCACTACATTTGGAAGTGCAAAAAAGAAATCCCAAACTTACCTGGAAACCATCACCTTATATATATTCACATGTTTTAAGGCCTAAAAGCAGGGAGATGTTCTTCTAACTAACAGGTTTGAAAACTTAATTCTTATATTAAAGGCAAGTTTAGGTTTCACTCAATCATTTGAACTCTTTCATCACGTCCTGTTCTAATTGACGAGGCCTAGCGGTATGACAGAAGGCGGAATCTGGCTGTAAATGTTTCACACAAGTCAAGTAGCAATGTGTATGCTGTCTAAACTTTAAGCTTGGGGAAAACATATGTATTTTACACCACAGTAACACTAAACCACTGGTTTACATTGAAATAACATGCATCTAGCAGGGAATTCAGCAATTTGAATCCTAGCCACAGATTCCTGGAGTTGCTTTAAATCAAAATCCAAGAGCTTGGTCCGGAAAAAAAAAAGTAGAAATTCAGCAATGAAGATGCACTGTCTTGATTCCCTAACTAGAGGCTGAGACATTAGAGGAACCAATTAAAAAGGCGCATTCAAAACTCATATTTACATTGCTTCTGCAGGCAACATAACAAGAAATGACAGAATCATTCCGGTAATTGCAGAGAATTACTCGGCTACATAGACATAGGGTTTTTCCCCTAAATTCTACAAACCCCCAAATGACAACAAGAATAGATCAAACCCTTGAATGCCCAAAACCTGTATAATTAATCAAAGACATATTTCATAATTTCTCAGCAGAAGCACAGGGGGAGAGAGAGACTGAAAAAGAAGGAATAGAAGGGGTACCTTGAGGATTAGGTGCGGATTGAACCAAACCTCATCCACGGTAGGGAGAATAGATTCGAGAAAACTGGGCCTCAAANCAGGGGGAGAGAGAGACTGAAAAAGAAGGAATAGAAGGGGTACCTTGAGGATTAGGTGCGGATTGAACCAAACCTCATCCACGGTAGGGAGAATAGATTCGAGAAAACTGGGCCTCAAATAAATCAGAGTGTTAGCANATCCAGGGTAGGGAGAATAGATTCGAGAAAACTGTGCCTCAAATAAATCAGAGTGTTAGCAGCAAGAAGTCCGGCCGTAACCGGTGGTTTTCTGTCAAGCCTGCAATACTCACTCACAGCATGCAGAGCCAGCAGTGGAAGCATCCCACGCGACACCCTACCTCCCCTTCTTCTATCCATCTATTAATAAGTTGACAGGCCAAAAGATGCGGCCTTTGCAAGGTCGATGATGGAGAAGACACCAGTGGTAGTCAGATCTGCTGCTTTGTGCTATGATGGCGATGAGGAAGGTTTGCTGCCGGTGGTTTGCGATGGGTAGCGTGGGGTGGATTTTGTTAAAGATATAATTTGTAATTTTTATTAAGTCGGTTNCTGTGGTTTGCGATGGGTAGCGTGGGGTGGATTTTGTTAAAAATATAATTTGTAATTTTTATTAAGTCGGTTATGCAGCAGTAGTATCTGGAATCATGTAGAAGTAGTGTATCTTTGCAACAATCAACTCATGAAAGCCCTGATCGAAAAAGAAAAATAAAAAACNCATCGTGGTTGTAGCATGCGAATCTTGCATTTTGACATAAAACCGAATAACATTCTTCTAGATGAAGAGTTCTGCCCAAAGATCTCTGACTTTGGTCTTGCTAAACTATGCCCCAGAAAAGAGAGCATTATCTCAATGTTGGCTGCAAGAGGGACAGTTGGGTATATTGCTCCCGAAGTAGTTTGTAGAAACATTGGAGGTGTCTCTCACAAGTCAGATGTCTATAGCTACGGAATGATGGTTCTAGAAATGGTTGGGGGAAGAAAAAATATTGAGGTGGTTGTTGATCGAGCCAGTGAAATTTACTTTCCACATTGGATTTACCGACAACTTGAACTCAATGGAGAACTTGGATTGCGTGGCATTATGGATTCTGAAGAAAATATAAGAGCTAGGAAGATGATAATAGTGAGCTTATGGTGCATACAAACTGATCCCTCGAATCGGCCATCTATGACTAGAGTTGTGGAAATGTTGGAAGGAAGCTTAGAATCCTTGCAAATTCCTCCCAAGCCTTAATCGTGGCCATGTCGATCCCAAGGCAACGATATCTGGTGCATCACTGCTAGATATTTTGTCAGCATCCATAGGATTTTACCTTATATGAGTAGCTGTGTGATAATATTCTGCTTTGGTATAGTTTCTGAATCTACAAGGCAAAACTTGTCTTCCATATTTTTGACAGAGTTATGATCTGATTACAATTGTTTGTATCATGTGCAATTAAAGATTATATTTGTGGAAATCTAGGGTATTTAATTCTGTATTGAGTTCAACTTCACAAATCCTTGATTGAAGGAACTTTTTCAGAGTATTCAAGGGCTATAATCTCTTAGGGCAATGCTACATGGACATAACTTGAAGACCGAATTCGAGGGTCTAACTTATTATAGTCATTAGATTATCTATTAGTTCCAATCAGTACGGGATAATTAGTCCCCCAATCGGTACCAGTAATATTTTTGAATCTTTGTTTGCCATGACCTTCCACAGTATGCTTTTTGCTCCATTTTCTCTTTTTCAAAATTTACATCTCCTGTATCAGAGTTTTTAATTATTCAGTTACATGTCTAAACTGTTCATAAATTGATTCAAATTATAATCAACTATCATACCTTTATTTCTCAGAATATCTTATGTTGTATCATTGTATGTCTTTCAGCTAATACTCTTTTCGAGTGAAGTCTAAGATAACTTCGATTGTCTCATATTAGTTTTTACCTTTTACACAACTGTTCCCAAGCCCGGACAAAGAAAAAAGGATTGTGTGAGGAAGTTGACTATCAGCGTAAAACATGCCACAACCCAAATGAACATGAATCCTATTCAAATAGTTGGGAGAAGACTTTTATAAATTGGTTGAGTGACGTTTAAATTCTAGTGAATGTTTAGAGTGAAATAATACTCGTGTCATCAAGATCGCCACAGTACATCTGTAGTGAAGCTAGCTAGAATCTGGAAGATACAACTTCGAAAATAAACAGATACCTATATACAAATGAAGCAAAATAATGACACTTGGTTGTGTTGCCTGCATGCTAAGGTATTCGACTTAGGAGATGACCCAACATCTTCGAACAGAGGAATTTAACCTATGGATTAGGCCTTTAAGTTGCTACAATTTCTCTATGGCCAAGTCAGGCTAGTGAACTATCTTCCTTTCATAGGACTAAATCTTCAACTGTTCACTTATATAAGAGGCAGATAATTAACTTCATCTACTAATTCAGAAGTATTGTGAAATATGAGTTGACAGCAGACCTGCTGCTGAAAGCTTTCACTTTTTTTCTTTCTTTCTCTATTAGCCCACAGTTTAATTCCTGCCGTGTCGATCCCGATGCAATAATATCTAGTGCATCTCTGCTAGATATATATGTTGTTATCAGCTATAGGATTTTACCTTATGAATAGTTGTAGGATAATGGGTTGCTTTTAAAAGTTCTAAATTTGCATGGCAAAACTTGTCTTCCATTTTTTGAATTTTGTTCTAATTTTCTTTTTTAATATTTTGTAGATATGAATAGATTGCAGTTATGACTTCTGATTTGATTACAGTTATGCATATCTTGGGCAATTAAACAATATATTCATGAAAATTCTGAGTAATTTATTCTGAAATGAATTCAACTTTTTGGTCAAATCTTTGGTTGATTGAACTTTTTCAGAGTATTCAGGAGGACTTTCTATCTCTTCCCTTGTTCTTCAGCAGCATGTTCTTTTGTTCCATTTTCTCTTCTTTAGAACCTGTATTATCTCCTAACTGAAATTACCTTTCAGAGTTTAAATTTTTCAGTTATAGGTAGTAAAGTGTTCATAAATTGATTCAAACTATGGCTGACTTACCCTTATGTGAAACATTCTCTGGGAACACCTCTTCTTGGTGACCATAATCTCCATTACTCTCCACTAAGAAGATTGTTTCATATGAATCACGCACTGCTACCAAAATTCTTGAAGTTATGTATGAAGGAAAGACTCACTCACCGCACCAAATGCACAACAAATTGAATCCAAGCATGAATCATCCAAATAAATCCTCCTTTAGTTACAAAGGTTGTGAAGAACCTGAAAAAACCCAGCAAAAGTTCAGAGAAATAATTTCAACAGCTCCTAAGAATAGTGAATGGACAGCCTTTTCTGATCTTTTCAAGTACCAAGGCTTTTGTTACACTTCAAGATTCCTAGGAGGAGTCATATTAGCTCAAGAAAACTTCAAGACACAGCCCAATGAAATCGTCTTGTTCGGTGCTCCAAGAATTGGCACCACATGGCTCAAGGCTTTAAGCTTTTCAATAATGAAGAAAGCTTGTTTAGATGATTCAGCAAATCCTTTGCTTCTCAATGTTCCCCTTGATTGTGTTCTTTTCTTGGAGGTAGATCTTTACCAAAACAAAACTATCCGGTACCCTGGAATTCCCCTCTTGGCGACTCACCTTTCATTCGATTCACTTCCTAAATCCATAACAGGTTCAAATTGTAAACTTGTTTACATTTGCCAAGACAGCCTCTTTGCTTACAGACACAGTAAGGTAATGTACATCTAATCCTTCTCAGATCCTATAATGATGGAAGTCTCGCCCTTTACGCCTTTTTTACATTTGCCGAGACTTGAAGGATGTGTTTGTTTCCTTGTGGCATTTTGTGGGCAATGTGAATGGCATTGACAAGGGAGAATTTCCTCTTGGGAAAGCCTTCGAATTGTTCTGTCAGGTGATTTCATTACATGGACCATATTGGAACCAAGTTTTGGGTTACTGGAATGCAAGCTTGAAATGGCCTGTGAGGATACTGTTCACTAAGTATGAGGACTTGAAGAAGGAAAGTTCATTCAATGTTAAAAGGATGGCTGAATTTGTAGGTCATCCTTTCTCTCCAAACGAAAATTGAGAGGGAGGATATGAAAGATCATACAGTTGTGTGATTTGAAATCTGAGCTGATCAGCGTAACTCGAGTTAGTTTAACAATATATCTCTCGAGGAATAAGGGTGGCTNGGAAAGCCTTCGAATTGTTCTGTCAGGTGATTTCATTACATGGACCATATTGGAACCAAGTTTTGGGTTACTGGAATGCAAGCTTGAAATGGCCTGTGAGGATACTGTTCACTAAGTATGAGGACTTGAAGAAGGAAAGTTCATTCAATGTTAAAAGGATGGCTGAATTTGTAGGTCATCCTTTCTCTCCAAACGAAAATTGAGAGGGAGGGTATGAAAGATCATACAGTTGTGTGATTTGAAATCTGAGCTGATCAGCGTAACTCGAGTTAGTTTAACAATATATCTCTCGAGGAATAAGGATGGCAGGCCCTTAAAGGTGTGGAAAATCTCTCAAACTATCATTAGCTTATTATTCATTATATATTTCCCCTAGACCTTGAGGAAAACAAGAATAAGACATTTCAATCGGCCAAGTACAAGAAGGGGTGGCCTGCCCTGCCCGGCCCAGCAAAAATTTAGGGTTCAGGCAACATCTGGACCAGATGTCCTACTCTATGGGCCTGGTTCAAGGGCTGAATCTGGGCCAAATGGTCTAGCCAACTGCCCTGAACCCGACAATTGGTTCATATTTTTGACGTTACGCCCGGCCCATACTAAATACATAAAATGTAAGCTACGAGTTTGGTACAATGGGTATTGCTTTCCAAAGACAAATGTACTGTAGTTTACCGAAGAAATGATCAAGCAACTCGGGAGTAAACTTGATTTGAGGGTAGCCATTGATTTAATGGTCAGCACATTTGTTGTTGGACAATGTCGCGGTTTTGAATCTCGTTGTCTCTTTTTTTTTATAGTTGTGTCTAATGAAAAAAAAAAACTTTGTTTTTTTGTTAACTTAAAAACCAATCCAAAAATTAATATTTTAAAATTTTTATGTTATACCCTAGAAAATAAAACTTCTCATGAATGTCAATTAGATTTTTATTTTTGATTTTATATCAATAAATGACATAATATAACATAAATTTTGATTGTAAAATTTAAAATATTTAATATTCTATCTTGATTATAATATTTTTTGTCTAAAAATAACATTTTAAATTTAAAAAGTCTAAATAACATTATTCATCTATTAAACAACCAAACTACCCCAATTAAAGAGTATTCATTACAATTTGACCCTTTATTTATTTATTTTTTAGTTTTATTTTAATAGATAGTATAATTATATATTAATTATGATTTTTTTTTAAATAAATTTTTATAACGAAACATGAATTTTTCTAGTAAAATTTAAAATATAATATTTTAAATTTGAGGTGTCTAAATATTATACACATATAAATTTCAAATGATCTAAGTATAATTTACTAACAAATAATCAAGAGCTAAGTGTTACTTGCATATAAATTTTATAGGATTTATGTGTAATATTTTAAATTTCAAAATATTTAAGTGATTAAATGACATGAATCAAGAGATCCGACTATTATTCTTTCACAATTCAATAACAATGTGAGAGACCACTTACCAGAAAAAGAGAGAAGAAAAAAATCCCCATTTTGGCCTTCCATACCACATTCCCCCACGCTCCAATTTTTGAGTTGCAGAATGCAAGGCTCCTACTGAAAACCTTTTCTGATTTCTTTCTTTGTTTTTTTAATATATCTTGCATTGGGAAATGTCTATGGTCTGTGAAGACTAATAAATTTCAGTGGTTGCCCCACCTTAGAGACAAAAAGAGTTAATATAAGAGGCATCATATGCAACTTGTGTCGCATTAAACAATCATATTCCCTATCAAACACTACAAACTTTCGCTTTTGTCCTTAGACCGAATGCTTAGCTTCTGCTTTAACCAAATTCCATGTCCAAATAATTCTAGTCATGGTTTCTAAAATGCTTCAAGTGCTTCTTCTCTTTTTCACATTTTTGTTCTCTTTGATGCCTTGTCCCATGCATGGTAGGGTAGGCCCTTCTATTTACATGGCTCTCCCGTAATCGATTACTCTTTTTTATTTTTTGGTTTAATGATTAGTAGTGTTTAAATTAACTCACAGATATTTTGACTAATTCAAATAGACCATTCACGCTGAAATTAAGATATTTATAAAAAAATAAAATTCTCATGGTCTGATCCAAAAAAAATAATCAAAATTCAAATTCATGACATCTGTGACCAATTACTTTATCCATCGACACATTTGAAACAAAAATACCTGGGTGTATTATTAAAAGTTCGAGTTTTCGATTCACTTGATTTGTTTATCTTAGGAATAATTTCATCTGATTGGACAATTTCAGTTACCATGAAAAGGAACTCAAAGTTATAATTGGAAATGATGAGTAAAAATTGTCTACTAGAGCTTATTTTTCCTTTGAGAACCACTGCCTACTTGTCCACATATATTTTAATTTTTCTATTTTTTTAGGGCTAACGAATTATATCATATCTGATTCATGTCAAATTAGGTTAGGTGTGTCGAGATTTGTTTAATTTATATTTAATTTTTATGACAATGAATAATGCACAGTCGAATTCTTAATTGTCATTTACATTCTTAATTATCTCAATTTATTTTTTGAATTATATAATTTATTTCAATTGACTGTTAAATGAAAAAAAATAATAATAATTAAGCTTAATAGAATCTATCTCATTAAATGATGAATCTTAAATTGAATCTGTCAGACTGTCTCATTTATCAGTTGATCTTAAAGGAAAAGATTGATTAAAATAAATTTTATAGTTTAAAGAGTAAATTAAAATAATTGAAAGTTTAAGGAATAATTTAAAATAAAGGTCATAATTTGGGGGTATTTATGAAATTTGACCAAAAGCGAAAGTAAATTGTGAACATCGAGAAACCAAAAAAGGTGGATGCTTTATTGGTGCCGCAGGCAAGGCTTTGCAAAGCTTTTAATCTCAAGTTACAAATATACCCCTACCCTTTATTGCCTGTCTGATCAGTTCCTACGTGTCATTGGCTCAGTGCTTTAAAGTAAATCACTACGCAAATTGACTGTACATTGTCCTAAGTTCAAGAACCAACTCAAACGAGGATAAGCAAGATTGACTACCTTTATGTTTTGAGCAATTCTGCGGCTTAACTCAAATTTATATTTTAAATAAAAAGAGATTATTAGATCAGTAGGTCCTATTTAAAAAAATTGATGAGACTTACTCATCTAATGATCCCCTTCATTTTGAATGAAAATTTGAGTTACATAATTTTTTCCTTATATTTTTGTTTTTTTAGATGTTATTCAGGTGTGCAACAATTATTTTCTTCAACTTAAATATTATTCATTGTAACTCGAGCGAGTTTAAAACATGTTTTTTTTTAAGAATAAGAGTGATTGACTCTTAAAAGATATAAGAAGTATTAAACCTAAGACATCTGAATTATCAAAGGTCAAGTGAGCCATTAAACCACCCCTAAAAGTTGAATAATTTTATATTTAATAATGAAAGAATGTTATTATAACCTAATTTAAGGGTGGATCTTAAGGATGACAGTTGACTGCGAAAAAATGGGCATTTATCTAAATTCATTTTTATTTGGACGGAAGATTAATCATACGTATTAGACAGTAAACATATACGAGAATACTCATATAAACTCATTTGGGAACAGAGATGAGGATGGACTAAAAACTCATTTCCACCCCGACTTTGCCCCACTAAACCCATAATATATCTATCTATCTATATATATATATATATAACAAATAAAATAATTAATTAAAACACACATTTGTTATGCATATTATTTTTATGAGTTTTTATGTTTGATTTTTTTGTTACATAATGAATTTTCATCCTTCTTGTAAATTCATTTGTGTGGTTTTATGATTTTTTTTTCCAATTTTTTTCTTAAAATCTTAAAAATTAATTGATATGAGCAAGGGCGAGAATCAAAATTTAATTGCATGATGGAGAAGAGAATTAAAATTTTTTCCCACTATTGGGGGTGGACTAGAGGTGGACAAATACTATTTTTGAAGCGTGTATAGGGGTGGAGACTACTCCCCTCGCCCCCGTCCACTATCATTCTTATTGGAACCTATACTTATCTAGATTCGTTACTAATTCAATAAATCGTGATAAATTAGGTTAATAAATTAAGTTCAAATAATATTATTGTTTATATTGTTGAATAAACTACAAATTCAAAAAACTTTGGATTGCAAATAAACAATAAAATAAAAAGTAAAATCTTTCAAAAAACAATGTGTGTTTTAATGTATATCAATGTATTGACATAAGACATTACAATGTCTTTATAAGAGAAAATAGACGCACAAAGAGAGAATTTAAAAAGAGACACAGAGACAAACTCTGGCTTTAACGAAAGTTGATCCCATAACTTCTCATTTAGGAGTATCACAAGTGACTATTGGATTTACAGAAAAGAAACAACAAATTAATGGTGAAATTTGAAATAGTAATAAAAATTAAATATTACTACTTGCTTGTTGATAGTAATTAACAATGAGTTAAAGGTAAGTCATTTCAATTCTTCTAGATCGAGGCTACTTATAGTTAAAAAGTAAGTCATTTTTTTCGAAACCACCATGTAGAGTTGTTTAGTGGAGAATCGGGCTTACTCCTCACCTTGAGATTGAAAATTTGAGTCTTGAATTCCCTATTGAAATTTGGTGGTTGATCGTTATACTAGTCTAATTAGATCTAGTCCCAAAAAATGTTACAGGCACAGTTAAAAACTTTATGATCCACCGGTGAAGGATTTCACCAGTGAGAGCCTATCAGAGTGGTCGTTGGACACCTTTTTTTATTCTCACCCTTTTATTCTCAACCAAAAAAAAGCCATTTTCTGAAATATTTTTTTATTATATACGTTTTTTCAATGCTACTCGATATAAGATCATTGTTCATTTGAGTAGATATATAATTTATAAATGTGTCACATATTCATGCACAATAAATAATTTATCATCTCAAGAATTGAAAAAAAAAATTACGTAATATAGGATATGCCAATCCTACGTAATACATATAATTGTGTTTAGGACATTAAGGTTGTTATTGTCTTTCCATCTACTTTGAAGCACNGTGATAAATTAGGTTAATAAATTAAGTTCAAATAATATTATTGTTTATATTGTTGAATAAACTACAAATTCAAAAAACTTTGGATTGCAAATAAACAATAAAATAAAAAGTAAAATCTTTCAAAAAACAATGTGTGTTTTAATGTATATCAATGTATTGACATAAGACATTACAATGTCTTTATAAGAGAAAATAGACGCACAAAGAGAGAATTTAAAAAGAGACACAGAGACAAACTCTGGCTTTAACGAAAGTTGATCCCATAACTTCTCATTTAGGAGTATCACAAGTGACTATTGGATTTACAGAAAAGAAACAACAAATTAATGGTGAAATTTGAAATAGTAATAAAAATTAAATATTACTACTTGCTTGTTGATAGTAATTAACAATGAGTTAAAGGTAAGTCATTTCAATTCTTCTAGATCGAGGCTACTTATAGTTAAAAAGTAAGTCATTTTTTTCGAAACCACCATGTAGAGTTGTTTAGTGGAGAATCGGGCTTACTCCTCACCTTGAGATTGAAAATTTGAGTCTTGAATTCCCTATTGAAATTTGGTGGTTGATCGTTATACTAGTCTAATTAGATCTAGTCCCAAAAAATGTTACAGGCACAGTTAAAAACTTTATGATCCACCGGTGAAGGATTTCACCAGTGAGAGCCTATCAGAGTGGTCGTTGGACACCTTTTTTTATTCTCACCCTTTTATTCTCAACCAAAAAAAAGTCATTTTCCGAAATATTTTTTTATTATATACGTTTTTTCAATGCTACTCGATATAAGATCATTGTTCATTTGAGTAGATAAATAATTTATAAATGTGTCACATATTCATGCACAATAAATAATTTATCATCTCAAGAATTGAAAAAAAAAATTACGTAATATAGGATATGCCAATCCTACGTAATACATATAATTGTGTTTAGGACATTAAGGTTGTTATTGTCTTTCCATCTACTTTGAAGCACACACAAACAGAAACATAGTACACATTGCATGCTTTCCTGTCCAACCTGCATTTATTTATCACAGACGTCCCACCATTTTCTCATTAATTGCTCCATTACCCCTTCCACATTTTCTCCACAACTGCACGCTCCCTCTCCGAAGTCCAACTGACCAAAACCCTTCACCTCTTCCTACTCTCTCTCTCTCTCTCTCTCACTCACACACTCTCCAAAGTCCAACTGTGTAAACCCTTCACCTCCTCCCCCTCACCTTTCTTCTTTCTCACTCACCTCACACACAAACACAATGGAGGAACTACATTTCGTTCTAACATTCTCTCTCTTACTTCTCCATTCCTCTCTCCTCAGTGCTTCTCCAAACCCAGAAATGCATCCTCTTTTGGACTTCAAAACTTCCTCAGATACATCCAACAAGCTCACCACCTGGAACTCCTCCACAGACCCATGTTCATGGTACGGTGTCTCTTGCCTCCAAAACAGAGTCTCTCGACTCGTCCTCGAGGGCTTAGACCTTCATGGCTCTTTCGGACCCTTAACCTCCTTGACCCATCTCCGAGTTCTGAGTCTCAAGCACAACCGCCTCTCTGGTCCCATCCCAAATCTCTCCAACCTTACCGCACTGAAACTAATTTTTCTGAGCTACAATGAATTTTCCGGCGAGTTTCCGTCGTCCGTACAGTCTCTTTTCCGGCTGTACCGTCTTGATCTGTCGTACAATAATATCTCCGGCGAGGTTCCGCCGGCGGTGAACAGGTTGACTCACCTTCTCACTCTCCGCCTCGAAGAAAACAGTTTTGCAGGTCCGATTTCGGAGCTCAATCTCCCCAATCTGCAAGACTTCAATGTCTCCGGCAATAGACTCACTGGCGTTATACCCACTTCCCTCTCGGGTTTCCCCGAATCTTCATTTGCTAACAACCTTGTTCTTTGTGGCCCTCCGTTGTCGAACTGCTCGAAGTTCTCTAGCGATCCCACTCGACCCGGTTCATCAGGAGCCATAGCCTCTCCGGTAAACCCCGGGCCTAATCCCACTATAGTGACTTCCTCGCCAAGCTCAATTCCGGCCAATACACCGCCGACCAAATCGGAAAATTATCACCACTCTGGCAATGGCCACATTAGTTCACTTGCCATCGTCGCCATAATAATTGGCGATGTTCTGGTCTTAGCCATAATCTCTCTCCTGCTGTACTGCTGTTTCTGCAGAAACAGAGCCAATAAATTGTCCCACAAAAATGGGTCTCAAATCCTTGAAGGAGAAAAAATAGTGTACTCCTCAAGCCCATATCAAGCTGCACAGACCGGGTTTGAAAGGGGGAAAATGGTGTTTTTTGAGGGAGCCAAGAGGTTTGAGTTGGAGGATTTGCTCAGAGCATCAGCAGAAATGCTGGGTAAAGGAGGGTTTGGGACAGCATACAAGGCTATACTTGATGATGGGAATGTGGTGGCGGTGAAGAGGTTGAAGGAGGCTAATGTTGGTGGGAGGAGAGAGTTTGAGCAGCACATGGAGGTGTTGGGAAGGTTGAGGCACCCAAATTTGGTTAGCTTGAAGGCTTATTATTTTGCCAGGGATGAGAAGTTGCTGGTCTATGATTACATGCCTAATGGGAACTTGTTTTGGCTACTTCATGGTAAGTTATCACCAATGACACATAAATCCATTGTTTATTGGTTAATTTGTTGATATTGTAGCTGTTTATAATTGATGCTAGATAAAATTGGCGGAGGAGTGAGATTCCTCCCTTATATATTTTCGCATTATCTTCCTTGGTAGATTACTTGTCCATGAATTTGGGTCGAACCCCTAATGTATCGTCCGCTAATACATGGCTGGTGATATACCAAATAAGACCCATCGTATATATAACCGAGTCTCTTGCTAATATATGGTGAATGATTTACTAAGAAGAAGAATAAAAGGTTGGAATGGGATAGCCTGAAAGGGAAGGACTTGGGAGTCTAGTATATGGAGATTCCAAGTTCAACTGAACCCATCTGGCTAACTTGATGTGCATGATTTGCTTGTGATGGTGCACATCTGGTTTGCGTGGCAATCATGAGTGTCTTTTTTCTTTATAATTTAACATTATAAAGAAGCTATGGTTGGGATTCTTTGCTAGAAAAATAACAAATAGGGGTAACCATATGTTTGATTTTGTGGAGGAATGTGTGTTAGGCTAGCAAGTTGCATGTTGCACATGGGCTTTTGTTTCTACTGTTTAATAATGCTTTGATCCCTTCTTCCTTGTGTAACTGATGGCTTGAGTGCTGCAGTTGATCAACTGTGTAGCAATTGTCATGTTTTATGTTCCTCCATTGGGAGTTAACTAAAGTTGGAAAACATAAAGTGGTATAATTGTGCCGTCTGCAAGGCTTATAGGACTCAGATTTTTTGACGAAGTTGGGCCATTTGATTGATTACTAGGGAGATTACGTAGCCCACTTTGTGGGATTGGTAATAGGTTGTGTATAATCAGGTTTGCATTTTGTATAAGTCATATACAATCACAAATAATCAGGTTGGCATATTGTGTAATTGGGTTTATGTTGACTCATATTCTAATTAGGTCAAGCCGGTCAATCTGGTGATGATCTGAATCACTTAAGGCTAAACGAGATAATTTCTTATTGATTTCACATTAGTAGAATCCCCGNAGGTTGGCATATTGTGTAATTGGGTTTATGTTGACTCATATTCTAATTAGGTCAAGCTGGTCAATCCGGTAATGATCTGAATCACTTAAGGCTAAACGAGATAATTTCTTATTGATTTCACATTAGTAGAATCCCCAGCCCTAACTCTTTCTGCTGTGCAGTTTTATTCTGTGTATTTATTTTTATTGGTGGTTTTCTCAGAACTTCATTTGTCATATGTATCATTAGAGGGAAAGGTAGCCTATTGTCCTATCCTGAGATGTAATCTTTTTTCCTTGTTTGAAGCAATGGTGCAATGTTTCTTTTTGTTTTGTTGTATTANTGTATTTATTTTTATTGGTGGTTTTCTCAGAACTTCATTTGTCATATGTATCATTAGGGAAAGGTAGCCTATTGTCCTATCCTGAGATGTAATCTTTTTTCTTTGTTTGAAGCAATGGTGCAATGTTTCTTTTTGTTTTGTTGTATTGNCGGCGAGTTTCCGTCGTCCGTACAGTCTCTTTTCCGGCTGTACCGTCTTGATCTGTCGTACAATAATATCTCCGGCGAGGTTCCGCCGGCGGTGAACAGGTTGACTCACCTTCTCACTCTCCGCCTCGAAGAAAACAGTTTTGCAGGTCCGATTTCGGAGCTCAATCTCCCCAATCTGCAAGACTTCAATGTCTCCGGCAATAGACTCACTGGCGTTATACCCACTTCCCTCTCGGGTTTCCCCGAATCTTCATTTGCTAACAACCTTGTTCTTTGTGGCCCTCCGTTGTCGAACTGCTCGAAGTTCTCTAGCGATCCCACTCGACCCGGTTCATCAGGAGCCATAGCCTCTCCGGTAAACCCCGGGCCTAATCCCACTATAGTGACTTCCTCGCCAAGCTCAATTCCGGCCAATACACCGCCGACCAAATCGGAAAATTATCACCACTCTGGCAATGGCCACATTAGTTCACTTGCCATCGTCGCCATAATAATTGGCGATGTTCTGGTCTTAGCCATAATCTCTCTCCTGCTGTACTGCTGTTTCTGCAGAAACAGAGCCAATAAATTGTCCCACAAAAATGGGTCTCAAATCCTTGAAGGAGAAAAAATAGTGTACTCCTCAAGCCCATATCAAGCTGCACAGACCGGGTTTGAAAGGGGGAAAATGGTGTTTTTTGAGGGAGCCAAGAGGTTTGAGTTGGAGGATTTGCTCAGAGCATCAGCAGAAATGCTGGGTAAAGGAGGGTTTGGGACAGCATACAAGGCTATACTTGATGATGGGAATGTGGTGGCGGTGAAGAGGTTGAAGGAGGCTAATGTTGGTGGGAGGAGAGAGTTTGAGCAGCACATGGAGGTGTTGGGAAGGTTGAGGCACCCAAATTTGGTTAGCTTGAAGGCTTATTATTTTGCCAGGGATGAGAAGTTGCTGGTCTATGATTACATGCCTAATGGGAACTTGTTTTGGCTACTTCATGGTAAGTTATCACCAATGACACATAAATCCATTGTTTATTGGTTAATTTGTTGATATTGTAGCTGTTTATAATTGATGCTAGATAAAATTGGCGGAGGAGTGAGATTCCTCCCTTATATATTTTCGCATTATCTTCCTTGGTAGATTACTTGTCCATGAATTTGGGTCGAACCCCTAATGTATCGTCCGCTAATACATGGCTGGTGATATACCAAATAAGACCCATCGTATATATAACCGAGTCTCTTGCTAATATATGGTGAATGATTTACTAAGAAGAAGAATAAAAGGTTGGAATGGGATAGCCTGAAAGGGAAGGACTTGGGAGTCTAGTATATGGAGATTCCAAGTTCAACTGAACCCATCTGGCTAACTTGATGTGCATGATTTGCTTGTGATGGTGCACATCTGGTTTGCGTGGCAATCATGAGTGTCTTTTTTCTTTATAATTTAACATTATAAAGAAGCTATGGTTGGGATTCTTTGCTAGAAAAATAACAAATAGGGGTAACCATATGTTTGATTTTGTGGAGGAATGTGTGTTAGGCTAGCAAGTTGCATGTTGCACATGGGCTTTTGTTTCTACTGTTTAATAATGCTTTGATCCCTTCTTCCTTGTGTAACTGATGGCTTGAGTGCTGCAGTTGATCAACTGTGTAGCAATTGTCATGTTTTATGTTCCTCCATTGGGAGTTAACTAAAGTTGGAAAACATAAAGTGGTATAATTGTGCCGTCTGCAAGGCTTATAGGACTCAGATTTTTTGACGAAGTTGGGCCATTTGATTGATTACTAGGGAGATTACGTAGCCCACTTTGTGGGATTGGTAATAGGTTGTGTATAATCAGGTTTGCATTTTGTATAAGTCATATACAATCACAAATAATCAGGTTGGCATATTGTGTAATTGGGTTTATGTTGACTCATATTCTAATTAGGTCAAGCCGGTCAATCTGGTGATGATCTGAATCACTTAAGGCTAAACGAGATAATTTCTTATTGATTTCACATTAGTAGAATCCCCGGCCCTAACTCTTTCTGCTGTGCAGTTTTATTCTGTGTATTTATTTTTATTGGTGGTTTTCTCAGAACTTCATTTGTCATATGTATCATTAGGGAAAGGTAGCCTATTGTCCTATCCTGAGATGTAATCTTTTTTCTTTGTTTGAAGCAATGGTGCAATGTTTCTTTTTGTTTTGTTGTATTGTTCTGCTAGAAAAAAGAGAAGCTTGCAAGTTTGCTTAATTTTGTGTAGTGGATAGTGAAATTAGCCCCTCTGGGTTTGGAACCATATGGCCCTGGGTCCACTCACCCTTGTCTTGTACCTCACCATCAATTACACAAGGGAACAGTTATACCCCAGTGCACGCTAGCCCCAGCATCTATTTCCGATTGGGGAATTGGGAATACTGCACCCTGTATCTCCCACAAGCCCATTACTGTTCACATCCTGTCCTCTTTTTCCCTTGCACTTTTTGTTCTTTGCCTCCCCAGTGTGGATCCAACTAGGGTACCCGAAGTCCCAACATGACTTTTGGGTACCGTATTTCCTATTTTCGTTCAACAATAGCATGTGTAAATTTTCTTATTTGTTACTTCATTTCAATTTATTATTTTTTTATTATCGATAGTTACAAAAAAAAAGACCAAAACCAACAGCTACAAATCATTGCTTGGTATTTTGGTATGGTACCAAATTTTATTTTGTTGATACCATAACCTCATCTGTCCCATATAATCAGCGACACCCTTATCCTGAATGTCCTAAAAGATAAACCAATTTAATTAGGTTTTGTTAATTCTGTAATTAGCATAATGTTTGATGTGTATTTTGTGTAATTTCTATAGGGAATCGAGGACCGGGGCGAACCCCACTAGACTGGACCACAAGACTCAAGATTGCTGCTGGTTCAGCTCGAGGACTAGCCTTCCTTCACAATTCATGCAAGTCACTTAGACTCATTCATGGCAACATCAAATCCACTAACCTCCTCATTGACAAGGCTGGCAATGCCCGAGTCTCCGACTTTGGCCTCTCAGTCTTCTCAGCACCAAGCTCAGTCCCAAGAGCCAATGGTTACCGTGCCCCTGAAGCTGTATTAGACAGTCGAAAAAATACCCAGAAATCTGATGTGTACTCCTTCGGGGTCCTATTGCTGGAGTTGCTAACAGGTAAATGTCCATCTGTGGTTGACAATGGTGGTCTCGGCACAGGCTATGGCGGGGTTGTGGATTTGCCGAGGTGGGTTCAATCAGTCGTGAGAGAAGAATGGACAGCTGAGGTGTTTGATTTGGAACTGATGAGGTATAAGGATATTGAGGAAGAAATGGTGGGTTTATTGCAAATAGGAATGGCTTGTACTGCAGCTTCACCAGACCAACGGCCAAAGATGAGTTACGTCGTGAAAATGATCGAGGAGATACGAGGAGTCGAGGTGTCACCATCACATGACTCGGTATCTGATTCGCCTTCTGTATCCGAAGATACATGCGGAGCAGCAAGCCAATGATCATGACAATATTGAAACTTCAGCAGGAGCAAGTTTTTGGCCAAACCGCTCTGTTAGTTTCACAAAAATTAGTTTTTTTGGGACAAGTTTTCTCCTTGGTTGGCCAATTAGTTATGCAGCTTGTGCTTGCATGTTTTATAACAACCGTTGTCAGATAATTAATTCCGTTTTTCTACCGGTATGCATGAATGCCCTTCGGCATTCGTATTACCAATGAAAAACAACATAGGTGACCAATGAACAAGACAGAGCTACATCAAACTTTCACCGACATTAAGTTCATAAATTTTGTCTGCACAAAACCATGAACAGACAACAAAACAAAACAGAAATCACCAACACAAGAAAAATTATGTGGTTCGGGTCGAAACCCTACGTTGGCTGGCGAAATGCAGCCACAAAAGTTCATCATCAACAAAGGAGATAAAAGAATTTTTGAACCAGAAGAACTAATCTAAAAGTGGATTTACAAAATCTACATCTCAGACCAAGTGGTCTATAACATACTTCTTAGGCCACAAAACAAAAAAATTATTCTCCACAATTGGATAATGACCCCAGTGGGTATGTCTTATGTTAGAAGAAGTTGGAATCTAAGCCACTATCCACCATCTTATATATCCTTTTGGTGTACATAGTCCTCTGTTTTGTTCATTGTATCTTAATCGAATCTGCATAAAACAATGAAACAATTTGATAATGGCATTTGGTTGCACATTTTCAAGCCTATTGGTTGAATTGCATCACTTCTGGGGCAAGTCTCAACAAACTATCCAAAGAATCAGGGGAGAACTTTCTGGCAAACAAGTAACAAATGTTTGTGCTATTCCCATTGTACTGACATTTTCTGTTCCACCTCAACTTCTGCAGCAGCTCTAGGGTGACATCTTTTGTTGTAAATTTAGTCGGATGGGGCCCGCCTCTCGACCAGTCAACCCAAGTCAATGTTCTATTTGAATTCCTCTCCCCAAATTTCATATTCACATATGTAGGTATGTAGTGTTCATCAGAGTAACATTGACCATTGCAGTAGTTTTGGAACACTGGAAGATATTTTCTATCTGATATAACCTCGATAGCAAGATCACGATCCATCGCGAACCATTGTGACCCTTTTCGCCATTGTTGAATTCGGATTATGGGATTCATTTTAGGGCTGTAACGGCCACGACCGACAGGTCCCGGAAGATCATAGACCTCAACAAAATTGTTGGTAGAGTTGATTAGGTAAGAATAGACGGTGGAGAAGTTAAATAGAGGGATGCATGATTCGGAGAGGAGAACAAAACGTTGGTTTGAGAAGTCAAGTAGTGCATTGGCTAGTAGTCTGCGCTCTGCTTCGATCATGTTAACATTTCCCCATTCAACTTCCTGCATTGTTGAGGTAGAAATTTATGTATAAGATGGAGTTTAGTAACTGATAACATGTGACATCTTAAATAACAAGGTCCAATGCAATTACCAAAATAATCACAAACTAAAATGGTGTACACAGTATACGAGGCTCCCGCCATTGCAAAGTTTTAAGAGGGTTAAATATACGCAGCCGTATCTGTGTAAGCAGAGAGATTATTTCTGTGACTCGAACTTATATTATTATTTTTTTACCAAAAAAATCACAATCCCACCCATATTATTTCTAGTGCCACCTACCCAATTAAAGAAAGGTGTTTTGTTGATGAAATATACACCAGAGCTTAGATTGGGATCACTATCATATCATAGTTGTGTAGGGGGATGCCAAGTGCGCCTAAAACACTACAATACGCCTTTAGTGCCAAACAGTACCCTCCCTCAATCCGAAACTGCTTTTTTGGAAAGAAAAAAAAAGAAGCATATAACAAAGGAATGCCCTCCCAGCCCTGGAAAAGGATCTTGCTCTAGCTCTGTCCAATGCTCGGAATGGTGATTGATCAATTCCGAATCCAAGTTCTGCGTGCATGGATGCACCGAGCTTGCCATTCTAACACGCACTCTCATGCATTCTAGAATTCAATCATTAGGAAAATATCATTTTCCTTTCTTCTTTCTTTTCAACCTGGACTTTCCTCTTATGACTTTAACAATTTTCCACAAAAAAAAAAAACATAACAATTTAGAAACCTAGTAAAATTTATATTGGATATGTTACCGTAACCATATCCCCCAGTAGCTAGATTTGGTTGTTATTTTCCTTTCTAACTTCATGCTCACACTTTGTGATCCAAGGTAGATTTGCTAAGGTGGAATTCTTGGATCCGGATGTCCTCTAATAATTTTTTCCTTGTCGATAGTTATCACATATTAGTGAGTACCCCACTCTTCGAGAGGTCATATATATTGAAGGAGATCTCACTTCAGAATTCACAAAGCACCCTTTTAAGAGAAAGTAATGCTGCCCTCCACCTAATTCTAGGGATGGCGGTGGATGGGGGTGGGGTGAAGTAGTATGAATCCTTGTATCCACTTCAAAAATATTAATCCATTTCTAGTTCATCCATTTTAACGAAGGAAGTTTTAATTTCCGCCCCTATCCCGCGAGTAAACTTGGATCTCTACCCCCGCCCCTGTCTTGTGGCAAATTATTAGAAGACAAAATTAATTTGGTGAGTAGCGTGTACTGATTTGTAACAGTTTATATTTTTTTGATAAAAATCAATTTTATCTATTTTACTGAGAAGGTCTACGGTTCGAGGCTGTATAGCCCTAGTCTTATAAAAGAAAATTCAAATTCAAAAAATTTCTTGTATAATTTGTATTTCCTCATTAAATGAGGAGTGCGTTAGATTAAAAACTTGAATTAATTTGATTCATTTTTTAGTGATTTTAGACCTTTGGATTGTATTTTTGGATCAATCTGAACCGTGTATGGTGTGCGTGTGAAAAGTAAATGATGTGAATTCGCCTCAGCAGACCAAAAAAAAAAAAAAAAAAACAGAGTGTTCTACTTATTAAGATAGATATGTATTATATATAACGGGTTTAACGGGGCAGGGAGAGGAGAAGTTTTAGACCAGCTCTTCCTCCATCCCGGTACTAATTTATACGGGTGTCTCCGTGTACGTCTATATTAACGAATTCTTGGTCCACTGCCATCCCTACCTAATTCCCTTTCTGCCTTCACTAAGTTTTCCAAAAGTCTCCAAAGATAAATTGGTGACAAAGAATGGTGAAGATATATAGTTTCCAGTCTTCTCAAAAGCCTATTTCTCCTCCAGTTTCATTCTAGACAGCTTCAAATACTATCGGAAGAATATAGAATGGAATACATATTTTCAATAACAATACTTGAATTTTTCATTTTTGAACAAAATGTATTGTGGTTATTGGATAAAATTAAATGTAGAGAGTCTTGAGAGAGACTGACCTTGCTGGGAATTCTCCTGCCATGAAACACTGAAGTTTCTAGCTCTGATTCATTGAAAGATGGATTTGAGTGCACATAAATTGAGTAAAGCCCTTCATGCCCTGCAAAGAACTTCTCCCACAATGGCCATAATAATACTGGACCTCTTGTCAAGAACATGAATGCAATCTTTGGAACCGAGTGAAATGGAACTTCTTGTATTTTTGGAGTTATTGAGGCTCTCCATAGCAGTTCTTCATCATTCATGTCATGGGCAATGTTTGGTGGCTTTATATATTCTGTCAAGCCAATATGTCTATATGATACAAATGTGGGTGGCGGTGGTGGCGGCGGCGATAAGGGTTGTGGTGAACCAAAGAGAGAGAATTGGGTGAATTGGAGGCTAAATGAAAAGTTTCTGAGATGGAAACATAGTAAGATTCCGACTGTTAGGCCAGAGGCAAAGAAGAGGACATAAGAAAGGAGATTACCAAGATGTAATGGGACATTAGAAAGCCTGACGGCTGAGGCTAGAGGATTTTGGTTTTGATTCTTCATGGTTTGTGTGTGCCAACCTCGCAGAGAGAAATCGAGAGAGAGAGAGAGAGAGAGAGAGAGAGGGTATGGTTCACCTTGTTTAGACGGGGACCCTTAAGATCTACCAGAAGCTATATGCTTTCTTCTATATAAATATAAGAGAGAGAGAGAGAGTATATTCCACCTTGTTTAGGCGGAGACCCTTATGATTTATGCACTACAACAAACTTAGAGAGTATTTTTCAGATTGTTTAGGCGGAGACCCTTATGATTTATGCACTACAACAAACTTAGAGAGTATTTTTCACCTTGTTTAGACGGAGACCCTTATGAAATACAAGAAACTTTTGTTTTCTTCTTACGGGAATATGAAGCCATTTAACTTCCTATGGTTTGACCGACTACAATTCTATGATAGCCAGAAAGAAAACGTCAGGCTTAACGACGTAGTAAGAAAATGTCCACTCAAGCATTTTCTTGGAGAGACAGAGAGAGAGAGAGAGATGGGCAGGTGTCATGTCTCAAATTGATACCAGAGGAGCACTAGAGGTTTTGGCGATGGCTTGACCAGGGGATCAGAAAGAATCAGTCAACATTCAAAAACAGTGTTTTTAGCATACTTTTCTTTCCAAAAGCTTGGATATATATGTCTTCATTAATGCATCGACATGCATACCTGCATAAGCGTCTATCAACATCATTTCTAATATTTTTTTATTCCGTTTTTTATTTTTACAGATCAACCAGCACGAATCGATAAAAAACTCGCTTATATACAATAAATTCTAATTGAATTTATGTTAATAAAGCTTAAACTCTATCAAAATAAATTAATATATATATATAGAAAATCTCACGCCAATCAAGCAAGCAACAAAGAGCTTTCTTAAGTTTTATATGAAACTTTCATTAATGCATGGACCTGCATGGTGAGAAGCAATTAAGAAGGGTCCCATCAATGAAAAGTCAATATGCTTGAGAAATTTCACTTTTGGACTCAGATGCACCGATCAATGCGAGTATCCAGCTATTAAGTTTGGTAAAGGTCTTAGCATCTAAGTTTTGCTTATATTTTTTGTAAAGTGGTTTTGTAAATGCCAGTTAGATGCCAAACCAACAGGAATAATTGCCGTGTAGGAATTGGGATCCTTTCGAGTACATTGTCTACCTCAATTTCATGACAAATTACTAACCGAGTAGTCGTGTCAAAAACCCTCGAATACAATGTCAATATTTTTTGAATTTATGATTGGCGATGTATTAATTAGGGTTAATCTTACTTTGTATTTCAAAAGATATTTAATTTTTAATTTCTACATTTAAAATATCAATTTATACCATAAATATTATGAATTACTAGTAACAATGTAAGTCTGNGAGAAGCAATTAAGAAGGGTCCCATCAATGAAAAGTCAATATGCTTGAGAAATTTCACTTTTGGACTCAGATGCACCGATCAATGCGAGTATCCAGCTATTAAGTTTGGTAAAGGTCTTAGCATCTAAGTTTTGCTTATATTTTTTGTAAAGTGGTTTTGTAAATGCCAGTTAGATGCCAAACCAACAGGAATAATTGCCGTGTAGGAATTGGGATCCTTTCGAGTACATTGTCTACCTCAATTTCATGACAAATTACTAACCGAGTAGTCGTGTGAAAAACCCTCGAATACAATGTCAATATTTTTTGAATTTATGATTGGCGATATATTAATTAGGGTTAATCTTACTTTGTATTTCAAAAGATATTTAATTTTTAATTTCTACATTTAAACATTTAAAATATCAATTTATACCATAAATATTATGAATTACTAGTAACAATGTAGGTCTCACCTAGATTGTTNAGAGAGAGAGAGAGATGGGCAGGTGTCATGTCTCAAATTGATACCAGAGGAGCACTAGAGGTTTTGGCGATGGCTTGACCAGGGGATCAGAAAGAATCAGTCAACATTCAAAAACAGTGTTTTTAGCATACTTTTCTTTCCAAAAGCTTGGATATATATGTCTTCATTAATGCATCGACATGCATACCTGCATAAGCGTCTATCAACATCATTTCTAATATTTTTTTATTCCGTTTTTTATTTTTACAGATCAATCAGTACGAATCGATAAAAAACTCGCTTATATACAATAAATTCTAATTGAATTTATGTTAATAAAGCTTAAACTCTATCAAAATAAATTAATATATATATATAGAAAATCTCACGCCAATCAAGCAAGCAACAAAGAGCTTTCTTAAGTTTTATATGAAACTTTCATTAATGCATGGACCTGCATGGTGAGAAGCAATTAAGAAGGGTCCCATCAATGAAAAGTCAATATGCTTGAGAAATTTCACTTTTGGACTCAGATGCACCGATCAATGCGAGTATCCAGCTATTAAGTTTGGTAAAGGTCTTAGCATCTAAGTTTTGCTTATATTTTTTGTAAAGTGGTTTTGTAAATGCCAGTTAGATGCCAAACCAACAGGAATAATTGCCGTGTAGGAATTGGGATCCTTTCGAGTACATTGTCTACCTCAATTTCATGACAAATTACTAACCGAGTAGTCGTGTGAAAAACCCTCGAATACAATGTCAATATTTTTTGAATTTATGATTGGCGATGTATTAATTAGGGTTAATCTTACTTTGTATTTCAAAAGATATTTAATTTTTAATTTCTACATTTAAAATATCAATTTATACCATAAATATTATGAATTACTAGTAACAATGTAGGTCTCACCTAGATTGTTGTTCAATTTTTCATAATAAATTAAAACACGCAAGTGATTCAGGCATGAGGATGAGGTATATATCGATCGCTACAGATTTTTGTTTGTGATTAATTTGACATTATTTTGTGTATTAAAAAAAATAAAGTTTCATTAATCAATCTGTGACTAATCATATAATGTACAACTCACGTGAGACACCAACAATTTATGAATTTACACATAAGTACATGTCTGAAACACTTATAACTCACGTACTTTAATTTATAACAAAAAATTAAACTGTAGTCCGGACGAGATCCACATTACTATTAATTCATAACATTGAAAATGTAAATTGAAAATTTTAATATGTAAGAGGACAAATGAAAAATCGAAACATTTTTCAAAGCATAAAATAAAATTTACCCTATTAACTATTGAAGTTTTACCCTTCAAAACACCGAGAGGATTTTGAAAATGACACTTTGGAAAATAATCGAACCCAAGCCTAACAAGATTCCAGAGTGTATGGGTCCATTTAGATGACCATATTTCATGTTCATTGTCATGCATAGAGAATAGACACATGAGGAGCATCATCGAATTAACCAAAGATGTCTTTCTAAAACCCAAACATGAGCACCAAGAGGTGTTTTTAAAACCCGAAACATTAATGATTGAAGTTTTATAATCTAAACTACAATTTAAATTTAGATTTGGGGAAGGGCACACAGAGAATAGACAGATGACAGGCCTACGAAGATTCCAAAGTATAAGGTGGGTGGTGGTCCATTTCGATGGCTTTATTTTCATGTGGTAATTAATATAAAGGTGCACACAACGTGGAATTCTTAATGAACTGGTGGCAATGAAACGAATTTTCAAAGGAATGAGACCAAAGACTCCCGCGTAAGGGAGGGTGTTCCGTCAATTCCGTTGTCATTGGGTTGGCCTTGACCATGGAACCCTGATCTCTCCAAGTCTCGATGGCCTCTTTTTCTTTTTCTTTTTTCTTTTAAATATAAATTGAGACTCGAAGTCTAGAATCTCGATTGCCTTTTTTTTTTTTTAATAAGTATAAATTGATATTAAGATAAAAGAAAGTACAAATATTATTCGTAATGATATCAAGAAAAAAATTGTCATTGAAAATAGATACACAATTGTTTGAATATAAAATATAAAATTTTGAAAGCATTCGATAGATGCGTTGTTGATAAGTCTAAAGTCATTAACGAATTGTCACGTGTCAAAATCTGAAGAAAATATGGGAAGCGATTAGCCACAGCTCTAGTTTGAAAGAGGAAATAATTGTTTGTGAGTTACAAAGCCAACTAACCGTCAATAAAGAAAAATAGTTAAAAAAAGTGACTATAAAAAGAGAAAAAGGAGTTGAAGACACAACTCAACCCCCCTCCCCCCCAAGACCAACGATTATGACATTTAGGAGTAGTGGTAGAATTAGTTTTTAGAAAATAGTTAGCATTGTAATTAAAAGATGTTAAATCAGTCACTCTGTAATCGGACCCATTCGATTGAATTAATAAAGGAGTTTGTTTTTATTGATTCATTATTATGTGTGTTTATTTCTTTAAGAATTCATCTAAGGAAATCATGAAACAATAAATTTTAACCCATCCACAAATAATTGTCTAAGAACTGTTTGTCGATTGAAACATTTTTGTCGATCGCAACAGATTTTGAAGCAACAACAACATAAGCAAAGGGATCCTTAGCTTAAGGGATAGAATGACCAAACTACAGGCACAAACGTCAATCCAGCTCAATTACAACTGAAATCAATTCAACTGCTTCCAAATGAGCTCGACTAATCTAAAGTAGTTCAATACACGAGAATATAATAGGTAAAGAGGGAAGAATAGTATCAGACCCTATCCAATGATAAGGTCATCAATACCATGTCACTAACTTCTAGAATGTCATCTCATGCTTAGGAAAATATAGCGTCTAACGACTAAATATTTTTCTTTGATATCGTAATAAAATAAGGGACCACCCCTATCATTGTTTAAAGATCACTGTAGAGCCACAAATATAAATAGACAAACTCTTGTTTTGTAACGTTAGATGAGCAATTGCACACCAAAAAGGCCAACNATAAGTATAAATTGATATTAAGATAAAAGAAAGTACAAATATTATTCGTAATGATATCAAGAAAAAAATTGTCATTGAAAATAGATACACAATTGTTTGAATATAAAATATAAAATTTTGAAAGCATTCGATAGATGTGTTGTTGATAAGTCTAAAGTCATTAACGAATTGTCACGTGTCAAAATCTGAAGAAAATGCGGGAAGCGATTAGCCACAGCTCTAGTATGAAAGAGGAAATAATTGTTTGCGAGTTACAAAGCCAACTAACCGTCAATAAAGAAAAATAGTTAAAAAAAGTGACTATAAAAAGAGAAAAAGGAGTTGAAGACACAACTCAACCCCCCTCCCCCCCAAGACCAACGATTATGACATTTAGGAGTAGTGGTAGAATTAGTTTTTAGAAAATAGTTAGCATTGTAATTAAAAGATGTTAAATCAGTCACTCTGTAATCGGACCCATTCGATTGAATTAATAAAGGAGTTTGTTTTTATTGATTCATTATTATGTGTGTTTATTTCTTTAAGAATTCATCTAAGGAAATCATGAAACAATAAATTTTAACCCATCCACAAATAATTGTCTAAGAACTGTTTGTCGATTGAAACATTTTTGTCGATCGCAACAGATTTTGAAGCAACAACAACATAAGCAAAGGGATCCTTAGCTTAAGGGATAGAATGACCAAACTACAGGCACAAACGTCAATCCAGCTCAATTACAACTGAAATCAATTCAACTGCTTCCAAATGAGCTCGACTAATCTAAAGTAGTTCAATACACGAGAATATAATAGGTAAAGAGGGAAGAATAGTATCAGACCCTATCCAATGATAAGGTCATCAATACCATGTCACTAACTTCTAGAATGTCATCTCATGCTTAGGAAAATATAGCGTCTAACGACTAAATATTTTTCTTTGATATCGTAATAAAATAAGGGACCACCCCTATCATTGTTTAAAGATCACTGTAGAGCCACAAGTATAAATAGACAAACTCTTGTTTTGTAACGTTAGATGAGCAATTGCACACCAAAAAGGCCAACTATGAACCAAAAGCTATAATCATCTTCTTCCTCACCAAGTAATACAAACCCTAAAGGTAAGAGACTCTATTAGAATTGATTAACCAAACTTTTTAGATAGTGAACCATTAATCTCGTATTTTTTATTTCTATTGTCATTTTACTCACACACCTCACACAANTACAAACCCTAAAGGTAAGAGACTCTATTAGAATTGATTAACCAAACTTTTTAGATAATGAACCATTAATCTCGTATTTTTTATTTCTATTGTCATTTTACTCACACACCTCACACATTACACAGTCTGCACATCTACACTGTTGGAGAACTCTTCAGTCTCCTTGTCTCGTACATCTCAATTTTCGACACCATCAATAGAGCTTCGAGCACCAAAATTCGATGTATGTCCATACCTCGTACATGTTATTATCAACTTTGTTTGTTAGGTTTTAGGCTTGACAAGGCAAAAATCGAAATGGTTGCTTCTTCTTTAGCTTCTTTTTCCAAAAAGCGACATTGCTATAGTTCTCAAAATATCTTCAAAATTTTACATTTCAAATTAGGATAACACTATGGTGCAGCCGGCAGAACCGAACCAAAATTTGCTCTCAACCATTGATCTTCTTTTAATTTATTTGTATTTATTGATCGTCAAAATAAAATAATAAAATATAAAAATTTACACGTGTAACTGCGATTGATGAAAATTAGGTATGGTACCAAAAAAAAAATTAGTATCGAATTGAATCCTTCAAATTAATAATTTTTTGGTACCATAATACTACTCTATGATCAATACGTCGTACTGTAGATACTTCAAAATATCGAGACTTATGTTTTGTTTGGTATGATAAAAAAATAGAATGATGAAAAATTAGAGGGATAAATAAAACATCATGTTTGATAAGGAAGAAAAATAGGAAGGATGAAAAAGTGAATAGATTAATTTTCCTTCCAACTCATCAAAATCAATCACTTCAAAATGAAAAATAAAGTGGATGAAAAATTAATTATTTGTGTTAAAATATATCTAATCTATATAATAAAATAGAATAAAATTTGAATTCAAAAGACAAATAGAGATTCAGATCGTTTTGAGATAAAACATAAACACATCTAACGAACAACGTAATCCCAACATAAAAGACGGTTCAAATCATATCAAAAGTTTTAATCTAACGACCTACAATAAATACTGAATTTTATTTTTTCACCCAACAACATAACCCGATTCACATCTCCTCCAAAATCTCTCAAATCTTCCTCAATCCCATTCAAAACTCAAATCCCGCTCATAGCTGCACACACACGACATCGCAAGCCCGCTAACCCAAGCCAAACTNTCTTCCTCAATCCCATTCAAAACTCAAATCCCGCTCATAGCTGCACACACACGACATAGCAAGCCCGCTAACCCAAGCCAAACTCTCTGTTTCTCTCCTCTGCGGATAAAGACCTAACTCAGTTCCTTATCTCCTTCTCTCTCAGTATCTCACTCTCTCACCGATCACTGATACACTTTTCACTCTCTCAACTCCATAACATTGATTAGATTGGAAAGGTATTTGATTTTAATTCAATAGCTGCTACTTATCCTTATCCAGATAAGAACACGCGTCTTGTTCCCGTCTATATTTAAGAGTAGAAAGAAGAGACCGCCCAAACAACCAAGTAAAAGAAAAATAAAGTAATAGCAGCAGGAGGATGACATTTTCAACCAAACCAATCATCATCATCATTACTGCTCAACTTCTCCTCCTCTTCACACTCGCACCGCTTCACACTCTCATCTCCGGTGCTGGTGGCATCTTCAACCACCGCAGCAACAGACCCAACTCCGACCCCGTGGCCCCACCAATTCCACTCCATTCTCTTCGTCGACTACTGGGGAGCTCTCAGCATCATCGATCTGTGGTACGACTGGACCAAACGGTTACAACTTCAACTTCGTACAGGACCAATTGGGCAAGCTTCTCTAAGATCTCGAATGGAACAACGACACTTCTTTCTTCTACACTTTGGGCTCCACCCAAACGTGTAGCTCTGCATAGCTCGAGGTTGGGATTCTTCGACCAAATTGGCTCTACGGGGCCAACTATCTGGGTCAGCGACAAGTGGACACTAAAAGGCCTGTCGGTTGGGTCTTCTACACTGGCAATTCTACTATACTTAATGCTAATTATCATGATACAATTCCAAAGTAGTGCATTTGTTTGGTTTCTCTGAAGAATTTTGATTTTGAATTTGTTTTTTCATTTCATCTCAAGATTTAGTTTCGTTCATCAATATTTTATCAGATAATTATGCTTTTTGTAACTGGGTTCTACTTCTATGTTGTGGTGCATGCCTTATTAATTTATTTTTATTGTGATAGGTTGTTTTTTTTCTCAATCTTAGTTATGTGCCACTTAAATATGCATAAGTTTGTTTAGAAGTGCAATAACATAAACATCTGGATTAATTACAAAGGACGCCCTTTACTTTGGGCTGGTTACCCTTTATATCTCTCTCTACTACCTCTCTCTCTCTCTCTCATACAATTGCATCTGTTCACCCCCATACCTAGAATCCTAAGTTGCACTGGTAAATTTTGATCTTTTTGAATTATATCTCTCCGCCAGTGACCAGATCCTCTAGCGATGCTGACGACCAGATTTCCTAGCGGCGCTAGCGACCAGATCCTCCAGTCCTCCGACGCCATCAAGGTGATCCTTAGTCTATGTCTCATTCTGTCTCTGTGTTCCTCTTCTTCCCCTTTCTCTCTTTCCCCTAGATTTTGGATCCTAGGCAATTTTGTCTTCTTATTGCCAGACATGAGGATGAACCTGAAGGAATTATGTACACCACATGTTTTATTGGGTGTCCTCACTTGTGACACCTCAAAATTCAGGTATCAATAATTATCTGATTGATCACCTATCAACCTGTGGAATATTCGTAGATACCATGTAATTCGATATCACGTCATTATGCCCTATTTATCGAGATCCATAACTTAACAAAATTTGGGTAGAGTCTCCTTTGTATGAGGAACTCTACCCAAAATGCAACCTGTATAACATTAACCACACCGGGTCTATCCATCCATTCACAATTTTATAATATCGAATACTACCATAATCATCATTATTACGTACATTCATTCATAAAAAAATAAATGTTTCAAAAGAGTCATTTATACATGTCTTTTAAATATAAACAAGGTTTTGTTATAAAAATTACACAAAGTCAAAAGTAATTATAAACAAGCGATTACGATGTCAAAAGAAGAACCACAAATCAGCTTTGTCGTCAAAGCGGACCCATGACCTCGCCTTCGGTGGATGCCTATGCAATACTTGAAAAATGTTCTCATAAAAGGTGAACCAACGTTCAATAGGGTAACTTCTATAGAGAATACCTCTCAACTTAAATGCATATGAAATATCACATACAACAATTATTTCATGCAATTATTCAAATATATCTATTATGAACAAATGTCATAAATTATGTCATGCCATGAGATGAGACTCACAAAAACAATACCAACACCGAGCCCCATCCTGAGTTCCTACAACACATGCAATGTCATGCGTATGTATTCGGGTATTCTAAACCCTGTCATTAGTGTTATGTACACTCAATGACTAATTAATTTATTTTCTTGTGTCTTTGTGGAAAGATGATTTATGATATTACACTAATGAGACACCAACCATCAACGAATTCTCAAGACATCTCACCTGCGNATCAATATTTTATCAGATAATTATGCTTTTTGTAACTGGGTTCTAATTCTATGTTGTGGTGCATGCCTTATTAATTTATTTTTATTGTGATAGGTTGTTTTTTTTCTCAATCTTAGTTATGTGCCACTTAAATATGCATTAGTTTGTTTAGAAGTGCAATAACATAAACATTTGGATTAATTACAAAGGACGCCCTTTACTTTGGGCTGGTTACCCTTTATATCTCTCTCTACTACCTCTCTCTTTCTCTCTCATACAATTGTATCTGTTCACTCCCATACCTAGAATCCTAAGTTGCACTGGTAAATTTTGATCTTTTTGAATTATATCTCTTCGCCAGTGACCAGATCCTCTAGCGATGCTGACGACCAGATTCCCTAGCGGCGCTAGCGACCAGATCCTCCAGTCCTCCGACGCCATCAAGGTGATCCTTAGTCTATGTCTCATTCTGTCTCTGTGTTCCTCTTCTTCCCCTTTCTCTCTTTCCCCTAGATTTTGGATCCTAGGCAATTTTGTCTTCTTATTGCCAGACATGAGGATGAACCTGAAGGAATTATGTACACCACATGTTTTATTGGGTGTCCTCACTTGTGACACCTCAAAATTCAGGTATCAATAATTATCTGATTGATCACCTATCAACCTGTGGAATATTCGTAGATACCATGTAATTCGATATCACGTCATTATGCCCTATTTATCGAGATCCATAACTTAACAAAATTTGGGTAGAGTCTCCTTTGTATGAGGAACTCTACCCAAAATGCAACCTGTATAACATTAACCACACCGGGTCTATCCATCCATTCACAATTTTATAATATCGAATACTACCATAATCATCATTATTACGTACATTCATTCATAAAAAAATAAATGTTTCAAAAGAGTCATTTATACATGTCTTTTAAATATAAACAAGGTTTTGTTATAAAAATTACACAAAGTCAAAAGTAATTATAAACAAGCGATTACGATGTCAAAAGAAGAACCACAAATCAGCTTTGTCGTCAAAGCGGACCCATGACCTCGCCTTCGGTGGATGCCTATGCAATACTTGAAAAATGTTCTCATAAAAGGTGAACCAACGTTCAATAGGGTAACTTCTATAGAGAATACCTCTCAACTTAAATGCATATGAAATATCACATACAACAATTATTTCATGCAATTATTCAAATATATCTATTATGAACAAATGTCATAAATTATGTCATGCCATGAGATGAGACTCACAAAAACAATACCAACACCGAGCCCCATCCTGAGTTCCTACAACACATGCAATGTCATGCGTATGTATTCGGGTATTCTAAACCCTGTCATTAGTGTTATGTACACTCAATGACTAATTAATTTATTTTCTTGTGTCTTTGTGGAAAGATGATTTATGATATTACACTAATGAGACACCAACCATCAACGAATTCTCAAGACATCTCACCTGCGGCTCCGTTTTGGCCGTTACACTTTTCTGGAATTTCACCGCCAGAAAGTGTATAAACCAAGTAAACAGGTCTTGTACCTGAGAGAGAATCTAACCCTTCTTGCTATCCCCGACACGTTTATCCATTTAATTTTTCGTGTGACTCAACCGGACTTTGGTGCGACTTTTCTGAGCCCACAATCAACCACCTATGTGGTGATTAATTTCATCTCATGCACACACTCCCACCCATGTCAATGCCCAAGAATGTAATGTAACTCATGCATAATGACATTTCAATGTGCAATTGTCTTTGATACCATTTACAATGTCCATTACATAAAGAATACCATATAATGACATTTTCAATATGGCAACATGTTTATCAATTCTATAAATATAAACACAAGCCCACCACAATAATTATATGCTAAATAATTATTTAACATACATATTATTCCATAATCACATAACAAGTTAATAATTTTATTAAACTTGATATGTCATTTAATGCATAAAATAATGTTAATGTACAATTAACATGCTTTAAACTACTAACATTAACTTACACCAAGTTAATCATAATAAGATTTTTCTAATTATAAAATTAATTATAAATCATATATTTAACCCACTAGTTACACTAGGCAAAACCTAACATGTGATATACACTCATAACTTACCTATTTCATATGTCATATTTTAGGTTAAAAGTAAATCTAAATAGGGGAACCCTACCTCTCGTAGCATGAGCCCACGTACTGTAACTCCGAGGAAGTCCAATTTAACTTCATAAATTTTAAGCCTAGATTATTGTTTTTGATATTCTTTCGGAGAAAAATACGATATTTGGTGTAGTTGCGTAGCTCTCGCTGAGTAGAACAACTTTAATTATTGGCCCGAAGTGATTAAACGGNATAATCATCATTATTACGTACATTCATTCATAAAAAAATAAATGTTTCAAAAGAGTCCTTTATACATGCCTTTTAAATATAAACAAGTTTTTGTTATAAAAATTACACAAAGTCAAAAGTAATTATAAACAAGCGACTACGATATCAAAAGAAGAACCACAAATCAGCTCTGTCGTCAAAGCGGACCCATGACCTCGCCTTCGGTGGATGCCTATGCAATACTTGAAAAATGTTCTCATAAAAGGTGAATCAACGCTCAATAGGGTAACTCCTATAGAGAATACCTCTCAACTTAAATGCATATGAAATATCACATACAACAATCATTTCATGCAATTATTCAAATATATCTATTATGAACAAATGTCATAAATCATGTCATGCCATGAGATGAGACTCGCAAAAACAATACCAACACCGAGCCTCATCCTGAGCTCCTACAACATATGCAATGTCATGCGTATGTATTCGGGCATTCCAAACCCTATCATTAGTGTTATGTACACTCAATGACTAATTAATTTATTTTCTTGTGTCTTTGTGGAGAGATGATTTATGATATTACACTAATGAGACACCAACCATCAACGAATTCTCAAGACATCTCACTTGCGGCTCCGTTTTGGCCGTTACACTTTTCTGGAATTTCACCGCCAAAAAGTGTATAAACCAAGTAAACAGGTCTTGTACCTGAGAGAGAATCTAACCCTTCTTGCTATCCCCGACACGTTTATCCATTTAATTTTTCGTGTGACTCAACCGGACTTTGGTGCGACTTTTCTGAGCCCACAATCAACCACCTATGTGGTGATTAATTTCATCTCATGCACACACTCCCACCCATGTCAATGCCCAAGAATGTAATGTAACTCATGCATAATGACATTTCAATGTGCAATTGTTTTTGATACCATTTACAATGTCCATTACATAAAGAATACCATATAATGACATTTTCAATATGACAACATGTTTATCAATTCTATAAATATAAANATTCTGCATCAATTTTTTTTCGGAGTTAAGGCTGACATTAGTATATTATATTTCTATTTTAAGACAATCTACATTTGGAGAGTACATAACATAATTTCTGGTTCGCAAGACAAGTAGATTGGAGTGGTACTTCCATTCGCATGAAGATCATTATATTCTACGAGGCNCTAAATAATTATTTAACATACATATTATTCCATAATCACATAACAAGTTAATAATTTTATTAAACTTGATATGTCATTTAATGCATAAAATAATGTTAATGTACAATTAACATGCTTTAAACTACTAACATTAACTTACACCAAGTTAATCATAATAAGATTTTTCTAATTATAAAATTAATTATAAATCATATATTTGACCCACTAGTTACACTAGTCAAGACCTAACATGTGATATACACTCATAATTTACCTATTTCATATGTCATATTTTAGGTTGAAAGTAAATCTAAATAGGGGAACCCTACCTCTCGTAGCATGAGCCCACGTACTGTAACTCCAAGGAAGTCTAATTTAACTTCATAAATTTTAAGCCTAGATTATTGTTTTTGATATTCTTTCGGAGAAAAATACGATATTTGGTATAGTTGCGTAGCTCTCGCTGAGTAGAGCAACTTTAATTCTTGGCCCGAAGTGATTAAACGATCCAATCTTCGTAGATCTGAAGAAGAAGAAAGGAGAAAAATTAAAAAAAAAAAACTCTTTTCTCCCTCTCACTCACTCGGCAGCCGCTGGAGGAAGAAAAAGTACACTTATATATATATTGTAAATTTATAGTTTAAAAATTTATGTTTATGGCCCTTATATTTATAATTAATTATTATTTTATCCTTTTAATTAAGATTTTTAATAATAATAATAATAATTTTTTATTTTTTTTGGGTTTTACATCACTTAAATTGATCACATATTTTTTTGTGTGCGGTGGCCAACAATTAGATTTTGTAGGGTTGTTGTGCATGGATTCTTTTTGCAGGAGTTGTTGTTCGTGAGGGCTAAGNCCTCTCGTAGCATGAGCCCACGTACTGTAACTCCAAGGAAGTCTAATTTAACTTCATAAATTTTAAGCCTAGATTATTGTTTTTGATATTCTTTCGGAGAAAAATACGATATTTGGTATAGTTGCGTAGCTCTCGCTGAGTAGAGCAACTTTAATTCTTGGCCCGAAGTGATTAAACGATCCAATCTTCGTAGATCTGAAGAAGAAGAAAGGAGAAAAATTAAAAAAAAAAAACTCTTTTCTCCCTCTCACTCACTCGGCAGCCGCTGGAGGAAGAAAAAGTACACTTATATATATATTGTAAATTTATAGTTTAAAAATTTATGTTTATGGCCCTTATATTTATAATTAATTATTATTTTATCCTTTTAATTAAGATTTTTAATAATAATAATAATAATTTTTTATTTTTTTTGGGTTTTACATCACTTAAATTGATCACATATTTTTTTGTGTGTGGTGGCCAACAATTAGATTTTGTAGGGTTGTTGTGCATGAATTCTTTTTGCAGGAGTTGTTGTTCGTGAGGGCTAAGCAAGTATTTTGTCTTCTTATCTTAGTAGTTCATGAGGCTCGATAACTACCATTAGTTAATTACTAAATGTTTTTTACTTTTTCATGTTCATTTTGAGGGTGTTGTTCCAATTGTTGCTAAGGGAATTGGTGGGTTTTAATTTTTGCACCGGCTCAATAAATTGCAATGAATGAGTCTTATGATTTATTTTACCAAGATTTGGAGTTGTGAAGTAGGATACGTGATTTTGAGGTATGTATGATTTTGTGCATTATTTTTACTGGTTATGTCACTATCAAATCCATAAATTTTTTTTTTCTTAACGAAAAGTCGTATTTTATTTGTCAAGCCCTCATTGATGTTCACATGTATCAATGGTGGTGCCAATTACACTTTGATTGAATTGGGTGATTCAATATGCTTGAATTTTTCTTCAATTTGTTTTTTTTTTCTAATTTTTTAACTTCAATGGCCAATTTTTATTTAGTGAAATTGGGTGATTGAATGATAGTTGTTTTTTGATCAAAAAAAAATGATAGTTCTTTGATTCAATAGGGTCGAAACAAATTTGGTTAATTTTTCTAATTTTACATTTTTAGTCTTTAGTGATTTTGTGATTTTCTTATTTTTGATTGAATTAGGTAACTGACTGGCGAGAGGAGCAAGCATTTGGTCTTCTAATGGAGATATTCTTGGGCAGATTGTTCAAGATTTTCTCTCTCTAAAGTGGCCGATGTTACCCAATGTCTTCAGTGACAAATGTAGTGGAGTTTAATAGAGAACAAATTTCTCTCAGAGTGCAAGGCTGTTACAATTCCCAATCAAAAGAGCATGTCAGATTCTCTAAACAAATAGTCCAAATGTTTAGAAATTTAATTTAAGAGTTTAAAATTTTTGTAAATAGTCCAAATATTATTTTGTAAATTTTTTTAAAGTAATGGGCCCAAAATAATAAATATCGGTGTAATGAAATATACATTCTTTAATGTTCTCGACACTTTTCAAATTGGTATACTTCTTTTAATTGACAAAACCATCAATTTATTATTCATACAAATAATAAATTACTACTATATGAAAATCTATAGTTCTCAAAAAATTAAAAAAAAAATTCAAAACCCAAGCTAATCAACAATTAAAAAAAAAAAGGTGATCAATACAAAAAAAATAAGATATCAATTGCACTAACAAAAAATGTTCAAAATCAATTTAATCGCTATGTGTTAAAATTATTCAAACATCTNGTCTTATGATTTATTTTACCAAGATTTGGAGTTGTGAAGTAGGATACGTGATTTTGAAGTATGTATGATTTTGTGCATTATTTTTACTGGTTATGTCACTGTCAAATCCATAATTTTTTTTTTCTTAACGAAAAGTCGTATTTTATTTGTCAAGCCCTCATTGATGTTCACATGTATCAATGGTGGTGCCAATTACACTTTGATTGAATTGGGTGATTTAATATGCTTGAATTTTTCTTCAATTTGTTTTTTTTTTCTAATTTTTTAACTTCAATGGCCAATTTTTTATTTAGTGAAATTGGGTGATTGAATGATAGTTGTTTTTTGATCAAAAAAAATGATAGTTCTTTGATTCAATAGGGTCGAAACAAATTTGGTTAATTTTTCTAATTTTACATTTTTAGTCTTTAGTGATTTTGTGATTTTCTTATTTTTGATTGAATTAGGTAACTGACTGGCGAGAGGAGCAAGCATTTGGTCTTCTAATGGAGATATTCTTGGGCAGATTGTTCAAGATTTTCTCTCTCTAAAGTGGCCGATGTTACCCAATGTCTTCAGTGACAAATGTAGTGGAGTTTAATAGAGAACAAATTTCTCTCAGAGTGCAAGGCTGTTACAATTCCCAATCAAAAGAGCATGTCAGATTCTCTAAACAAATAGTCCAAATGTTTAGAAATTTAATTTAAGAGTTTAAAATTTTTGTAAATAGTCCAAATATTATTTTGTAAATTTTTTTAAAGTAATGGGCCCAAAATAATAAATATCGGTGTAATGAAATATACATTCTTTAATGTTCTCGACACTTTTCAAATTGGTATACTTCTTTTAATTGACAAAACCATCAATTTATTATTCATACAAATAATAAATTACTACTATATGAAAATCTATAGTTCTCAAAAAATTAAAAAAAAAATTCAAAACCCAAGCTAATCAACAATTAAAAAAAAAAAGGTGATCAATACAAAAAAAATAAGATATCAATTGCACTAACAAAAAATGTTCAAAATCAATTTAATCGCTATGTGTTAAAATTATTCAAACATCTTATTGTTGTGTGTTAAAATTTTATAAGTAACATAGTGCCTTTAGATACGGGTAATGACTAGTTTGTCTATATATCTTTTAATATATACATATATTATGTATATATAATAATAAAATATGTATTTATAAATATATATTAAAAAAAATTTAAAAATAAAATAATAAAAAATTAAAATTAAAATTAAATTTTAAATTTAAAAAAATATATTTTTTTCATCTTAACTAAGGGTAAAAAATTTTGACTTNTTTTTTTTTTCTAATTTTTTAACTTCAATGGCCAATTTTTTATTTAGTGAAATTGGGTGATTGAATGATAGTTGTTTTTTGATCAAAAAAAATGATAGTTCTTTGATTCAATATGGTCGAAACAAATTTGGTTAATTTTTCTAATTTTACATTTTTAGTCTTTAGTGATTTTGTGATTTTCTTATTTTTGTTGAATTAGGTAACTGACTGGCGAGAGGAGCAAGCATTTGGTCTTCTAATGGAGATATTCTTGGGCAGATTGTTCANGACATAATTATTATATAAAAAGTATATTTTTACTTATTATTATTATATTATTTAAGTTAATTTTTAGTTTATAGAAAAAATATTAACATGGATTCAATTAAGTAAAAATAANAATATCGGTGTAATGAAATATACATTCTTTAATGTTCTCGACACTTTTCAAATTGGTTTACTTCTTTTAATTGACAAAACCATTAATTTATTATTCATACAAATAATAAATTATTACTGTATGAAAATCTATAGTTCTCAAAAAATTAAAAAAAAAATTCAAAACCCAAGCTAATCAGCAATTAAAAAAAAAAGGTGATCAATACAAAAAAAATAAGATATCAATTGCACTAACAAAAAATGTTCAAAACCAATTTAATCGCTATGTGTTAAAATTATTCAAACATCCTATTGTTGTGTGTTAAAATTTTATAAGTAACATAGTGCCTTTAGATACGGGTAATGACTAGTTTGTCTATATATCTTTTAATATATACATATATTATGTATATATAATGATAAAATATGTATTTATAAATATATATTAAAAAAATTTTAAAAATAAAATAATAAAATAATAAAAAATTAAAATTAAAATTAAAATTGTAAATTTAAAAAAATATATTTTTTCCATCTTAACTAAGGGTAAAAATTTTTGACTCAACACGATGACACGACTCGAATTTGACACAAATTTTATGACACGAACTTAAAAATGACCTGACATGAAAACAAGAAATATAAAAGACTCATATTCAGTTCAATCATGCAAACTCAAAATTGACATCATCAACTCATTTATTTAAAAATAAACACTTTTTCTATTTTCTTATTTGAATGGTAACACGACATTAACATAAAACTAACATGTTTAACTAGTATTATAGATATAAAATGTTAATTATTTGTAACTATTTATTAAGCACTGACATAATTATTATATAAAAAGTATATTTTTACTTATTATTATTATATTATTTAAGTTAATTTTTAGTTTATAGAAAAAATATTAACATGGATTCAATTAAGTAAAAATAAAATATTAGCGTTAAATTTTTTATTCAAAGTTTATGTGGGTCAACACGAATACGAATACGAACACGAACACGACACGAAAATAAACAGGTCAATTCGNAGATTCTCTAAACAAATAGTCCAAATGTTTAGAAATTTAATTTAAGAGTTTAAAATTGCCTATGGGTAAGGTTGAAGTTATTATTTTGTAAATTTTTTTAAAGTAATGGGCCCAAAATTTTTATAGTANGGTGATCAATACAAAAAAAATAAGATATCAATTGCACTAACAAAAAATGTTCAAAACCAATTTAATCGCTATGTGTTAAAATTATTCAAACATCCTATTGTTGTGTGTTAAAATTTTATAAGTAACATAGTGCCTTTAGATACGGGTAATGACTAGTTTGTCTATATATCTTTTAATATATACATATATTATGTATATATAATGATAAAATATGTATTTATAAATATATATTAAAAAAATTTTAAAAATAAAATAATAAAATAATAAAAAATTAAAATTAAAATTAAAATTGTAAATTTAAAAAAATATATTTTTTCCATCTTAACTAAGGGTAAAAATTTTTGACTCAACACGATGACACGACTCGAATTTGACACAAATTTTATGACACGAACTTAAAAATGACCTGACATGAAAACAAGAAATATAAAAGACTCATATTCAGTTCAATCATGCAAACTCAAAATTGACATCATCAACTCATTTATTTAAAAATAAACACTTTTTCTATTTTCTTATTTGAATGGTAACACGACATTAACATAAAACTAACATGTTTAACTAGTATTATAGATATAAAATGTTAATTATTTGTAACTATTTATTAAGCACTGACATAATTATTATATAAAAAGTATATTTTTACTTATTATTATTATATTATTTAAGTTAATTTTTAGTTTATAGAAAAAATATTAACATGGATTCAATTAAGTAAAAATAAAATATTAGCGTTAAATTTTTTATTCAAAGTTTATGTGGGTCAACACGAATACGAATACGAACACGAACACGACACGAAAATAAACAGGTCAATTCGCAATTCGACACGATACAATTAGTTAAATGAGTTGAGTTAGGTTTGACTAATGTTCGACACAAACCCGTAATGACTCAACACAAATCTGACACAACACGATTCGAGTATCACCCCTAATCTTAGTTAGAACAAAAAAAAATTAGTTATTTTTATTTTCTATTTATCCAACAAAACACAAAAGAATAAAAGTGTATGATTCATACTTTTCATCCTTGAAGATAAAAAGTGTATCATTTCTATTTTCCATCATTCCTACCAAACGCGACNTAATGACTAGTTTGTCTATATATCTTTTAATATATACATATATTATGTATATATAATGATAAAATATGTATTTATAAATATATATTAAAAAAATTTTAAAAATAAAATAATAAAATAATAAAAAATTAAAATTAAAATTAAAATTGTAAATTTAAAAAAATATATTTTTTCCATCTTAACTAAGGGTAAAAATTTTTGACTTAACACGATGACACGACTCGAATTTGACACAAATTTTATGACACGAACTTAAAAATGACCTGACATGAAAACAAGAAATATAAAAGACTCATATTCAGTTCAATCATGCAAACTCAAAATTGACATCATCAACTCATTTATTTAAAAATAAACATTTTTTCTATTTTCTTATTTGAATGGTAACACGACATTAACATAAAACTAATATGTTTAACTAGTATTATAGATATAAAATGTTAATTATTTGTAACTATTTATTAAGCACTGACATAATTATTATATAAAAAGTATATTTTTACTTATTATTATTATATTATTTAAGTTAATTTTTAGTTTATAGAAAAAATATTAACATGGATTCAATTAAGTAAAAATAAAATATTAGCGTTAAATTTTTTATTCAAAGTTTATGTGGGTCAACACGAATACGAATACGAACACGAACACGACACGAAAATAAACAGGTCAATTCGCAATTCGACACGATACAATTAGTTAAATGAGTTGAGTTAGGTTTGACTAATGTTCGACACAAACCCGTAATGACTCAACACAAATCTGACACAACACGATTCGAGTATCACCCCTAATCTTAGTTAGAACAAAAAAAAATTAGTTATTTTTATTTTCTATTTATCCAACAAAACACAAAAGAATAAAAGTGTATGATTCATACTTTTCATCCTTGAAGATAAAAAGTGTATCATTTCTATTTTCCATCATTCCTACCAAACGCGACATTAGGCATAATATTTCTGATGTCTGTTAAATACTTAAAATAGAAAAGGATCAAAAATATCCCCGGTATCAATAATCCTCTTCGTCACACCCTTGTTGAACAACAAACAACAAAGCTTCTCTTGCAACTGAATTTGTGCCTCACAAAACGCTACAAATTTCTTAGACAAACATGCCACATTCATCCCNACGATGACACGACTCGAATTTGACACAAATTTTATGACACGAACTTAAAAATGACCTGACATGAAAACAAGAAATATAAAAGACTCATATTCAGTTCAATCATGCAAACTCAAAATTGACATCATCAACTCATTTATTTAAAAATAAACACTTTTTCTATTTTCTTATTTGAATGGTAACACGACATTAACATAAAACTAATATGTTTAACTAGTATTATAGATATAAAATGTTAATTATTTGTAACTATTTATTAAGCACTGACATAATTATTATATAAAAAGTATATTTTTACTTATTATTATTATATTATTTAAGTTAATTTTTAGTTTATAGAAAAAATATTAACATGGATTCAATTAAGTAAAAATAAAATATTAGCGTTAAATTTTTTATTCAAAGTTTATGTGGGTCAACACGAATACGAATACGAACACGAACACGACACGAAAATAAACAGGTCAATTCGCAATTCGACACGATACAATTAGTTAAATGAGTTGAGTTAGGTTTGACTAATGTTCGACACAAACCCGTAATGACTCAACACAAATCTGACACAACACGATTCGAGTATCACCCCTAATCTTAGTTAGAACAAAAAAAAATTAGTTATTTTTATTTTCTATTTATCCAACAAAACACAAAAGAATAAAAGTGTATGATTCATACTTTTCATCCTTGAAGATAAAAAGTGTATCATTTCTATTTTCCATCATTCCTACCAAACGCGACATTAGGCATAATATTTCTGATGTCTGTTAAATACTTAAAATAGAAAAGGATCAAAAATATCCCCGGTATCAATAATCCTCTTCGTCACACCCTTGTTGAACAACAAACAACAAAGCTTCTCTTGCAACTGAATTTGTGCCTCACAAAACGCTACAAATTTCTTAGACAAACATGCCACATTCATCCCTTACCCCAAAAGTGATAGTTCCATCCTTTTCAAAAATTGCACCATCAAAATTAACCTATTGAAATGTCTTGCTCTAGGAGGAGACCATTGAATAAGGTTGATAATCAAAGCCAACAACTTGAGTTCAGCTTATTTTGGATTCATTCAAGTTCGGCTTGTTTTCTCGTTTAAAAAATGAACTGAATTTGAAGGTTTGACTCGAACTCAACAAACTCGACTTATTTATGTGTAAGTACTTAGGCTCTTTTCATTTTGGGCTCATTTAGAATAATTTTTTAACTCATTTAAAAAAAACGAGCTCANCTTATTATTATTATATTATTTAAGTTAATTTTTAGTTTATAGAAAAAATATTAACATTGATTCAATTAAGTAAAAATAAAATATTAGCGTTAAATTTTTTATTCAAAGTTTATGTGGGTCAACACAAATACGAACACGAACACGGCACGAAAATAAACAGGTCAATTCGCAATTCGACACGATACAATTAGTTAAATGAGTTGAGTTAGGTTTGACTAATGTTCGACACAAACCCGTAATGACTCAACACAAATCTGACACAACACGATTCGAGTATCACCCCTAATCTTAGTTAGAACAAAAAAAAATTAGTTATTTTTATTTTCTATTTATCCAACAAAACACAAAAGAATAAAAGTGTATGATTCATACTTTTCATCCTTGAAGATAAAAAGTGTATCATTTCTATTTTCCATCATTCCTACCAAACGCGACATTAGGCATAATATTTCTGATGTCTGTTAAATACTTAAAATAGAAAAGGATCAAAAATATCCCCGGTATCAATAATCCTCTTCGTCACACCCTTGTTGAACAACAAACAACAAAGCTTCTCTTGCAACTGAATTTGTGCCTCACAAAACGCTACAAATTTCTTAGACAAACATGCCACATTCATCCCTTACCCCAAAAGTGATAGTTCCATCCTTTTCAAAAATTGCACCATCAAAATTAACCTATTGAAATGTCTTGCTCTAGGAGGAGACCATTGAATAAGGTTGATAATCAAAGCCAACAACTTGAGTTCAGCTTATTTTGGATTCATTCAAGTTCGGCTTGTTTTCTCGTTTAAAAAATGAACTGAATTTGAAGGTTTGACTCGAACTCAACAAACTCGACTTATTTATGTGTAAGTACTTAGGCTCTTTTCATTTTGGGCTCATTTAGAATAATTTTTTAACTCATTTAAAAAAAACGAGCTCAACAAACTCAACTCGAGCTCATACAGGCTCATTTGATTATCAGTCCTACCATTGAGTTATAGATTGTGCAGTTATATTAAGGTTCCTAAATACCAAAGCTGACTCATATTGCAATTATCTAGTTTAGGTAAATATGATAAGATCATATTCTTGGACTAAAGCAGATTTAAATAATTAAAATTTGATTTTTTGTCAATTCTGAGTCTAAATTAAAGTGGGACACATTCGTTGTTTCAAATAAACTTTCATGGATTTGTGTTCCACTCTGTGAGAGGAATAACGTAATATATTCTTTTGTTCAAATAAAATAACAAATGAATGAGAAAATATGTTTTAGAGTGACCTTCTTGAAATGTGAAAGTAGAGGTGTGCAATGTGAGATTTGACACTAATCTAACATTANAATCTGACACAACACGATTCGAGTATCACCCCTAATCTTAGTTAGAACAAAAAAAAAATTAGTCATTTTTATTTTCTATTTATCCAACAAAACACAAAGGAATGAAAGTGTATGATTCATACTTTTCATCCTTGAAGATAAAAAATGTATCCCTTATACTTTCCATCATTCCTACCAAACGCGATATTAGGCATAATATTTCTGATGTCTGTTAAATACTTAAAATAGAAAAGGATCAAAAATATCCCCGGTATCAATAATCCTCTTCGTCACACCCTTGTTGAACAACAAACAACAAAGCTTCTCTTGCAACTGTCATTTCCGCAATTTGTGCCTCACAAAACGCTACAAATTTCTTAGACAAACATGCCACATTCATCCTTTACCCCAAAAGTGATAGTTCCATCCTTTTCAAAAATTGCACCATCAAAATTAACCTATTGAAATGTCTTGCTCTAGGAGGAGACCATTGAATAAGGTTGATAATCAAAGCCAACAACTTGAGTTCAGCTTATTTTGGATTCATTCAAGTTCGACTTGTTTTCTCGTTTAAAAAGTGAACTGAATTTGAAGGTTTGACTCAAACTCAACAAACTCGACTTATTTATGTGTAAGTACTTAGGCTCTTTTCATTTTGGGCTCATTCAGACTCGCCTTATTTTCTAAACGAACAAAATTTGAATAATTTTTTAACTCATTTAAAAAAAACGAGCTCGACAAACTCAACTCGAGCTCATACAGGCTCATTTGATTATCAGTCCTACCATTGAGTTATAGATTGTGCAGTTATATTAAGGTTCCTAAATACCAAAGCTGACTCATATTGCAATTATCTAGTTTAGGTAAATATGATAAGATCATATTGTTGGACTAAAGCAGATTTAAATAATTAAAATTTGATTTTTTGTCAATTCTGAGTCTAAATTAAAGTGGGACACATTCGTTTTTTCAAATAAACTTTCATGGATTTGTGTTCCACTCTGTGAGAGGAATAACGCAATATATTCTTTTGCTCAAATAAAATAACAAATGAATGAGAAAATATGTTTTAGAGTGACTTTCTTGAAATGTGAAAGTAGAGGTGTGCAATGTGAGATTTGACACTAATCTAACATTAGTTGAGGAAAAAGTTATACATGAACATATATAGACTAAATTTGTTCTATGAGAGTAGGCTCCAAAGGATACCACAATTTTATGAGCAGAGCGAGCACTTATATGTCTTGTGTTATACCACACACACACGCCCCGACCCAAACTGGTCGGGCCGATATGTGTGTGGGTGTGGTTTAGACGATGTCTTTTTTTTTTTGGGAAAAAAATCATTTAACGAATTGGGCCTTAATTCGAATTTAATTTCGATACCTGTTGGATTTAAAATTCGCATTGATTCAGATTATTGTTCCTTCTAATTTCAAATTTAAATTGTATCTGTTCAAGAGTGAATAGTTATTAAATGGTATCTTTTGACTGCATGTGTCTTCTGAGTTGTGTTTTTTCGCATGGTAGTTGTTTGGAACAGTCATCAGTTTGTCTATATAAATCCAGACTCATTACCATTCTGCATCAATTTTTTTTCGGAGTTAAGGCTGACATTAGTATATTATATTTCTATTTTAAGACAATCTACATTTGGAGAGTACATAACATAATTTCTGGTTCGCAAGACAAGTAGATTGGAGTGGTACTTCCATTCGCATGAAGATCATTATATTCTACGAGGCAGACGCTTTGATGTCTATAAGCACCGTGTGTAGAGACAAAATTTGTCTTAAGTATATAGTATCAAACACTAGACTTGATCTACTTAAAGTTCAATAACAGTTCTTGTTCTGTAAATGGGTCAGTTTATTCATTGTTTAAATTATAGATTTATTGTGCAACTGTTTTGTATGTACCTGTAGCTGTTTTGTTCTTGTCTGTTACTGTTTTGTTTTAAATTGCATGTTTCAAATTAGAAGTTTTGATAAGTAATTTTATTATATTTGAAATACCAAAAACCAAAACATATCAAATCAACTGTATACATAAAAATGGTATTATCATCTTTATGATCACCATTTCTATGGCCCTTTGGCTTACTAATTTCTTTTTCACATTCTCTCTCAATGATTTGGATTTATCATGACTGAACATCTATGAGAGTCACCAAACTGTGTAGGAAATATTTTCAGCAATGGCTCTAGAGTACTAGGATCAAATTTCCTTGCAAAAAGAAAGCAAATTGAGCTCATGACACCATTGTAAGTACAGTTAAACCCGAATCGCACACGATTCAAAAATGTCACCGACACATCTCGTCTCACAAACCTCTTCGGGTGTGAGCCACCTTGAGACCAATCAGTCCATGTAATGCTCGTATTCGAAGTCAGCTCGGGACAACGTTTGTTCACAAGTGTTGGCAAGTAATGCTCATCCATGTAACAAGGAGGCAAGCAATGCTCTTGAAACACAGGGTAATATGTCACATCGGAGACTATCTCGACCGCAAGCCTCCGGCTAACTTCAAACCATTGTGATCCTTTTCGCCAATTGGATAACGTGATCGTCGGCCACATTCGTTTGTTGTATCTTCCACGGCCTATTCGTCGTGGATCGTCGAAAGAACTGAGAAAGCTGTGGTTAGAGTTCATGAGGTATGTGTAGATTGTGGTGAAATTGAACAGAGGAATGCATGTTTCTGAGAGTAATACAAATCTCTCGTTGGAGAAGTCAAGGAGAGCATTGGCTAGAAGTCGTCTTTCTGCGTCGATCATTGTCACCCTTCCCCAGTGAACTGGCTGCAAAAATGAATCCATGAACATGATATTCAGTTAACGTATTAAATACTTTGGTAAAAGTACAACAAATAATCTCTCAAGAATGCAGTTTATGTCACTTTCGTCATAATTTTTTAATTATGTCATTTCAATCTTACAATTCTCCGATTTGCAATCACATTGGTCCANATTAAAATTTGATTTTTTGTCAATTCTGAGTCTAAATTAAAGTGGGACACATTCGTTTTTTCAAATAAACTTTCATGGATTTGTGTTCCACTCTGTGAGAGGAATAACGCAATATATTCTTTTGCTCAAATAAAATAACAAATGAATGAGAAAATATGTTTTAGAGTGACTTTCTTGAAATGTGAAAGTAGAGGTGTGCAATGTGAGATTTGACACTAATCTAACATTGGTTGAGGAAAAAGTTATACATGAACATATATAGACTAAATTTGTTCTATGAGAGTAGGCTCCAAAGGATACCACAATTTTATGAGCAGAGCGAGCACTTATATGTCTTGTGTTATACCACACACACACGCCCCGACCCAAACTGGTCGGGCCGATATGTGTGTGGGTGTGGTTTAGACGATGTCTTTTTTTTTTTGGGAAAAAAATCATTTAACGAATTGGGCCTTAATTCGAATTTAATTTCGATACCTGTTGGATTTAAAATTCGCATTGATTCAGATTATTGTTCCTTCTAATTTCAAATTTAAATTGTATCTGTTCAAGAGTGAATAGTTATTAAATGGTATCTTTTGACTGCATGTGTCTTCTGAGTTGTGTTTTTTCGCATGGTAGTTGTTTGGAACAGTCATCAGTTTGTCTATATAAATCCAGACTCATTACCATTCTGCATCAATTTTTTTTCGGAGTTAAGGCTGACATTAGTATATTATATTTCTATTTTAAGACAATCTACATTTGGAGAGTACATAACATAATTTCTGGTTCGCAAGACAAGTAGATTGGAGTGGTACTTCCATTCGCATGAAGATCATTATATTCTACGAGGCAGACGCTTTGATGTCTATAAGCACCGTGTGTAGAGACAAAATTTGTCTTAAGTATATAGTATCAAACACTAGACTTGATCTACTTAAAGTTCAATAACAGTTCTTGTTCTGTAAATGGGTCAGTTTATTCATTGTTTAAATTATAGATTTATTGTGCAACTGTTTTGTATGTACCTGTAGCTGTTTTGTTCTTGTCTGTTACTGTTTTGTTTTAAATTGCATGTTTCAAATTAGAAGTTTTGATAAGTAATTTTATTATATTTGAAATACCAAAAACCAAAACATATCAAATCAACTGTATACATAAAAATGGTATTATCATCTTTATGATCACCATTTCTATGGCCCTTTGGCTTACTAATTTCTTTTTCACATTCTCTCTCAATGATTTGGATTTATCATGACTGAACATCTATGAGAGTCACCAAACTGTGTAGGAAATATTTTCAGCAATGGCTCTAGAGTACTAGGATCAAATTTCCTTGCAAAAAGAAAGCAAATTGAGCTCATGACACCATTGTAAGTACAGTTAAACCCGAATCGCACACGATTCAAAAATGTCACCGACACATCTCGTCTCACAAACCTCTTCGGGTGTGAGCCACCTTGAGACCAATCAGTCCATGTAATGCTCGTATTCGAAGTCAGCTCGGGACAACGTTTGTTCACAAGTGTTGGCAAGTAATGCTCATCCATGTAACAAGGAGGCAAGCAATGCTCTTGAAACACAGGGTAATATGTCACATCGGAGACTATCTCGACCGCAAGCCTCCGGCTAACTTCAAACCATTGTGATCCTTTTCGCCAATTGGATAACGTGATCGTCGGCCACATTCGTTTGTTGTATCTTCCACGGCCTATTCGTCGTGGATCGTCGAAAGAACTGAGAAAGCTGTGGTTAGAGTTCATGAGGTATGTGTAGATTGTGGTGAAATTGAACAGAGGAATGCATGTTTCTGAGAGTAATACAAATCTCTCGTTGGAGAAGTCAAGGAGAGCATTGGCTAGAAGTCGTCTTTCTGCGTCGATCATTGTCACCCTTCCCCAGTGAACTGGCTGCAAAAATGAATCCATGAACATGATATTCAGTTAACGTATTAAATACTTTGGTAAAAGTACAACAAATAATCTCTCAAGAATGCAGTTTATGTCACTTTCGTCATAATTTTTTAATTATGTCATTTCAATCTTACAATTCTCCGATTTGCAATCACATTGGTCCAATCAAAACTGGCAGTTTAAGTTCATTAATAGAGCTCGGGTCGAGGCTGCCACTCATCCCTAAGGCGGATCAAAAAAAAGTGGGAAACCTTTTGCTGGTTTTTGGAATTCGATAGTAGGAAGTTTTTTCACACCATCGATCGACATCGACTCATCCCAATCTTTAAGAAAGGGATTGATGATCCCAAGTTCTTTTATCTCATTCACACTTTGGTACCTCAAGTTTGTTTTGTGTCATTTTGGTTCTTTATGCCTATAGTTTGTTACTTTAATCAATCTAGTTTTTCAGAATCACTTAAGTGTAGTCACATAAGATATACGTATCTATTTCCGTTCGTTTATAATTTTCAATTGATTTTTTTTTTTTTAACAATTTTCAATTGGATTAAAGTGTCGCAAATTGAAACTTTGAATCACTAAAAGAACACATTGCATAATCAAGGAAAGCAGCACACATGCTCCCCCAATCCCCTCCCCCCCTCTCTCTCTCTCTCTCTCGTAGATTCAAATGGAAGTTGTGAAAGGATATTTCGAACCTGGCTTGGTATTCTACGCTTGTAAAACACCGATGATTGGGGAGGCTCATAGGTGAATTCTGGCGAAGTGTGGAGGTATATTGAGAAGAGCCCTTCATGGCATTTGAAAAACTTCTCCCAAAGTGGTGCAAGAGGTAATCTTCCCCTAGTTAAGAACATGAACGCCACTTTTGGCTTCCGATTATACGGATACTCCACAATACAGGGAACCATCGACGCTCGCCACAACAACTCCTCATCGGTCATTGAATGCCAAAGATCTTTAGGAGATATCCAATCCATCAACGTACTGTGCGTAACAGAAAGATTTGATGGAAGCATGGAAGAAAGAGAAGACGATGGTGAAGAGTTACAATGAAAATGTGAGGATGGAGACCAAGGATGTAGTGGAGCGATTATGTTGAGGTGAGGGTAGTAAAATTCCTCAGATACCATGAATTTCTTGACATGATCATTGATGAACACTGCAAGAATAACCACAAAAGAAGCCATGCACAGACAGAAGATGACAGTGGTTGCTATTTGGAAACTCCCCTCTCTTACCTCTCTTCTTATGCGTGTAATAGAGGGTTCTTTTGCAGACATGGTTCTCTCTCTCTCGCGCGCGCTTATACAGTGACCATAAGGTTAGAAATGTGAGTTCTTTCACAAACACAGCAGCATAATGAGGATATGTTTAATAGCTATCAAAAGAGTGAGCACATTTGGCTTGTGACATGGTAGGGACTAAAGGAAAGGGGGGCACATGGGACATGTCGTTAGGACGTAGGATGGAAAGTGTGACATAGAAACTGTAGTGTGTGTGTGTGAGAGAGAGAGAGAGAGATTGTTACAGTTGAAGCCACTAAACCGTTTCTGGCAGGTAAAAACTGAAGATTCACTCAACAAGCACGAGAGAAGCAGGGGAAAAGATATAATATATTGTCATTTCCTTGCAGAAATGGAGGTGGGTTTTCTACACTTGTACAGGGGTCCCACGATAACCATGGGGTCCCAATGAATCCAATTACATATAAGAGAAAAACTTCTATGAGCAAAGGATAATGAGAAACCAGAAAAAGTAAAATCAACCAACATACCTCTAAAACCAGTTACAACTTCACAATACACCTAGCATACATCATCAGAAATTTCGCTCATTTTATTAGCAGATTAAAGTGGTTCTACTCGATAACTGTATCACCTGTCATCCTGCGGTCACCGAAAAAGTCCGATAACCACAATGCATATAACAAACAATAGTAATTCTACTTGGATTTAATTTGCTATTTTAATTAACCGTAAGTCTTAATATTTGATGGAATTTACCATCAATCAAACTGCAGTAACGAATTAGATCAGCAAAAATGGACCACTAATTCAGGTTCAAGTAGTATTACTGAACAACCAATTTTACTCAAAAAGGATGATCAATTTTACTTTTGCAGGTTCATTCTTTTTAATATAGTTTGCACCATTTAAGTAATGATATTATCCCAATTTGAATTAAAAGCCCAAAAGTTACATCATAATAATGTTACAAACAACTGCTGTAAGAGTGGAACACAACAGTAAGATGGGACATTATAACCACATATCCTTGTAACAGCATTAGGAATACCATTTTCAAGTCCAATTGTCATCACTATTGTAGTTATATGGAGGAAAGGGGAAGTGTAGCTATCACTAGGTTATAGACANCTTTTTTTTTTTGGGAAAAAAATCATTTAACGAATTGGGCCTTAATTCGAATTTAATTTCGATACCTGTTGGATTTAAAATTCGCATTGATTCAGATTATTGTTCCTTCTAATTTCAAATTTAAATTGTATCTGTTCAAGAGTGAATAGTTATTGAATGGTATCTTTTGACTGCATGTGTCTTCTGAGTTGTGTTTTTTCGCATGGTAGTTGTTTGGAACAGTCATCAGTTTGTCTATATAAATCCAGACTCATTACCATTCTGCATCAATTTTTTTTCGGAGTTAAGGCTGACATTAGTATATTATATTTCTATATTAAGACAATCTACATTTGGAGAGTACATAACATAATTTCTGGTTCGCAAGGCAAGTAGATTGGAGTGGTACTTCCATTCGCATGAAGATCATTATATTCTACGAGGTNATTTGGAAACTCCCCTCTCTTACCTCTCTTCTTATGCGTGTAATAGAGGGTTCTTTTGCAGACATGGTTCTCTCTCTCTCGCGCGCGCTTATACAGTGACCATAAGGTTAGAAATGTGAGTTCTTTCACAAACACAGCAGCATAATGAGGATATGTTTTATAGCAATCAAAAGAGTGAGCACATTTGGCTTGTNATAAGGTTAGAAATGTGAGTTCTTTCACAAACACAGCAGCATAATGAGGATATGTTTAATAGCTATCAAAAGAGTGAGCACATTTGGCTTGGGACATGGTAGGGACTAAAGGAAAGGGGGGCACATGGGACATGTCGTTAGGACGTAGGATGGAAAGTGTGACATAGAAACTGTAGTGTGTGTGTGTGAGAGAGAGAGAGAGAGATTGTTACAGTTGAAGCCACTAAACCGTTTCTGGCAGGTAAAAACTGAAGATTCACTCAACAAGCACGAGAGAAGCAGGGGAAAAGATATAATATATTGTCATTTCCTTGCAGAAATGGAGGTGGGTTTTCTACACTTGTACAGGGGTCCCACGATAACCATGGGGTCCCAATGAATCCAATTACATATAAGAGAAAAACTTCTATGAGCAAAGGATAATGAGAAACCAGAAAAAGTAAAATCAACCAACATACCTCTAAAACCAGTTACAACTTCACAATACACCTAGCATACATCATCAGAAATTTCGCTCATTTTATTAGCAGATTAAAGTGGTTCTACTCGATAACTGTATCACCTGTCATCCTGCGGTCGCCGAAAAAGTCCGATAACCACAATGCATATAACAAACAATAGTAATTCTACTTGGATTTAATTTGCTATTTTAATTAACCGTAAGTCTTAATATTTGATGGAATTTACCATCAATCAAACTGCAGTAACGAATTAGATCAGCAAAAATGGACCACTAATTCAGGTTCAAGTAGTATTACTGAACAACCAATTTTACTCAAAAAGGATGATCAATTTTACTTTTGCAGGTTCATTCTTTTTAATATAGTTTGCACCATTTAAGTAATGATATTATCCCAATTTGAATTAAAAGCCCAAAAGTTACATCATAATAATGTTACAAACAACTGCTGTAAGAGTGGAACACAACAGTAAGATGGGACATTATAACCACATATCCTTGTAACAGCATTAGGAATACCATTTTCAAGTCCAATTGTCATCACTATTGTAGTTATATGGAGGAAAGGGGAAGTGTAGCTATCACTAGGTTATAGACATACCCTGTATTTTTCTCTCATTTAGAATTAAGCTTGTTTCTAGCAGAGTACAGTACAGCAAAGCCAACCACAGCCACAGCACCAAGTAGTTTAGCCTTCCTTGATGTATGAAGCTTAAATGGGAAACTAGCACTTAAGAATGCCCATGTCCATCGGGATAGGAAATGCATCCCACAAGTTGTCTGGAACTTCTGAATTGAAAATTCCTACATAAAGCAATGCAATCTTAAAAGAGNATGGGAAACTAGCACTTAAGAATGCCCATGTCCATCGGGATAGGAAATGCATCCCACAAGTAGTCTGGAACTTCTGAATTGAAAATTCCTACATTGAGCAATGCAATCTTAAAAGAGACAAAATCTCTCCACGTAAGAAGTACAAACAGCGTGAAAATTCATTATCTAGGATCTACAAATAAACAAAGAATGTACATTTAAACTTATTGGGGACAATGCAAGAGAAGTGGCCCAACCTAAGATAAGGTTGATGTGAGCAGGCTGTAGAGAACAGCTTTCCTCGATTTGGCTCATATTTTACCCACTTTGCCAGCAAATGCAGCACAACTGCATTTAAAATTTTCTAGAGAGAAGCCCTGCACAAGCTCAGAGGAATTTTTGGAGATTTACTGAATTACGGAACGAGTCAACAGTACATAAGAATGAATGTCCCCACATCTGCCAGAATATCTATACTCATTCCAGCTAGTGATTTCAAAAATCAAAGACCCTTGGACTGACTAGGGAAGATGGTATAAGAGATCTCAAAATCTTTTCTCAAGAGACAACTAAAAGCTGCTATTTCATGGATCACAGCAAATTTTCTTTACCAGGCAAAGTAATAAGTGCTACAGATAATTCTCCTTGTCTGAGTATGGTATTACCACCCAAAACGGGACATGCAGGGTTCTATAGAAGATTCATAAAAAATTTCATACCATATCAAAATTCATGTGTCATCTCCTAAGTCATGATGTAACTTTTGTATGGAATGAAGCATGCCAACAAGCTTAGGGGTAAGTTAATTTCTGCCCCCAATAAGGCAACCTACTGACTGGAATCTACCATTTGAATTGATGTGTGGTACAAATGACTATGTTGTTGGAGTAGTGTTAGGTCAAAGAAAAGAGAAGAAATCATATGTGATTCACTATGCAAGCAAAGCTTTGAATGATGCTCAAATGAATCATTCCATAACTGAAAAAGAATTGTTTGCTGTGGTTTTTGCTCTCGAGAAATTTCGTTCTTACCCTGTTGGTTCATCTGTCATTGTACTTACTAATCATGTGGCATTAAAGTTCTTGCTCACAAAGAAAAATGCNTAACTGAAAAAGAATTGTTTGCTGTGGTTTTTGCTCTCGAGAAATTTCGTTCTTACCTTGTTGGTTCATCTGTCATTGTACTTACTAATCATGTGGCATTAAAGTTCTTGCTCACAAAGAAAAATGCCAAGCCACAACTCTTGAGATGGATACCTTTATTGCAAAAGTTTGACCAAATTATTAAGGGAAAAAAAGGGGCGAGAATGTGGCACCAGATCATCTATCCAGGCTAGCATATGAATTTCATTAATCTATATGTGGTTCATGATTTGATTTTATTTATAAGATTTTGGCTTCATAATATGATTGTCATTGGCATGTGAACATCAAGAAATCAATTACAAGGCCCAGCCTGCCTGGCAGCTCAGAGACCCTACCAGCGAATCAAACTGGCCACCAACCCAAGTTACAAAATGTGTTGAACTAAGCTCATCCAAATGAAAAAAAGCTCAGAAGTCATGCCTTCTCATGGCTTTTATTTCTGTAACATTAATATCAAATAATGGATAGTACAAAAACTGTCAGCCGCCATCAACCACCCTTACAAGGGATGTTCTTATTCCACTACCTTTCGAGTTAAGTGCACTTCAGCACCAGCCGCCACATCCCTTGCCTTACGTGATCAATTGGTTATTTGTCATTTGTTGGCAATAATAGATCTAACATCAGCAAGTGGCTATACGTAGGTGTTTGGGGTTGGAATTGGGGACAAGGTAGAGGTAGAGAAGCAATGACAAAAATGAAAATAAGAGAAGGATAAATGGTGTCATGATAGTCTGGAGCATTAGCACATCTAACCCAAAACCAATTGGCAATGAGTAGGGAGACCACTCAAGCATATAAACCAATCTTGGATGATGTAAATCATTCAATATAGGATACAAGCTCTCTTTAAACCCTCCCTCACATAGCACCCTGGCGTGCACCTGAGGCAAATAAACAAATATGAATGCTAGGAAATGCAAATGGATAAGAGTACTGGACCCATTGACCACCTAACGCAGCTCTGATACCAAGTTAGAGCAGTCAATTCAAAACCAATTAGCACATAAACCATTGGGTGATCCTAATCATTTGATGTGAGATGCAAACTCTCTTTATATGGAGAAGTGTCATCTTTAGATGTAAAATCCATTAGCAACTCATAAGCATAGAAATGGATCCTTCAGGTTCCTTTTTCCCATTCATTCCCTTGTTCAATTTTTCTTCATGAATTCTTTGTTGAAAATATAAAATATAAGATTTTATTACTAGTTTAATTTCTCTGCATGAGTTCAATGGACCCCCTCCTCTATCTCTTAAGTTAAACCAAGCTTATAGCAAATGGTCTCCCCCCCCCCTTTTTTTTTCTCTCTATCTGGTGTCTATATACCGCCAATGTCACAAAACATTTGAAATCAATACCTTAATTCTTTTTTTTTTTTTTTGCATCACGTCACTCCTTTCAATTGGTCAGTAGTGGCCTTTGTAGCTAGTCGGCAAAATTGCAACCATTCTTCTCTTCCCTCATCTTGTCCCTGATTGATGCCACTTCCAAATTGTCGCAAATGTACACGTTCTTTCATGTTTTTCATGTATGTTTAGTTTTGAGATTATGGGCAATGTCCACATAACGTAGATGTTTATTCTTTGGCATCCCTTGGAGGACCTTTGAGGAGGAACGCAGGAAGAATTGGATAGCTTGGGCCGAAAACTTACGTTATGTTCAATTTTAGATTTTTTTAATCAAAAATATTACTGATATTCAAAATTTTAAGGAAAGTTACCATTTGGTAACTTTTAAAGAGTGCCTATAAATATAAGCATTATACACCGGATGACTTAACTTTGATGTATGGGATTGAATTCATATTTGACAAATCCTCTCTCACACCTTCACGCCCTGTTGTTCTTTCTTCCCTCCTTATCTTCTATTTCTTTTTGTGTGTTGTTTCTCTCTCTCTCTCTCTCTCTCTCTCTCTCTAGCCTTACATCAATCTTCTTTCTAATACTAGTTGTCCTAATATTAACAAAATATCAGTCTGCCTAAAGGTTTTATGGTAGGAATTTGCCACCAATGCAACCTTATTTGTGGACCCAGGGCTGACAAAAAAAAAAGGGATATGATATGAAATACAACCAAATTACTTCATAGACAAGGCTCATTTCATAGAAGATTTGAGTGAAGGCCTAAAACAATTTGATATTAGCAATTAGCTACATGAATTTGTGAAAATTTGACGACTTAAGTTGTAAGAATTACCCCTCAATTTGGAAAATATCATGCTTAATGTATGGAAGATGTGTAATGTTTGTGTGAGATTGCATTTTTCACTTCAGGTATGGCATTGATCCTTAAGTTCATCCATGTTTGAACTTGTTCATTCAACTAACAATCTGATAACCCACTCAAGGGTTTCCTTGGTTAATCTAACCTTGAGAATAACTATTGAGTTCTGTTCAGACTTCAGCATAGGAATCATACCCACAAGCAATAATACATGAAAGTGGTAATGTAAGAACTAGACCAAGGATTAATAATGTATCACCCATAAAATTTTGGTCTTTCAAGCTTTTATGGTAATTATTGTTCGAGTTAAACACACCAATTGTTTCTAATTTCATGCCATATGATCCAGGTTTACGTTAACAACTCAGTCCAATCAACAAACTCACACAAATTTCACTACCCCATTTAAAGGCCCAACAATTAAATATCCAGTACTCCACAAGTTAGCAATGTTTGAAAAGGCTAAGATATTAGAAAGTACAAGTTGGAATCTTAATAGCTGCATTTCAATGGTGCATGTGCACATGGACATGCTTGGATATGCTGCCAATTAATGGAATTCAGGCATGAAAATAGGAAACGGATGAATGCTACCTTGGGTAACTTATCCTGCCGGGCAAGATGATCCACATGGAGCCTCACATTTGATCCAGCATGGATCCAGAGACTGCGATCCACATTGGAGTACACGTGTGCAACTACATCAAACAATGTTTTGGCTCCATCTTCTATAGCTTTCAAGATGGAAGATTCTCTGCTTCTGCGGTTTCTGAAAATAAAAAACAATTAGATGTTAGGATTTGATATTGAAATCATATTATTAAGGCCAAGCATAGCTCCACAAAATACAGCATCAAATCTGTGAAAACTGCAAAACCCTTGTCCCCAAACACAAATTATTGAAGAAAATACATGAGTGTAAGTCATCAACTTTTAGTTCCAACTGCTGGGTGAAACCCATCCCGGAAGAATTTACTATCTTAGAAACAGGTAAAATAAACAATGGTTGAAACTGGAAAATAAAATAAAAACAAATTGAGAGACAGGTGGGGAGAGTGATGCTTTGCAAAGCCTCCGGAGAAAGGTCATACAGTGGGCAATCTTTTGCAGTTTACAAGCTAAATGTGTGAACCATGGAGATATGCTGTTAAAAAATAGAGAGAAATCAATTTTCATACTTGAGATACTCGCAGAGCTTGTGTTTGGGCCATAGGTTCATTCTCCCATGCATGGGAATTAAAGCATGTGGGGAAAGCTCCATTAAGTTGTAAGTTGTTTGGAAATATTCCTGCATGAAAAGTAGAGTTTTTGAAACCTATGAGATTGTCAGCAACAAACTTTGGCAAAGAAGCATGATGATCTACATTTCATAATCACACATATGTGTCCTCACGTCTACATCTCATTTTTTGTCATATTATAATTCTTTTAAGTCCGTCATCCAAGCTTGAAGGGATTTCGGTTAAACGAATTTGATACAGAAAATTGCAGGCATTATTCCACTACATAAGGCCCAACCACGCTGTATATAGTAAGGTCAGACCTTCTCTTACTTTCACATCTCCTGTTATTAAAAAAGGATGCTAGGGCACCATGTAGAAAGTAGCACCAAGCCCATCTTGCAAGGTAAAGCAGAAAACAAAACCGCAAATTAATCCAACCTAAGACAATAGATAGAGAAGCCTCTCCCAACAGGGATAAAGGTAGCAGGCTATTCCATGAATCATTTTTTTTTTGGGAGGGGGAGAGGGGGAGGGGGACTTGAACCCTTGACCTCAAAAAGGTAAAGTCTTTACAAGGTAAGGAGTTCCATTGAACTAAAAGCCCATTGGTATTCCACGAATCATAAGTCAGGCCTTTAAGAAGCTAGTGCTCCTTCCCAAATGCAAGCCTTGCTAGGCAACAAGGCTCAGTCAACGCACAGGAGATAAGCAACCACACTTGATTCCAGGTTGACAGGGTTTAAATACATAGATTAGCTAACTCATTTGATTAACATAGCTAAGGTTGGGGTTAAAACAACATAGATTAGCAAAGTCATTCAATTCCAGGTCGACAAGTCAGGGGGGTCTTCTTCCCAAATATCAATCAGGGATAAAGAAACACTCAAGTGGACCTACTTTTTGCAGCCGACCATATCAGAAATAGATAGGCAAAATAAAAATGGCTCCTACTTTAGTGAGAAACAATGAACTAATGCTTGAACAAAAAGATTTCATAGCTCTGTGGACCTTTACTATTACAGAGGGCTGTTCATTCAGTACCGATTGAAAAACAATGAAGTTGCTTTAGTTATGGCAAATGAAGGGCGGGAAAGACATGTCCGATGAATGCACGAGCCAAGGACTGCAACTAAATCACAATCTCTGATGAATTGGACTGGAAAGACATGTCCAAAGAATGAACTCCATTCACAATATCAAGTTTGAAGTTCCCATGAGCAAAATTGACCCCGTCATATAACCGGGATTAAATGTTGTCTTCCTTAAACATAAAACACATTAAAATGGGAAGGAGTTCATCATCACTTTTCTGTATTGCCACAATCACCGTCTGTCTTCAGTACCATCTTTTGCATGCCAAAAATAGGTACCTCGCAAGGTGGAAATGATGTATTATACGAATGAAAAAAAAGTCCCATCTTCATTCCTTTGTTTATATCCAGCCCTGCCAGTTGCCTTTAATCTCAATCATGACCACTATATAAAATGTGCAGAATTTTAATCAAGAAAATGCCTTTGGCACTTCTCTTGAAAGCTGTTATATTCTTAATAATGGAACTCCTCCATCAATCAGTGCACAGTTGATCATATTTAATAATATCTCCTACCAATTTCTAAGGGTACCATCTAGCCTAGATGAGGGCATGAAATTGGTTTTCTACTAAAAGGACAAATCAGGTAAATTGGTAATGGCAAGAATAAACCAGAAGAAATCCTTGTGTGCCTTAAGTATCATTAAATAGAATGTAGAAAGAAACTTTAGATGATGTTAAATTGGGTCCTATAAATGATGTTTGGCGCAATGTAAGCATGGACCATGTCATGTCAAACTCTTTAGAAAATAACCTCATATAACTTAAACATGCATGCATAGACAAACACTAAATCCTTTTTCCAAATGTAGGAATAGGTATGGATTTGAATTCTTGTAAAAAAGAGGACTGGAGATTCTGACAACAAAAAAAGTATGATGGCACCTTTAACATAAGTAAAGCAAACGTCAGTCAAGAAGAATACGCACCCTTATGACGTTTTCACAGGAATTCTAGTTCTTAAGGTAGTAAGTGAAAACAAGAGTTCAATATGCAATAGAACAGATAAATGGTAGTTGGTTTGTATTGACATCGATAAAGGGAAGAATGAGACATTGAAGTACACTTACAGCCATATTCCCACCAGAAGTAATATCCAAGACTGCACTACCTTGGCTGAAAGAAACCCATGAGCACATTAATGGAGTAGTTTCTAAAATGAAAAATTGCAAAACAAGGACACAATTCCAGAATAATACCACAGAAGTTAAAAAGGATGGGGATTTGAAAATCAAATGTTATCATATTAAAATTAATCTGCAAATTACAAAATAATGGAAAAACATAATTTAAGGAAACAAACACAATACTTGTTAAGGCACGTGTCCCACACACTAAAGATTGCCTTAAGATAGTGGAGGTTTCCATACATCAACCAAAACAACTGAAATCAAAATGATATCAAGTGGATATCCACTTATCTAGCCATGCAAATAAGTAAGCCTAATAAATGTATAATACACAATTTCTTCTTCTACAGAATCTTACCCCACACAATGATCGCCAACAATCACCGAGTGAGTACTGACATGAAGCAATGCCATGTGGCCATCAGTATGCCCCTGAACAGGGAAGATTTTTTTTCATCAAAACTAATTTGAAGAAATATGATACATCTAAAAATTAATTTAGATTTCGAAAACAAGAATGGATATGATTATAAGAGAATAGAAAATTAAATGCAACTAAAGAGAAGCTAATTAAACTCAATCTTGTACTTCCTCGAGCTCAGACTCATGGATCCAAAGATTAAAGCAAGTTTTTTTTTAAAAAAATAGCGCTGTCAGCAGTACTGGTTGTTCTTCCATGTAAATAACCTAATATCTATTTTCAGTCTATAAACCAGGTTTTTTGTCATCTGTAGTTTTTCGAATTACTCCCCCAATAAAAAGAAGTAATTTTGTGTCTGCGTAAAACAAGTACAAAACTATGGTGATGATTGTGCCTTTCTTCCAAGTGCACACTCCAATTGCTTCACTTCTTTAAGTTGATCATTTGAGCCTAAGAGGTAGCTCTATTTTTCCATCCAATGATTTTTTTAGTGAGCATGGTAGAAGCAAGTGAAATACAAACCTATCAAAGTAAACAATCATGTAGAGGAAAATTACCGGAGCAAAAATGACTCTTAAACGCTGACCACCAATGCAGATCTCCTCAGCTCCAGAAATTGCGGTACAACCAAGAGACCAATCGTCTGTATCAAATACATATAGTTGTCAGATTAGGATAAGTTTTTTTTATTTGATGAGGAAGATTTCTATCTTTTTGTTAGACGAACCAGCTAAAACAACAAACACCCTTTCTTTCTGTTTGGTAAATCAGGTGAAACAATGTGACTCAATGAGCACAATAAAGTTGAGAGGTGTCCCTCTTCAGAATTCCAAAAAGGAATAGCTCCGTCAAAATAGTTCATTATTTAAAGAAGCAAGGTATTAAATCATGAGCAATCTTAAAAGTCATCACTAAGTGGACGAGTTCCAGTGTATTCAGTCAATTATGGACAGACCAGATAAAGTAAATTGTTTTCTGAATTGATTAAAAATTTCCAGCAGCTTACAAAAACCAAAATCGTTCTTGCCCATCAATCTACTACGTCACATGAAATTGTGTCTCAAGATTCTAAGACCACAGATTCATGGGGAATGAGTTCAATCTTCAAAACTTGACATTTATGAGACTTAGTTGCAAAGTGATAACAACACAAGCATCTCAAATGGGATGGTAAACAGTAACCTTTTCGAATGCGACAGACGGTGTTTTCATGTGCTACAAGAGAAGCATCAGGATTGGTCTTCTGAACAACTGAAAGTCCTGATCATGTTTAACATACATCATAACCAATTAGCACCTATCTATGCAAAAAGGTAGACAAATCGGATCACCACAAAAGAACTTCAGATTAATTTATGGAATCAGGAACCACAAGTGAAAAAAATAAAAACAAACAATTGTAGCATTTACTGAATATTTGACAACCTACACATGAAAGTGCAAATTCAAAAAGATCTTCCCCTGTGAATGTTTTGGGTACAGTAAGCAGCAACAGAAGCAAGGTTGCATTATGTCACAAATGTCTCAACTCTGGGTTTGAAGATGTCGCAGAAAATATGACAAAACAACTAAAATTAAAAAAAGGCAACTTGTCTTACTTACCAACCAAGATGAGTATAAAGGTCCCAGTAAGCATGAAACAAAGGAAAAAGAATTTATTCATGGTTGAAATGTAGGCTTTCAATCCTTATGGAACAAAAAAAGGTGGACACTTATCAAGATATACAAAACTGCCATGTGAACAGGGGCAGACCCAACTTAGATTAGCTGCAGAAGGCCAAAGTGATATCAGTATTTTTCTCCTGGGGAGGCAAGGAGTGTTGGGGCGGAGGAAGCCAATATCTAGAGCCGGGGTAATCAGTGAGAAATGCAATCAAACTCCTAAGTATTGAGGGAAGGATGATGAGTACTTCATCTCATGGAATCATGACAACAATACTCTAAAGTTGAGCAATATAGACCTAAATGCAATCCAAGAGACAACAAATATAGCCAGGAGCCCAGTATAGAAAGCTGGAGGTCCAGAGTTCCAATCTCCACTTGGCCAGCACATTTATTTATTCCCATAATGACCCGGGTGAATGCGGGACGGCTATAGATGCTAGAGATTGTTAGATGAGTGCTGTAAGATGCCCCGATACCTCCTTGTTAGTAAATANCCAATCTCCACTTGGCCAGCACATTTATTTATTCCCATAATGACCCGGGTGAATGCGAGACGGCTATAGATGCTAGAGGTTGTTAGATGAGTGCTGTAAGATGCCCCGATACCTCCTTGTTAGTAAATCCATGTATACTTGGGTTAGATGTCCACGGATTAATTAGTCACCATGTGTGTGGATTAGAGCTTTAGATGAGTGATGTACGATCATTGGACACCTCCTTGGAAGCAAATACATGTATACTTTTTTTTTCCTCTGATTAATTAATAACCATTTAAAAGAACTATAAGGAGAGTTTGTATCCCATATTGAAAGTTTTGTACCAGCCAAGATTAGTTCATATGGTTGAAGGGTCTCTCCATTCATTGTCAATTGATTTTGGCTTGGATGGTTACTGGTTCAAGTCTCACCCATTTGAAATTTTTGGAATCTATGTTCTTTTAAATGTTCTTTTAAACGCTTGTTTGTTAATCCATGTGCAAGCCCAAGTCCCACGTGAAGGGTGACATAAAAAGAACTTGCATCCCACATCGAAAGATTAGTCAGCCAATGTTGGTTTATATGGCTGAAGGCCCTCGTCACTTATTGTCAATTGGCTTTCGGTTGCATACTTCTAACAAGAACAATCACAGTGCACGAGAGAGTGAGAAAAGAAAGAGGTGTTTATCTATTTGAACAAAAAGGGGGAGTGGAAAAAGCTATGGAGAAATATTGTAATAAAGGGGATTAAGAGTGACTAGTGAAAAAATAGCTAAAAGCACAATCCTATATGACTATACGGAAACAGCCTCTCCATATGCGAGGTAAAGCCACATACATCTGACTCTCCCCAGATCCAGCAGTGGCAAGAGCCTCGTACACGAAGTTGTCCTTTACTTTGAGTCAATAATCCCTGTGGTCAAATCACCTAGAACAATGGTAGGTTCCCAATTACCAAAATGAAACCAGAATCAATTTATCTGTTTATCTTATAAATCANCAGTGGCAAGAGCCTCGTACACGAAGTTGTCCTTTACTTTGAGTCAATAATCCCTGTAGTCAAATCACCTAGAACAATGGTAGGTTCCCAATTACCAAAATGAAACCAGAATCAATTTATCTGTTTATCTTATAAATCCCTAGCCGGACATTATTGTTTAGAAAAGTCTAACACTACATTATCGAAAAAAAAATGTAAGATTCAGATGCTTCAAAAGAACAAATTCTATAAAATAAAAAATTAAGGGCAAAAATTTCAATAATCAATACTTTCTGCAGTGACTTACCATCCACATGATCGCGATGGTGATGGGTAACAAAGACGACTAACTTTCTAGGCAAAGCAGCAACAATTTCCCTGAGCTGGTCGTGCAATCATTGGTGCAAGAAAATGGCACAAAAGAAAACAAGAGAGTCACTTATTATCAAGCATTAATAAAGAAAAAACAGGCCCAGAATATAAGAATGAAAATTTCGGCCACCTTCCTGCAGCAAGGGCAACAGTGTAAAGCCATATACAAGAAAGCTCAAAGATGAAATAAAGCAAACGAAAAACTTGTAAAAAAAAGAGGGGGGAAAAACTATATAACTTAGATAAAAACAATCTAGAAGATGGTGGACATCCTTGAATAAGGATTTCTCTCCTCCCTCCCTCGTGTCTTTTCTCTTTAGAGTTAACAACACAAATCTCCAAAGTATGTTCACACAATCCAATTCCAATGTGTTTTAGAACAATAGCAAAAAATGAATTACTGCGTAAAACTTGACCTTTGGGCCGACATTTCATTGTGTGAGTACTTGTCAAGTACAATTGTACCCAATGCAGGACCCCATTGCATATGAAGGACAGATAGAGTGCCCGAGTAACAACACATTGTCTGATTCCTGACTATTATTTCCTAAAATCAGGCATATTACCTTAAAACGATTGAATATTCAAGAACAAACTCTATTTTACTCGAGTACTCTTCCGTAGCTGCAAATATGAATAATCTTAAAGTTTCATTATCCAATACAGGATTTCATCACGATTTACATAAACTGTTTTACGGGATTGATCAGCATTTCAATGACAAGTGATATTTGAGCTTGTATCAGGAAGATGATGGAGTGATCCATTACATGCCCAAGGGCTGCAAGGAATTTATTTTTCTTTGTGTCTGACCAAACAAGAATGTGCTAAAGCACCAAAACAACAATTCAAATTTCAAACTGAAATATCATACCTCCCCATGGAATTCTGGCAGGCATCCTGGATCCATTATTAATGCATCTCCATGAGCAACATAATTACTATCACCATGGTTGCCATGATTATTCTCAGGTGCAAACACAACTAAGTTTGTAGTATGAAAAGGCTTCCCTGTTCTACTACCCATAGGTACAAGTTTTATCCCAGGTGGGTATTCCTGCAAAAAGAGAATATACCATAGTTCCATCATATAAATATCAATATGTCAAAACTAGGCAATGCATTCAGGGACCAGATATCTACACATGTAATATTTTCACAGTTTGAAGAGAGACTGTACTAAAATGTGGTGCAGATCTGAATCTGATTTTTCAACCATATCATCGTAGGTAAGACATCTAAGCTATGTTCCACGTCCACTAATATGTTTCCTGACTGTGAATTGCCTCTAGCCTCTAGGTGAGTAACTCCCCCATATCATTATAGACTAGGCATGTAAGATATGTTATACATACTCAAGCATGTGTACAGAGTGCCAATGTGTTTCTAGGTGTCCAACTCATTCAAATCCAAAATCTACACAAGGAATGTCTAAATGACAAGTTTCCAATTTCTATTCCTGTGAGCTTTTTTAATTGAAAGGAACATGTTTTGTCTATCTTGGTAACTTCATAATCTTATATCAAGCTCATATCCATACAGCATCTGACAATGATGTTTCACCTGTTTTTGGATTGCATGCTAACATAGCTTCGACGTACAGACTAGTACAAGTGACAAAGATTTTGTGACCCTTGCAGGTGACTTCACATTAGAAGACTTCTAATTAAGGCCTCTAACCACATTAGAGATTAGAAGTTAAAATAACTAAGGCATTGTGGGAGTGACCACTATGAAGCCCACTCCATTAATCTATAATTCTGTGTTTTGAAAACATGATCTATTCATTTTCATGCCTAACCTATACATTTTCATCTTCACGTTCTTTATTTTCCTCAAAAGAGAGAGAAGAGAACATATATAATACACTTAATAGAATCATTTCCCTCACCATTAGAAGTTATGCTCTTTTGTACATTAAGCCATTTTATTTATGGATACTCACTCCCCAACTCTTTATGTAGCATGTTTTCACTCTGTCTAATCAGTAACATTCTGTCAAAGACTTCTTCTTTTTTTTCTGTCAAAGACTCAACAGGCAACAAACCTGGAAATTCAAGGTGGGAGGGATTTTCCACTTATCGNCTTTATGTAGCATGTTTTCACTCTGTCTAATCAGTAACATTCTGTCAAAGACTTCTTTTTTTTTTCTGTCAAAGACTCAACAGGCAACAAACCTGGAAATTCAAGGTGGGAGGGATTTTCCACTTATCAGATTGCATAGAATCATTTAGAAGACCAGCAACAACCAAAGGCCCCACACGATCACTACTTGGCTTCACTTCTATAAGCCAATTTAGACAACTTTGTATGCACATCCACTTACAGACCTCTGCAATACAGTTCGAACATTAGTTGCATGTTGTAGAGTGAAAGTACAATTACGTGAAAAAATGAGATTTAGACAAAATGATTGTGACTTTCACATCAAGAGGATAGCTTGATATTTGATAATCTTCTCATCAAATATATCAAAGAAAGTAATATCTACTGATTTTTCACGTTAATATCACCAAAGCAACCAAAGGTTGTAGAGTTGACTACAAGTTCTCAGAACCATTTTATTTTTCATTTTTCATAAACATGCATCGCTACAAAAATTGAACATGACTTCATGTCATTGCAACAGAGGGTTTCTGAGGGAGAAATCGAATCAGATGGTAGTTTGAGGATAACGTCTTCCCGTGGCCTATCTATTCCAATGAGATTCACAGTTTGGGGAACTTTTACAAGTTACAATCTTACAGAGGTAATCAATAAAAAACGAGATGAAATCATACAATATTATCATAAGTTCTATTTCAGAAGATTCTATACTTTGCTACTAGGTTAGTTAATTTCTGACCTTATGCTCTAGAACATAATGTAATGACCCAGGGAGATTAATTCTTGACCATTTTTTTTTAGTGAATAGCATGAATTTTATTGATTTGAAGTGAAGTTTTGCAAAAAAAAGGGAAATAGAGAGAAAAAAAAAACTTTTTACAGCCAATGCAAGGTATTTAAAGTACTATTCAAACCATAGCCAAGGTCTGAGGCAAAGCAGCCAAAACCATCCACTTTTGAGCACCAGACTCTTTAAGACTATTATCAGAATAGTCATATCAATCCTTCAACAACAAACTCATATATTGGAAGAGAATTCTTGAAGTTCAGTAGTACCGAGCATTCAATACTTGCAGGAAAATCCATTTTTGGAGAAGTTCACTGTACTGTACCATTGTCTTTAGACTTGTTAAAAAACATTCTTGAGTTCTTTTTTTTCCAAATATAATAGATGGATGCAGCTAAGACCAACCTGGGAATCATCTTTTANAAATCCATTTTTGGAGAAGTTCACTGTACTGTACCATTGTCTTTAGACTTGTTAAAAAACATTCTTGAGTTCTTTGTTTTCCAAATATAATAGATGGATGCAGCTAAGACCAACCTGGGAATCATCTTTTACATACATTTAATTTAAAATTAAAAAATTTAATATTAGAAATAAAAAAAGCCTCATTTTGTATTACCGCTTATAAAGCACGGATATTTCGTCAAGGTCAACCTACCCGTATCAGATATGATACTCATCGGATATTCAAAGATACGTATCCGATAATTAATAAAATATGTGGATATTTCGCAGATGCTTCGCTGATACTTCTACATATAAAGCAAGATGTATAATTTTTAATTTAAATTTATACATTCTCCTTTCAAATTCACATATATTACAATACATCAACAAAATTCCATTTGATTTTGAAGACACGAATGTTTAAGTATTNATACTTCTACATATAAAGCAAGATGTATAATTTTTAATTTAAATTTATACATTCTCCATTCAAATTCACATATAATACAATACATCAACAAAATTCCATTTGATTTTGAAGACACGAATGTTTTAAGTATCNAATTTTTAATTTAAATTTATACATTCTCCTTTCAAATTCACATATATTACAATACATCAACAAAATTCCATTTGATTTTGAAGACACGAATGTTTAAGTATTATCTACTATTATCTATCAAAAGAATATAAAAAAAATGAGTTAGTTACACTATAATCTTAGAAACAAATACTTGTAAATAAATCAACTAATTAAATGTTGGTTCTGATTCCTTTAATTGGTTATGTTCCCTTTATGAATATATTATAATGAGACAATATTACACCTTTTTAAATGTAAAAATTGCTAATTTTGCTCATTATTGCTATCCGTATCTTATCATACCCATATTTCGAATTCATGTTTTTCAAATCCGATCCTTTTAACGGTCAAATATGAAATTCTTGCTCCATATCCAAATTTGTTAGCAACCGAACATTTGATTCAATCCGATAATTTGAATTCCACCAAAATTTTGTCATAATCAAGAATTTCACCAAATAAAGGTTGAATTTCAACATTATTCCATCAATTATTCCCTCCATTCCAACAACTTTGGTTTAATTTTATCACCATGTTATCAACAATACCACCAAATCAACAAAAAAAAATGAAATGAAATACAAATCAAATTTTGTCTAAGCCTAGATTTCTTTAAACCAAGCCAAAACAATTGCTTACATCTTTAACCAAGTAGGAACTCTAGTGTCTCGCACCTTCCAAATCTCAAATCACGAAGGCAATTTCCCAGTACATAGAAAACAAAACATACTTTCCAATTTTTGAAATCTCACCCAACATCAGCACCCACGAACTTACTAGAAAATCCATCCCAAACTGTAAAATTTTGTCGAAAATAAAGAAAAAGAATGAGGTGAGTAGAAGATAGGGAAAGAGAGAAGGACAAGAGGAAAACTAAGAGAACAAAGGCGAGACCGAAATTGGGGTATAGTAGAAAGAGAGAAAAAGCAACAAAAAAACAAAAAAGGGAGAGAGGGAAGTATATAGGGAGAGGGGCGCCACCTCATAAAGCTGATGGGGTGGGTGTGTGTGTTTGTGGGGGAGGGGGTCTAGGTTCTTAACTTGGGGTAGGTTTATGTCTAAATCACACACACGCACACATAAATATGTCGGATCGCATCGTTATCAGATCGAATTATCCAAATCAGATTTAATAGGTCTAGACGAATTCGAATCGGACTCAGATTAATGGATTAAAATCTCAATCCATGTCCGACTATACAGATTCAGATCCAGAACAGGATCTGGCCCATTGACATGTCTAATGTAGATCTTGACTCTATCCAAGAAACTAGGCCTAATTCTAATGGTCAATCATAGAATATAGTTTCATCTAGGAACATTTTTTAAAACCATAACAATTGGTAGACATCAGGTGACCGAGTTCTAATCAAGTTGCTGGCAGAACCCACAGAGAATATATCATTTGCAAAATAAATCCCTCTAACTACATTTAGTACCATTTGGCCGATGAGGTATCATAGAGTTTTTAGTCTCTGATAATTCACTTGAGTTTGCATGTGGTCATCACCACTCATTACCATGTACAATAGAAATCACCAAAGCTTCCAGAGGAATGTTAAAATCATAAACAACTCTAAGAATCCTTTGAGTAGCAAAGGCCAGAAGTATGTCAATTATCATACCAAAGTTTGGTATTATTAATCTTCCCCACCTCTAATCTACAAAGGTCACCCTAATACACCTCATCTAAATTTCCTAGGTCCCTTTTTCTAACATCACCTATTGCATTACAATCATAATCTATGGTGAATGAGTCAAGTGGAGATTAGGTCTAGAAACATAGCACTTCCTCATTTCAGACACAAAGCCTCGCATTTTTCAAGAATGAATAGTCAATTAACATATGTGTAGAAGTCGGAAACCTTTGTCGCTAGTTAGATTTTAGAAATTACGAATTTGGGTCTTCACACCAGTTCTATCTATAGTCTACCCTTTCTAAGAAGTTCCACCCCCTCCCCCTCCCCCCCAAAGTAAATTAAAAACAAAATTCATAATCAGAATACATTTTTAAGAGTTCAAACCATATCTATATATCCTATTAAATGTAGTTGGTTGTATGAGCCTCAAATCTTAGACACTAATTTTTGGAATTTTTAAATACATTTTAATTTACACATGGCAGTCTCTCACTCTATTTGTGTGTTCTCAACTTCTTCAGAAACCTACTCTGACTAAACTCCCAATCCCGTTCAAACTCTCCACTACTCTTGCCTACCTTTTCTCATCAAGTTTATAACGTTAAATTATTTAATAACAATGCATTAATCTCATCAAATTAAATCATTTCATGTGGCTTATATAAGCATTCCCACAAAACTATTTTAAATTTGAATTTTTCATCCTCCTTAATTTAGCACAATAATAGGTAATTTTTCAATAATACTAGGATGAGGGCGGGGGTGGGGATGAGTTGTTGCAATAGGGGGTGGAGGTGGGGGTGCTAGGATTGTAATGAGAGAGACTGAAAATATCGTGCATCGCACGATGTGCCGCTAGTATATCTATATCTATACTGCTTATAAATGTCTTTTGATTTCTTATTTTATCCTTAATTATTATAATAAAGTCAATTATACCCACCTTTATACTTTTTATCTAATTTTTGTTTCTTACTTCTATTTGAATTTCAACTTATTTTGAATTCTTTTATAAGAACTTTTAAATTTTTTTGAACTCATTTACTAGTAGTATAATTACATATAATTTTCTATATCTATGTCAAGTAAAGTTTTATTATATATGTTAAATTATGTAGTTATCAAATTGAATTTCACGGTCAAATATATATTTTATTTTATTTTTTAGTATGCAATAATATAATATTATAAGCGATCTAACAAATTTGTTTAAGAAAATAAAATTTAATAATTCTATAATATAATTAGATGTGCAAATATTTAAAAGGGACAGACAGATATATATATATAAATGTCAAATTTGACACTCAAAGGCTTATACAATAAATTAATAAGTAAATTTAGCAATAATTAAAGTACGGATGAATTATTCGACACTTAATTTATTATTTAATTTAATTACAAAAATAATTCACATTTTTTTATAAATAAGTATTATTTAAATTTATTTACATCTGCACATTGTGCATTGGTAGTACACTATAAGCATCTAGCTGTCTATTCTATTTTCACGTTTTGCCCTCTAAAATTAACCTACAATGAAGGCCAAAGCCATCCTTCGAAAGGCCAGTATGTTTAGCATCTGGAATAAGAATCACAAAGGATTTAACCAATTATGGCAACATCATCAGCATTAGGTCAATCAAACCTCTTGAGTTCCCATCGTCAGGAACTAAATTTCCGACAATGTACACCGTCTTTATAGGCAATCCTGGCCCAAATTCAGGTTCCTCCACACACTTCCAGAACTTCCACTGCACCCCACTGGGTGTCCCAACTCCCACTTGCTCCAAAATCTACAATCAAAACCATCAAAAATATATAAACTCCTCCACATTATCAAACGACAGACACATTTCAGGACATATCAAACCGCCAAAACTATACTGCATTGAAATATCACTTCCCTTTTTTAGCACATACTATTCTGCTTCTTTTACTACCAATTGGTAGTCCAATTGGAGATTGACAATAATAATTTTATGAATGGTAAATACATCATTCTTCAACATGGCTCATATCTTATTTTCCATTTTTCTATGCCTCGTGTAGTCAAAACGCAATGGAATTGATTGTTACCTGATTGAGAGCTGAATTGAGATCATAATTACTCAAATTGAGCTCCTCTGAGCACAATTCTTCATCTTGGATGACAAACTGAGACTTCGATTCTTTTTCTAGTGGATTCAGTTCTGCTGAAGGCAAGTCCCAGAGGTCAGAATCGACAAAAGAATCGTACTCTTCGTCGTTGAACTTGGGTGGTGGTGCCTGTTTCGTGAGAAGAAATTCGTCGTCGTTTAATGGGTTTTTTATGATCGCTGCGAGCTTATGAGTAGCCATGGGAATTGAAGAGTGAAATTGGAGTGTTCGGTGTGTCGAAGAAGAAGAGGGATTGGGTTGCGTTAGATGAGCTCACTCTGAATGCTCCAAACAAACTTATAGGGGGTGTTTGGCAAAGCTTTTGGAGATTGGACTGGTTTGGATTAATAATCCAAACTCATCCGATGAAAATTCAGGATATTTCTCGGATAAAATGAAGTGGTATTATCTAATATTTAATTTATTTTAAAAAATAATTTATTATATAATAGGGCCACAGACAAACCATTATTTTTTTTGATCTACTCTCTTTATTTTCATATTAATTTACAATTTTAACCATCAAACCAATGTCAATGATAGCTTTAAAATTTTTTGAGTCCACCTTAATATATCATTGCAACTTGCAGATGTGTCGCCAAGGACAAAAACCGAAGACTATTTGGTTAAAGTGTTTCCAAATTTCGCAAATGCGACTGCATACATAGTAGACTAAAATATTGTAAAACAATATTTTGTATAAAAATAGGAACAATCAGAACAACAGTTGTAACAATTGATTGATTATGAAGGAGATTGCAACGGCAACACCAGACTCTATCAAGTAGTAATTGAGAGCTTCTCCAACTCGGCCAATCTTGTGCTGGTCGATCTCTCTTGACTGTACTAGTGCGGAATGTAAGAAGGTATTGTGAGGCATGATGATGCAACCCACAACTCCCACAGCCTGTTGTATTGTTTTCGAGTTGAGTTTTGGAATTAAAATACCTACAATGAGTCCAAATTGGCAATGCTTTAGATTCAAGAAGCTATAGTTTATAATTACAGAAAAACAGGCCACATATTGAAACAAACTTCCATTACATCAAAAAGAAAGTCCTTACCAAGAAGAAGCTCAACACCACCAAACATCCATGCAAAAGAAAGTGCCATGGTCGCAATGAGGATGGCGAAAAGTTCATCTAATTTCCTCACACCATAGTTCTCGAGAAATAGAAAAGTGAAACTATAAAAAAAATTGAATGAATCATATATGTCAGACGAAGTAGAGTTATCTCAATCAATCGAATTAAATATTTTAGGTATCAATCGTGTTCCACCAAAATCAAGTAAACCGAAGAAATACTTAACACTCAGATGCATCCTTAAACATGAAAGAACCAATAATAAGTCAAAGCAGCCCAAATATTTGGAAAACCCCTTATAATTATGTAACCCCTTAAACATTACATATACCGAGGGACTTTTACGAACTTGTTCACAGCCCCTAGAGACTAATAAAAAACATTTGCATTCTGTTGGGTCAAACCTAAGGGTCCAACTCATGTTACAAGTTCAAGGCCCCAATTCCAAAAGTTCAGCTAACCAAGTCCAAAGGGGTCTTGATGAGGAAGCGAAAATGCATTCTAAATACTCTATTATTGGATTAAAATACTAAAATGTGAATATAAATAATTAGATATAATTTATATTATTTAATTTAATATCTATTCACATTGAGATATATTTGAGCATAATTTTATAATATTTTAAATCTTAAATATTGTCATTGATTGGTGAAAAATAATTTACAATTGAGCTTTATATTTAATATTTTTGGAACTTTATTATTAAGTTTTTATATTTGTTTTTTTTTTATTTTGATGACAGTCTATGAAGCAAAAAGGCTGAAACTGATATAGTTTTTACATGGGTCCGGCACTCATAATTTTATTGGGTTTTATCTTCTTCAAATTACACAAGATTTGGACTTTAGGGACTAAAGTAAAAAAATTAGAATCAAGAGGAGTTGAAGTAAAAATGCCAAAGAAAAGAGGAAAGGAAAATATATTTTTTCAAAAGGTTATCGACTTTTAAAACAAAACCCTTGCATTACTTTTTCGTGTGTGTGCTGTGGCGGCTGGGAACAAAAGGAAAAGAAGGAGGCGGCTGGGCAGAGGACGAACATAGATCAAAAAAAAAAAAAAAAAAACTTCAATAGCCGCGGGTTTGTTTTTTTTCTTTGAGAGAATTTTGTTATTCATAGGAGGAATTAAATTCTCAAGTAAGGTAAGGAATGAACTTGTACAGTAAATAATATTTTATTTATTTTTAATTTCAGTATTTAATTTTTAATTAGTACAACTCTTTTGTTTTATCATTCTCATTTTTTTATTGATATTTTCTTCTCCGAATAATCATAGAATTTATTCTGTTTATGAATTCAGTCATACTTTTTCTAATGAATGGATTAGCTCTTTGATTATGTTTGGATCAATTATTTATCTATATTGATTTAACTCTTTGTTGCAATGTTGCTTTTTGCATATATTGTCGTCGTTGGATTTTTTCAATAGTGATAATAATTTAAGTATTTACAAAGTGGTGAATGATTTTTTAAAGGGTTACATTTGGTTTAATCTTGGTTTATAAATCTATATCTTCCGGTTGGGAATTTTGGGAATTAAATTCTCAATTGAGTTATTTAATGAATTAAGAATAATTAAAATACCAGATTTGTGTAAGGGATTTCCAACACTTTACTGTTTGTCAAATTTGAATACTTTTTCCGTTAGTCACTTTGCTTCACTTTAATTTGTATTTAAAATTAATCTTTATTATTCAATAATCATTTAATATTGTTCTTTAATTTCTTTGTTCATTCTATTATTATTTTAATTTGTCTCTTTAGAGAATCGACACCCCAAAACTGTGCTACAATTACCGCGTTATTCTTTGGACGTAATCAAATTTTGGCGTCGTTGCCGAGGAGACGGTAAAAGAATTGGTAGATAGTTTTTCTTTTCAACAGTCTGCAAAAGTGATAACTTCGTTCCTTCTTTTAGTTTGCTGCATTATTATTATTCTTTCTTTTTATAGTAGTTTTATTCTTTTAGTATTTTATTGCCTTGCATGCACAGATATAGGGACACCTTGGGTAGATTTGCTAGTAAGCCTGTGGTAGAATTAGAATTAGATTTTATAAATAATTTATTTGAAAATCCATCAAGTCCTGAAAAAATGGGTGAACACGAATATCAACCCATTAGAACTCTTCATGATTACCTCCACCCTACACGCACAGCCACACCATCATGCATCATGTTTTCAGCTAATACTCGCCAACTGGATTTTAAAACAGGAATGATACAGTTACTCCCTAATTTTCAGGGCTTGAAAAATGAAAATCCATATGTGCACATTAGGGAGTTTGAGGAAGTAGTTGTAACTTTTCATAATCAAATTACACTTGATGATGTTGTGAAACTTAAGTTCTTTCTTTTCTCTTTGAAGGATAGAGCTAAGAATTGGTTATATTCGCTGAGACCACGATCTATTGGGTCATGGAGTGAGATGACTCAGGTCTTCTTTAATAAATATTTCCTTCAACATAAGACCAACGCTTTAAAAAGACAAATTTTCACCTTTGCACAAAAAGACAGTGATACTTTGTATCAGTCTTGGGAGAGATTTAAGAAGTTGTTGAGTGTGTGTCCTCACCATGGGTATGAGAATTGGCGCTTAGTGAGCTATTTTTATGAGGAACTTACACCTAGAGAGCGCTAATTTATGGAGATGATATGTAATAGTCAGTTCTTACAAAAAGATCCTGATGAGGCCATAGAATACTACCTCAATGAGCTTGCTGAAAAAGCTCACACTTGGATTGGACCTAGTGTTACTGAAAGCACAGATAGGTCACGAACTGCAGGAAACCCAAATGGTAGTGGAATTTACCATCTTAGGGAAGAGGATAGCCTAAAGGCTAAGGTTGAAATGCTCACTAGGGAGCTAGAAATGTTAAAGACTAAGGACTTAAAACCAACACACGTGGCTAATCATACAAAGTCTTTTGGACCATGTTTTGTGTGTGGCGGGGTAGATCACCTCGCCCAAGAATGTCTCACACTTGTTGAGATAAGAGGGATGTATGAGGAACAATGTAATGCCTTAGGTATATACAAGAAGCCTTTTACACCTTACTTTGATACCTATAATCCAGGGTGGCGTAATCACCCTAATTTTAGCTGAGTCTAAAAATCAACCACCTACACAACCCCCTAGATCATATCCTACACCTTATCATGCACCTTCATCTTCTAGGAGTGCTTTAGAAGACTCTTTGCATGCTTTCATTGAGACACAAGGTAAAACTAACTGAAAATTTGAATANAGGTAATTTTTCAATAATACTAGGATGAGGGCGGGGGTGGGGATGAGTTGTTGCAATGGGGGGTGGAGGTGGGGGTGCTAGGATTGTAATGAGAGAGACTGAAAATATCGTGCATCGCACGATGTGCCGCTAGTATATCTATATCTATACTGCTTATAAATGTCTTTTGATTTCTTATTTTATCCTTAATTATTATAATAAAGTCAATTATACCCACCTTTATACTTTTTATCTAATTTTTGTTTCTTACTTCTATTTGAATTTCAACTTATTTTGAATTCTTTTATAAGAACTTTTAAATTTTTTTGAACTCATTTACTAGTAGTATAATTACATATAATTTTCTATATCTATGTCAAGTAAAGTTTTATTATATATGTTAAATTATGTAGTTATCAAATTGAATTTCACGGTCAAATATATATTTTATTTTATTTTTTAGTATGCAATAATATAATATTATAAGCGATCTAACAAATTTGTTTAAGAAAATAAAATTTAATAATTCTATAATATAATTAGATGTGCAAATATTTAAAAGGGACAGACAGATATATATATAAATGTCAAATTAGACACTCAAAGGCTTATACAATAAATTAATAAGTAAATTTAGCAATAATTAAAGTACGGATGAATTATTCGACACTTAATTTATTATTTAATTTAATTACAAAAATAATTCACATTTTTTTATAAATAAGTATTATTTAAATTTATTTACATCTGCACATTGTGCATTGGTAGTACACTATAAGCATCTAGCTGTCTATTCTATTTTCACGTTTTGCCCTCTAAAATTAACCTACAATGAAGGCCAAAGCCATCCTTCGAAAGGCCAGTATGTTTAGCATCTGGAATAAGAATCACAAAGGATTTAACCAATTATGGCAACATCATCAGCATTAGGTCAATCAAACCTCTTGAGTTCCCATCGTCAGGAACTAAATTTCCGACAATGTACACCGTCTTTATAGGCAATCCTGGCCCAAATTCAGGTTCCTCCACACACTTCCAGAACTTCCACTGCACCCCACTGGGTGTCCCAACTCCCACTTGCTCCAAAATCTACAATCAAAACCATCAAAAATATATAAACTCCTCCACATTATCAAACGACAGACACATTTCAGGACATATCAAACCGCCAAAACTATACTGCATTGAAATATCACTTCCCTTTTTTAGCACATACTATTCTGCTTCTTTTACTACCAATTGGTAGTCCAATTGGAGATTGACAATAATAATTTTATGAATGGTAAATACATCATTCTTCAACATGGCTCATATCTTATTTTCCATTTTTCTATGCCTCGTGTAGTCAAAACGCAATGGAATTGATTGTTACCTGATTGAGAGCTGAATTGAGATCATAATTACTCAAATTGAGCTCCTCTGAGCACAATTCTTCATCTTGGATGACAAACTGAGACTTCGATTCTTTTTCTAGTGGATTCAGTTCTGCTGAAGGCAAGTCCCAGAGGTCAGAATCGACAAAAGAATCGTACTCTTCGTCGTTGAACTTGGGTGGTGGTGCCTGTTTCGTGAGAAGAAATTCGTCGTCGTTTAATGGGTTTTTTATGATCGCTGCGAGCTTATGAGTAGCCATGGGAATTGAAGAGTGAAATTGGAGTGTTCGGTGTGTCGAAGAAGAAGAGGGATTGGGTTGCGTTAGATGAGCTCACTCTGAATGCTCCAAACAAACTTAGGGGGTGTTTGGCAAAGCTTTTGGAGATTGGACTGGTTTGGATTAATAATCCAAACTCATCCGATGAAAATTCAGGATATTTCTCGGATAAAATGAAGTGGTATTATCTAATATTTAATTTATTTTAAAAAATAATTTATTATATAATGGGGCCCACAGACAAACCATTATTTTTTTTGATCTACTCTCTTTATTTTCATATTAATTTACAATTTTAACCATCAAACCAATATCCAAACCAATGTCAATGTTAGTTTTAAAATTTTTTGGGTCCACCTTAATATATCATTGCAACTTGCAGATGTGTCGTCAAGGACAAAAACCGAAGACTATTTGGTTCTAAGTGTTTTCAAATTTCGTAAATGCGACTGCATACATAGTAGACTAAAATATTGTAGACCGAAGACTATTTGGTTCTAAGTGTTTCCAAATTTCGTAAATGCGACTGCATACATAATAGACTAAAATATTGTAGAACAATGTTTTGTATAAAAATAGAAACAATCAGAACAACAGTTGTAACAATAGATTGATTATGAAGGAGATTGCAACGGCAACACCAGACTCTATCAAGTAGTAATTGAGAGCTTCTCCAACTCGGCCAATCTTGTGGTGGTCGATCTCTCTTGACTGTACTAGTGCGGAATGTAAGAAGGTATTGTGAGGCATGATGATGCAACCCACAACCCCCACAGCCTGTTGTATTGTTTTCGAGTTGAGTTTTGGAATTAAAATACCTACAATGAGTCCAAATTGGCAATGCTTTAGATTCAAGAAGCTATAGTTTATAATTACAGAAAAACAGGCCACATATTGAAACAAACTTCCATTACATCAAAAAGAAAGTCCTTACCAAGAAGAAGCTCAACACCACCAAACATCCATGCAAAAGAAAGTGCCATGGTCGCAATGAGGATGGCGAAAAGTTCATCTAATTTCCTCACACCATAGTTCTCGAGAAATAGAAAAGTGAAACTATAAAAAAAATTGAATGAATCATATATGTCAGACGAAGTAGAGTTATCTCAATCAATCGAATTAAATATTTTAGGTATCAATCGTGTTCCACCAAAATCAAGTAAACCGAAGAAATACTTAACACTCAGATGCATCCTTAAACATGAAAGAACCAATAATAAGTCAAAGCAGCCCAAATATTTGGAAAACCCCTTATAATTATGTAACCCCTTAAACATTACATATACCGAGGGACTTTTACGAACTTGTTCACAGCCCCTAGAGACTAATAAAAAACATTTGCATTCTGTTGGGTCAAACCTAAGGGTCCAACTCATGTTACAAGTTCAAGGCCCCAATTCCAAAAGTTCAGCTAACCAAGTCCAAAGGGGTCTTGATGAGGAAGCGAAAATGCATTCTAAATACTCTATTATTGGATTAAAATACTAAAATGTGAATATAAATAATTAGATATAATTTATATTATTTAATTTAATATCTATTCACATTGAGATATATTTGAGCATAATTTTATAATATTTTAAATCTTAAATATTGTCATTGATTGGTGAAAAATAATTTACAATTGAGCTTTATATTTAATATTTTTGGAACTTTATTATTAAGTTTTTATATTTGTTTTTTTTTTATTTTGATGACAGTCTATGAAGCAAAAAGGCTGAAACTGATATAGTTTTTACATGGGTCCGGCACTCATAATTTTATTGGGTTTTATCTTCTTCAAATTACACAAGATTTGGACTTTAGGGACTAAAGTAAAAAAATTAGAATCAAGAGGAGTTGAAGTAAAAATGCCAAAGAAAAGAGGAAAGGAAAATATATTTTTTCAAAAGGTTATCGACTTTTAAAACAAAACCCTTGCATTACTTTTTCGTGTGTGTGCTGTGGCGGCTGGGAACAAAAGGAAAAGAAGGAGGCGGCTGGGCAGAGGACGAACATAGATCAGAAAAAAAAAAAAAAAAAAAAAACTTCAATAGCCGCGGGTTTGTTTTATTTCTTTCAGAGAATTTTGTTATCCATCATAATTATGAGGAACTAAATTCTCAAATAAGGTAAGGAATGAACTTGCACAGTAAATAGTATTTTATTTATTTTTAATTTCAGTATTTGATTTTTAATTAGTACAACTCTTTTGTTTTATCATTTTCAATTTATTGTTGATATTTTCTTCTCCGAATAATCATAGAATTTATTCTGTTTATGAATTCAGTCATGTTTTTTCTAATGAATGGATTAGCTCTTTGATTATGTTTGGATCAATTATTTATCTATATTGATTTAATTCTTTGTTGTAATGTTACTTTTTGCGTATATTGTCGTCGTTAGATTTTTTCAATAGTGATAATAATTTACGTATTTACAAAGTGGTGAATGATTTTTTAAAGGGTTACATTTGGTTTAATCTTGGTTTATAAATCTATATCTTCCGGTTGGGAATTTTGGGAATTAAATTCCCAATTGAGTTATTTAATGAATTAAAAATAATTAAAATACCAAATTTGTGTAAGGGATTTCCAACACTTTACTGTTTGTCAAATTTGAATACTTTTTCCGTTAGTCACTTTGTTTCACTTTAATTTGTATTTAAAATTAATCTTTATTATTCAATAATCATTTAATATTGTTCTTTAGTTTCTTTGTTCATTATATTATTCTTTTAATTTGTCTCTCTGGGGAATCGACACCCCAAAACTGTGCTACAATTATCGCGTTATTCTTTGGGCGTAATCAAATTTTTGCGTCGTTGTCAAGAAGACGGTAAAAGAATTGGTAGATAGTTTTTCTTTTCAACTGTCTGCAAAAACGATAACTTTGTTCCTTCTTTTAGTTTGCTGCATTATTATTATTCTTTCTTTTTATAGTAGTTTTATTCTTTTAGTATTTTATTGCCTTGCATGCACAGATATAGGGACACCTTGGGTAGATTTGCTAGTAGGCCTGTGGTAGAATTAGAATTAGATTTTATAAATAATTTATTTGAAAATCCATCAAGTCCTGAAAAAATGGGTGAACACGAATATCAACCCATTAGAACTCTTCATGATTACCTCCACCCTACACGCACAGCCACACCATCATGCATCATGTTTTCAGCTAATACTCGCCAACTGGATTTTAAAACAGGAATGATACAGTTACTCCCTAATTTTCAGGGCTTGAAAAATGAAAATCCATATGTGCACATTAGGGAGTTTGAGGAAGTAGTTGTAACTTTTCATAATCAAATTACACTTGATGATGTTGTGAAACTTAAGTTCTTTCTTTTCTCTTTGAAGGATAGAGCTAAGAATTGGTTATATTCGCTGAGACCACGATCTATTGGGTCATGGAGTGAGATGACTCAGGTCTTCTTTAATAAATATTTCCTTCAACATAAGACCAACGCTTTAAAAAGACAAATTTTCACCTTTGCACAAAAAGACAGTGATACTTTGTATCAGTCTTGGGAGAGATTTAAGAAGTTGTTGAGTGTGTGTCCTCACCATGGGTATGAGAATTGGCGCTTAGTGAGCTATTTTTATGAGGGACTTACACCTAGAGAGCGCTAATTTATGGAGATGATATGTAATAGTCAGTTCTTACAAAAAGATCCTGATGAGGCCATAGAATACTACCTCAATGAGCTTGCTGAAAAAGCTCACACTTGGATTGGACCTAGTGTTACTGAAAGCACAGATAGGTCACGAACTGCAGGAAACCCAAATGGTAGTGGAATTTACCATCTTAGGGAAGAGGATAGCCTAAAGGCTAAGGTTGAAATGCTCACTAGGGAGCTAGAAATGTTAAAGACTAAGGACTTAAAACCAACACACGTGGCTAATCATACAAAGTCTTTTGGACCATGTTTTGTGTGTGGCGGGGTAGATCACCTCGCCCAAGAATGTCTCACACTTGTTGAGATAAGAGGGATGTATGAGGAACAATGTAATGCCTTAGGTATATACAAGAAGCCTTTTACACCTTACTTTGATACCTATAATCCAGGGTGGCGTAATCACCCTAATTTTAGCTGAGTCTAAAAATCAACCACCTACACAACCCCCTAGATCATATCCTACACCTTATCATGCACCTTCATCTTCTAGGAGTGCTTTAGAAGACTCTTTGCATGCTTTCATTGAGACACAAGGTAAAACTAACTGAAAATTTGAATATTTGATTATGCAAGTTGTTGAAGAAAACAAAGAGATAAAGAGCCAAGTGTCCAAATTGATGAGCTCTTTGAGTGTGAATGAGCGAGGTAAGCTCCCTTCTCAAACTCAGTCCGCACCCCNATATCTATATCTATACTGCTTATAAATGTCTTTTGATTTCTTATTTTATCCTTAATTATTATAATAAAGTCAATTATACCCACCTTTATACTTTTTATCTAATTTTTGTTTCTTACTTCTATTTGAATTTCAACTTATTTTGAATTCTTTTATAAGAACTTTTAAATTTTTTTGAACTCATTTACTAGTAGTATAATTACATACAATTTTCTATATCTATGTCAAGTAAAGTTTTATTATATATGTTAAATTATGTAGTTATCAAATTGAATTTCACGGTCAAATATATATTATATTTTATTTTTTAGTATGCAATAATATAATATTATAAGCGATCTAACAAATTTGTTTAAGAAAATAAAATTTAATAATTCTATAATATAATTAGATGTGCAAATATTTAAAAGGGACAGACAGATATATATATAAATGTCAAATTAGACACTCAAAGGCTTATACAATAAATTAATAAGTAAATTTAGCAATAATTAAAGTACGGATGAATTATTCGACACTTAATTTATTATTTAATTTAATTACAAAAATAATTCACATTTTTTTATAAATAAGTATTATTTA
>CAUOFW020003369.1:405958-529010 GCA_963454935.2 Ilex paraguariensis | reverse complement strand
CTCAGTCCGCACCCCATGGTCAACACATGACGCAAGAGAATTTGAAGGATGTGAATGTCATTGTGACACGAAATGGTGATTCATTACACATCACAACAATGAACAAATCAGAGGATGTAGACAAGGGTCAAGATAGTAATGATGCCGAGCTGCCCAAGGAACCTGAGGTAACAAAGAGTCTTGTTAAGGTACCATTCCCTCAAGCTTTAAAATCAAGCAAGTGAACTCTGGATCCTAACAATGAAATCCTAAAGAATTTAAGGCAGGTAAAAATCAATCTTCCTCTTTTGCATGTGATTAAACAAGTTCCTACTTATGCAAAAGTTCTCAAGGATTTGTGTACAGTTAAGAAGAAACACCATGTGAAGAAGACATCATTCCTGACAGAACAATTTAGTGCTCTAATTGAGCAGTGGATTCCTCCCAAGTACAAGGCTTCTGGTCGTCCAACCATTGCATGCAGCATTGGAAACCATGAGTTTGGACAAGCTTTGTTAGATTTAGGAGCTAGCGTGAATCTAATGTCATATTCTATTTATTTGCAATTANGACACTCAAAGGCTTATACAATAAATTAATAAGTAAATTTAGCAATAATTAAAGTACGGATGAATTATTCGACACTTAATTTATNTTCTATAATATAATTAGATGTGCAAATATTTAAAAGGGACAGACAGATATATATATATAAATGTCAAATTTNTTTATTTGCAATTAGGGGTGGGAGAAATCAAACCAATCACTATGGTATTGCAATTGGCTGACCGTTCAGTCAAAGTACCTCGGGGTGTGGTAAAGGATANATTATTTAATTTAATTACAAAAATAATTCACATTTTTTTATAAATAAGTATTATTTAAATTTATTTACATCTGCACATTGTGCATTGGTAGTACACTATAAGCATCTAGCTGTCTATTCTATTTTCACGTTTTGCCCTCTAAAATTAACCTACAATGAAGGCCAAAGCCATCCTTCGAAAGGCCAGTATGTTTAGCATCTGGAATAAGAATCACAAAGGATTTAACCAATTATGGCAACATCATCAGCATTAGGTCAATCAAACCTCTTGAGTTCCCATCGTCAGGAACTAAATTTCCGACAATGTACACCGTCTTTATAGGCAATCCTGGCCCAAATTCAGGTTCCTCCACACACTTCCAGAACTTCCACTGCACCCCACTGGGTGTCCCAACTCCCACTTGCTCCAAAATCTACAATCAAAACCATCAAAAATATATAAACTCCTCCACATTATCAAACGACAGACACATTTCAGGACATATCAAACCGCCAAAACTATACTGCATTGAAATATCACTTCCCTTTTTTAGCACATACTATTCTGCTTCTTTTACTACCAATTGGTAGTCCAATTGGAGATTGACAATAATAATTTTATGAATGGTAAATACATCATTCTTCAACATGGCTCATATCTTATTTTCCATTTTTCTATGCCTCGTGTAGTCAAAACGCAATGGAATTGATTGTTACCTGATTGAGAGCTGAATTGAGATCATAATTACTCAAATTGAGCTCCTCTGAGCACAATTCTTCATCTTGGATGACAAACTGAGACTTCGATTCTTTTTCTAGTGGATTCAGTTCTGCTGAAGGCAAGTCCCAGAGGTCAGAATCGACAAAAGAATCGTACTCTTCGTCGTTGAACTTGGGTGGTGGTGCCTGTTTCGTGAGAAGAAATTCGTCGTCGTTTAATGGGTTTTTTATGATCGCTGCGAGCTTATGAGTAGCCATGGGAATTGAAGAGTGAAATTGGAGTGTTCGGTGTGTCGAAGAAGAAGAGGGATTGGGTTGCGTTAGATGAGCTCACTCTGAATGCTCCAAACAAACTTATAGGGGGTGTTTGGCAAAGCTTTTGGAGATTGGACTGGTTTGGATTAATAATCCAAACTCATCCGATGAAAATTCAGGATATTTCTCGGATAAAATGAAGTGGTATTATCTAATATTTAATTTATTTTAAAAAATAATTTATTATATAATAGGGCCACAGACAAACCATTATTTTTTTTGATCTACTCTCTTTATTTTCATATTAATTTACAATTTTAACCATCAAACCAATGTCAATGATAGCTTTAAAATTTTTTGAGTCCACCTTAATATATCATTGCAACTTGCAGATGTGTCGCCAAGGACAAAAACCGAAGACTATTTGGTTAAAGTGTTTCCAAATTTCGCAAATGCGACTGCATACATAGTAGACTAAAATATTGTAAAACAATATTTTGTATAAAAATAGGAACAATCAGAACAACAGTTGTAACAATTGATTGATTATGAAGGAGATTGCAACGGCAACACCAGACTCTATCAAGTAGTAATTGAGAGCTTCTCCAACTCGGCCAATCTTGTGCTGGTCGATCTCTCTTGACTGTACTAGTGCGGAATGTAAGAAGGTATTGTGAGGCATGATGATGCAACCCACAACTCCCACAGCCTGTTGTATTGTTTTCGAGTTGAGTTTTGGAATTAAAATACCTACAATGAGTCCAAATTGGCAATGCTTTAGATTCAAGAAGCTATAGTTTATAATTACAGAAAAACAGGCCACATATTGAAACAAACTTCCATTACATCAAAAAGAAAGTCCTTACCAAGAAGAAGCTCAACACCACCAAACATCCATGCAAAAGAAAGTGCCATGGTCGCAATGAGGATGGCGAAAAGTTCATCTAATTTCCTCACACCATAGTTCTCGAGAAATAGAAAAGTGAAACTATAAAAAAAATTGAATGAATCATATATGTCAGACGAAGTAGAGTTATCTCAATCAATCGAATTAAATATTTTAGGTATCAATCGTGTTCCACCAAAATCAAGTAAACCGAAGAAATACTTAACACTCAGATGCATCCTTAAACATGAAAGAACCAATAATAAGTCAAAGCAGCCCAAATATTTGGAAAACCCCTTATAATTATGTAACCCCTTAAACATTACATATACCGAGGGACTTTTACGAACTTGTTCACAGCCCCTAGAGACTAATAAAAAACATTTGCATTCTGTTGGGTCAAACCTAAGGGTCCAACTCATGTTACAAGTTCAAGGCCCCAATTCCAAAAGTTCAGCTAACCAAGTCCAAAGGGGTCTTGATGAGGAAGCGAAAATGCATTCTAAATACTCTATTATTGGATTAAAATACTAAAATGTGAATATAAATAATTAGATATAATTTATATTATTTAATTTAATATCTATTCACATTGAGATATATTTGAGCATAATTTTATAATATTTTAAATCTTAAATATTGTCATTGATTGGTGAAAAATAATTTACAATTGAGCTTTATATTTAATATTTTTGGAACTTTATTATTAAGTTTTTATATTTGTTTTTTTTTTATTTTGATGACAGTCTATGAAGCAAAAAGGCTGAAACTGATATAGTTTTTACATGGGTCCGGCACTCATAATTTTATTGGGTTTTATCTTCTTCAAATTACACAAGATTTGGACTTTAGGGACTAAAGTAAAAAAATTAGAATCAAGAGGAGTTGAAGTAAAAATGCCAAAGAAAAGAGGAAAGGAAAATATATTTTTTCAAAAGGTTATCGACTTTTAAAACAAAACCCTTGCATTACTTTTTCGTGTGTGTGCTGTGGCGGCTGGGAACAAAAGGAAAAGAAGGAGGCGGCTGGGCAGAGGACGAACATAGATCAAAAAAAAAAAAAAAAAAACTTCAATAGCCGCGGGTTTGTTTTTTTTCTTTGAGAGAATTTTGTTATTCATAGGAGGAATTAAATTCTCAAGTAAGGTAAGGAATGAACTTGTACAGTAAATAATATTTTATTTATTTTTAATTTCAGTATTTAATTTTTAATTAGTACAACTCTTTTGTTTTATCATTCTCATTTTTTTATTGATATTTTCTTCTCCGAATAATCATAGAATTTATTCTGTTTATGAATTCAGTCATACTTTTTCTAATGAATGGATTAGCTCTTTGATTATGTTTGGATCAATTATTTATCTATATTGATTTAACTCTTTGTTGCAATGTTGCTTTTTGCATATATTGTCGTCGTTGGATTTTTTCAATAGTGATAATAATTTAAGTATTTACAAAGTGGTGAATGATTTTTTAAAGGGTTACATTTGGTTTAATCTTGGTTTATAAATCTATATCTTCCGGTTGGGAATTTTGGGAATTAAATTCTCAATTGAGTTATTTAATGAATTAAGAATAATTAAAATACCAGATTTGTGTAAGGGATTTCCAACACTTTACTGTTTGTCAAATTTGAATACTTTTTCCGTTAGTCACTTTGCTTCACTTTAATTTGTATTTAAAATTAATCTTTATTATTCAATAATCATTTAATATTGTTCTTTAATTTCTTTGTTCATTCTATTATTATTTTAATTTGTCTCTTTAGAGAATCGACACCCCAAAACTGTGCTACAATTACCGCGTTATTCTTTGGACGTAATCAAATTTTGGCGTCGTTGCCGAGGAGACGGTAAAAGAATTGGTAGATAGTTTTTCTTTTCAACAGTCTGCAAAAGTGATAACTTCGTTCCTTCTTTTAGTTTGCTGCATTATTATTATTCTTTCTTTTTATAGTAGTTTTATTCTTTTAGTATTTTATTGCCTTGCATGCACAGATATAGGGACACCTTGGGTAGATTTGCTAGTAGGCCTGTGGTAGAATTAGAATTAGATTTTATAAAATCATTTATTTGAAAATCCATCAAGTCCTGAAAAAATGGGTGAACACGAAGATCAACCCATTAGAACTCTTCATGATTACCTCCACTCTACACGCATAGCCACACCATCATGCATCATGTTTTCAGCTAATACTCGCCAACTGGATTTTAAAACAGGAATGATACATTTACTCCCTAATTTTCAGGGCTTGAAAAATGAAAATCCATATGTGCACATTAGGGAGTTTGAGGAAGTAGTTGTAACTTTTCATAATCAAATTACACTTGATGATGTTGTGAAACTTAAGTTCTTTCTTTTCTCTTTGAAGGATAGAGCTAAGAATTGGTTATATTCGCTGAGACCACGATCTATTGGGTCATGGAGTGAGATGACTCAGGTCTTCTTTAATAAATATTTCCTTCAACATAAGACCAACGCTTTAAAAAGACAAATTTTCACCTTTGCACAAAAAGACAGTGAGACTTTGTATCAGTCTTGGGAGAGATTTAAGAAGTTGTTGAGTGTGTGTCCTCACCATGGGTATGAGAATTGGCGCTTAGTGAGCTATTTTTATGAGGAACTTACACCTAGAGAGCGCTAATTTATGGAGATGATATGTAATAGTCAGTTCTTACAAAAAGATCCTGATGAGGCCATAGAATACTACCTCAATGAGCTTGCTGAAAAAGCTCACACTTGGATTGGACCTAGTGTTACTGAAAGCACAGATAGGTCACGAACTGCAGGAAACCCAAATGGTAGTGGAATTTACCATCTTAGGGAAGAGGATAGCCTAAAGGCTAAGGTTGAAATGCTCACTAGGGAGCTAGAAATGTTAAAGACTAAGGACTTAAAACCAACACACGTGGCTAATCATACAAAGTCTTTTGGACCATGTTTTGTGTGTGGCGGGGTAGATCACCTCGCCCAAGAATGTCTCACACTTGTTGAGATAAGAGGGATGTATGAGGAACAATGTAATGCCTTAGGTATATACAAGAAGCCTTTTACACCTTACTTTGATACCTATAATCCAGGGTGGCGTAATCACCCTAATTTTAGCTGAGTCTAAAAATCAACCACCTACACAACCCCCTAGATCATATCCTACACCTTATCATGCACCTTCATCTTCTAGGAGTGCTTTAGAAGACTCTTTGCATGCTTTCATTGAGACACAAGGTAAAACTAACTGAAAATTTGAATATTTGATTATGCAAGTTGTTGAAGAAAACAAAGAGATAAAGAGCCAAGTGTCCAAATTGATGAGCTCTTTGAGTGTGAATGAGCGAGGTAAGCTCCCTTCTCAAACTCAGTCCGCACCCCATGGTCAACACATGACGCAAGAGAATTTGAAGGATGTGAATGTCATTGTGACACGAAATGGTGATTCATTACACATCACAACAATGAACAAATCAGAGGATGTAGACAAGGGTCAAGATAGTAATGATGCCGAGCTGCCCAAGGAACCTGAGGTAACAAAGAGTCTTGTTAAGGTACCATTCCCTCAAACTTTAAAATCAAGCAAGTGAACTCTGGATCCTAACAATGAAATCCTAAAGAATTTAAGGCAGGTAAAAATCAATCTTCCTCTTTTGCATGTGATTAAACAAGTTCCTACTTATGCAAAAGTTCTCAAGGATTTGTGTACAGTTAAGAAGAAACACCATGTGAAGAAGACATCATTCCTGACAGAACAATTTAGTGCTCTAATTGAGCAGTGGATTCCTCCCAAGTACAAGGCTTCTGGTCGTCCAACCATTGCATGCAGCATTGGAAACCATGAGTTTGGACAAGCTTTGTTAGATTTAGGAGCTAGCGTGAATCTAATGTCATATTCTATTTATTTGCAATTAGGGGTGGGAGAAATCAAACCAATCACTATGGTATTGCAATTGGCTGACCGTTCAGTCAAAGTACCTCGGGGTGTGGTAAAGGATATTCTAATTCAAATTGACAAATTTTATTATCCTGTTGATTTTCTAATCCTTGACACTAGCTCTGCTCTGTTGTTGATACTACTTCTAAAATTCCTTTAATTTTGGGTAGGCCTTTTCTTGCCACTGCTAATGCTCTTATTAATTGCAGGAACGGACTCATGAAGCTGTCTTTTGAAAACATGACTTTCGAGATGAATATTTTTCATATTGTAAAACAACCAGCAGATGATGACGAGAGCCACCAAACATACATGATTGACTCACTCATGGATAAGGGAGTTTTAATAGCTCATGATTTTGATCCCCTTGAGTATTTTCTTGTTCATTCTAAGTTTGACTCTATGAGTAATCCATCTGATATAGTTGATATGTGTGCTATTTTTGATAGGACTCAGGACTATGACACTCGGGCATGGCAACCGAAGTTTGAGGAGTTGCATGAGAAAGGTGAAAAATAAATTCTTTCAAGTGTGGAAACACCCAAAGTTGAATTAAAGCCTCTGCCTAAGGGTTTAAAGCATGTTTCCTTAGTCCAGGTGATACTTTTCCTATTATTATCTCATCTGAATTGTCTGAATCTCAAGGTGAGAAATTAATTTAGACCCTAAGTAAGCATAAGTCAGCCTTAGGTTAGAGCATTGCTGGTATAAAAGGTGTTAGTCCCCTAGTCTATTCTAATAAAATTAATTTAGAGGAAGGAACTAGCCCTCGTAGAGACCCCCAGCACAGGCTTAATCTCACTATGAAAAAAATGGTAAAAAATGAAGTGTTGAAACTATTAGATGCAGGAATCATATATCCTATTACTGATAGTAAATGGGTAAGTCCTACACAGGTTGTCCCTAAAAAGTCAAGTGTTACTGTGGTAAAGAATGACCTGGGAGAATTAGTCCCTACAAAACTTGTGACTAGGTGGTGGATGTGCATTGATTAAAGAAAATTGAATGCTGCCACCCGGAAAGACTATTTTCCTCTCCCTTTTATTGATCAAATTCTTGAGCGTGTGGCTAGTCATCCTTTTTATTGTTTCTTGGATGGATATTCTGATTATTATCAAATTGAAATTGCATTAGAAGATGAAGAAAAAACTACTTTTACTTGTTTTTTTGGTACTTATGCTTTTCGTAAAATGTCATTTGGATTGTGTAATACACCTACTACTTTTCAATGTTGCATGATGAGCATTTTTAGTGACATGGTTGAAAATTGCAAGAAAGTTTTTATGGATGACTTGACTGTTTTTGGATCATCTTTTGATGCATGATTATTAAATTTAGAAAGAGTGTTGACTCGTTGTAAGGAAAAGCAATTGATTTTGAATTGGGAGAAATGACATTTTATGGTACCTTCAGGTATTGTCTTAGGACATATTATTTCTTTTAGGGGGATAGAGGTTGATCAATCTAAAATTGAATTAATTTCTAAGTTGTCTACACCTAGGACAGTAAAAGATGTGAGATATTTTCTTGGTCATGCAAGCTTTTATAGGAGGTTTATACAAAATTTTTCCACCATATCTAGACCATTATGTGACCTCCTAGCTAAAGATGCCCCATTTGAGTAGACACAAGCTTGTCAATAGGCCTTTACAACACTAATTGGCAAGCTTACCTCAGCACTCATAATGCAACCACCTGATTGGACTTTACCTTTTGAGATCATGTGTGATGCTAGTGATTTTGTGGTTGGTGTTGTTCTTGGACAACGAAGGGAGAGGAAGCCTTTTGTCATTTATTATGCTAGTAGAACTCTAAATAGTGCTAAGATGAATTACTCCACCACGAAAAAAGAGTTGTTAGCTGTAGTGTTTGCTTTAGATAAGTTTCGTGCTTATTTAATTGGTTCTCCTATTATTATTTTCACATATCATGTAGTCCTTAAGTACCTTCTTACAAAGAAGGATGCTAAGGCACGACTAATACAGTGGATTTTACTTTTGCAAGAATTCGACATCACCATCAAAGACAAGAAAGGAGTGGAGAACGTAATGGTCGATCATCTCTCAAGACTCGCATTTGATGATACCTCTGACCACTTGCCAATCAGGGATGATTTTTCCGATGAGCATTTACTTTATGTTATTTATCTACCATGGTTTGCTCATATTGTGAATTATTTGGCTGTAAGTGAAATACCGGTGGATTGGAGCGCTTAAGACAAGAGGAAGTTCATGACTGAGGTACGAAATTTCTATTGAGATGACCCTTTTCTTTTCAAATATTGTCCTGACCAAATTTTAAGGCGTTACATCCCTGATGAGAAGATTGCCAGCGTCTTGGAATTTTGTCACTCCCAAGCTTGTTGGGGCCACTTTTCAATGAAGAAAACCGCTACAAAAATTTTACAATGTGAATTTTATTGGCCCACCTTGTTTAAGGATGCAAACATCTATTGTCGCTCATGTGAAAAGTGTCAAAAGTTAAGAGTTATGTCCTGTCGTAATATGATGCCCTTAAACCCAATTTTAGTGATTGAAATTTTTGATTATTAGGGCATTGATTTTATGGGACCATTTCCTCCTTCTTTTGGATATCAATATAAAACTGTGGCAATAGATTATGTGTCAAAATGGGTAGAGGCAGCATCTTGCAAGAGCAATGATAATAAGACGGTAATTAAATTTCTCAAAGAAAATGTGTTATCTCAATTTGGTATACCACGTGCTATCATTAGTGACTGGAGTACTCATTTTTGCAACTGTTCTTTTGAGGCTTTAATGAAAAAATATGCGGTGGTACATAAGTTCTCTACTGCCTACCACTCTTAGACAAGTGAACAGGTAGAACTTGCAAACAGGAAAATTAAGCAAATTTTAGAAAAAATGGTAAACCCAGATCGCAAGGATTGGTTTCTGAGACTAGTTGATGGGCTTTGGGCCTACAGTACAACTTTCAAAACTAACTTAGGCATGTCACCTTATAGGCTTTTTTTTGGAAAGTCTTGCCACTTACTTGTAGAGCTCAAGCATCGAGCCTATTGGGCCATCAAGTATTTCAATTTTGACATGGGAGAAACAGGTAAACTGAGAAAATTTCAGCTGACCGAGTTAGAGGAGTTGAGAAATGATGCTTATGAGAACTCTAAAATCTATAAGGCTAAAATGAAAGTGTTTCATGATAAAAATATTTTGAAAAAAATGTTTAAGCCTAATGATCGAGTGTTCTTATATGATTCTAAACTCCATAAACACCCTGAAAAACTTAGGTCTAGGTGGACCGGCCCTTTTATAGTGAAGAATGTTTTTGCACATGGGACGGTGAAAATAGAGAATTCTAAGGATGGTTAGATCTTTAAAGTAAATGGTCAACGCCTTAAAGTATTAATTAATAGGCAATTTCCAGATGTGGAAGATATTCCACTTGAGAATCCGATCTATAAACCTTGACCACACCACGCAGATATGTTTTTCTTTATTTATTTGTTTATTTTATTTTATTTTTATTTTTGCTTTTAGTTTGTTGTTGTTTTCTTTGTTTTTGTTTGCAGGTTAGTTTCATTTGTCAAGTTACCATCTTTGGTGCTTAACGAACTACCCACGTCACTCATTAAGTGTATTCTACCCTTTTTAGTTCCTCCCCATTCAAATTTGATTCTTAAACATTAAGGACAATGTTTCATTTAAGTTGGGGGTGGTGGTATAATTCAATATTTAAAATATTTTTTGGAACTCTGTGGCATATTTTTATGTGAAATTTTTTTTTAATTTTACGTCACACGTGCAACCTTTTCACATGTATACTTATTCTCATTCATAGCCATCTTTGTGAATTCTCCAAACCCACCATAATCAATTATCAATTTTTTGTCTGAAGCATTCACAGAACCTCTAATGCACTCATCCAAGCTTTGTGGTAAGATGGTGGTTTGACACATGTAGCTAAAGAACTCTTTTACTTAAGTCATGTGAATTTTGGAGAGGATTGAGAGCCTACAACTACAGTAAATTGTGATAAGCGTTCATTGATTTGTTGAGCTGGGTACTTCTTTTGAGAATATCATTACATGGTTTGTGGTAAGATGGTGGATATACTTGGGATATGACAAACGTCAACTTAGGATCAATGTTTAAGTCTTTCATGCTAACCCTTTCCATTTTAAACCCCTAGTAGCCAACTTTGAGCCAATAAACACATGTAGCCTTTTCTTTTCATATGCCTACATTATCCATACCTCTCCACATTGGAGTATAACCTATGCAATGATTTTTCCTACCCTTATAACTTCCAAGCGTGTACTAGATGTGGAATTCTTTTTGAAAAAAAAGAGATAGAGAGAGAAAAGGGAAGAACATGAGTTGCAAGGTGTTCAAGTGAGTGGAAAAAAAAAAAGGCCAAGGCTGGGTAGAAATAGCAAAATACCAGGGTGACATAATTGTTCACCAAATCGCTACCAAAAAAAAAAAAAGAAAAAGAGGCATTATTCGATGACTTGAAGGGTTGAAGAGTACATCAAATGAGAAATAGAGTTTATTGAGAGATTTAATAAGATTCCCTCTGTATATACTTGGAAGTTTTTGAATCCTTTCCATTTTTTTTTTATATAGCCTCAAAACCTAAGCCACATTACAATCTTTTGTGTTGACCGTTCTGATCCTAAGTAAGATTTTAGGAAAGCGCGGTGGAAGTCTCAATTGTTAGTATTCCTATCATAAGATCAATGTTTGTTTGTTGTTTGTACAAAATTGCCAAATTTTTCATGAGAGTGTGTGCACACCCATTGTCAACTCCGTAGAGAGAATCTCCACACGAAATACTTTTATACCCGTGAGTTATGGAGTTGAACCTTTTGCTTGAGATGTTCTTAATGTTGTATGTGTTAGGNATAATTGTTCACCAAATCGCTACCAAAAAAAAAAAAAGAAAAAGAGGCATTATTCGATGACTTGAAGGGTTGAAGAGTACATCAAATGAGAAATAGAGTTTATTGAGAGATTTAATAAGATTCCCTCTGTATATACTTGGAAGTTTTTGAATCCTTTCCATATTTTTTTATATAGCCTCAAAACCTAAGCCACATTACAATCTTTTGTGTTGACCGTTCTGATCCTAAGTAAGATTTTAGGAAAGCGTGGTGGAAGTCTCAATTGTTAGTATTCCTATCATAAGATCAATGTTTGTTTGTTGTTTGTACAAAATTGCCAAATTTTTCATGAGAGTGTGTGCACACCCATTGTCAACTCCGTAGAGAGAATCTCCACACGAAATACTTTTATACCCGTGAGTTATGGAGTTGAACCTTTTGCTTGAGATGTTCTTAATGTTGTATGTGTTAGGATTTCTGGTTAGATGGATATAGTTTGGAACACACACACACTCTGTGGATTGCTTCAGGTGGATTGTTTGTGATGGGTTTATTGAATTCCTAAGATTGTTTTGATATGTGAATCTGGAAAGTGTGACTTGGTGGCCTTTGTGTGTGATGTTCCTTGTTTTCTTTCATTGTTTCGGCATGAAAATTTTTTAGGGACTAACAATGAGTAAGTTGGGGGGTGTGATGAGTGCGCGAAAGTGCATTCTAAATACCCTATTATTGGATTAAAATATTAAAATGTGAATATAAATAATTAGATATAATTTATATTATTGAATTTAATATCTATTCACATTGAGATATATTTGAGCATGATTTTATAATATTTTAAATCTTAAATATTGCATTATTGGTTGGTAAAAAATACTTTACAATTGGGCTTTACATTTAATATTTTTGGAACTTTATTATTGGACTTTTATATTTGTTTTTTTTATTTTGTTGACAGTCCATGAAGCAAAAAGGCTGAAACTGATATAACTTTCACATGGGCCCGGTACTCATAATTTTTATTGGGTTTTATCTTCCTCAAATTACACAAGATTTAGACTTTAGGAACTAAAGTAAAAAGGTTGGAATCAAGAGGAGTTGAAGTAGAAAGGCCGAAGAAAAGAGGGGAGGATAATTTATTTTTCCAAAAGGGTATTGACTTTTAAAACAAAACCCTTGCCTTTACTTTTTCGTGTGTGTGATGTGACGGTTGGGAACAAAAGGAAAAGGAGGATGCGGCTGGGCAGAGGACGAATACAGATCAAAAAAAAAAAAAAAGCTTCAATGGCCACCGGTTTGTTTTATTTTTTTGAGAAATTTTTGTTGTCCATCATATTTATGGGTAACTAAATTCTCAAGTAAGGCAAGGGATGAATTTGCACAGTATATGTTATTTTATTTATTTTTAATTTGTGCATTTGATTTTTAATTAATACAACTCTTTTGTTTTATCATTCTCAATTTATTGTTAATATTTTCTTCTTCGAATAATCATAGAATTTATTCTGTTTATGGATTCAATCATGCTTTTTCTACTGAATGGATTAACTCTTTGATTATGTTTGGATCAATTATTTATCTATATTGATTTAATTTTTTGTTGCAATGATGCTTCTTGAGTATATTATCGTCGTTGAATTTTCCCAATAGTGATAATAATTTACGTATTTACAAAGTGGTGAATGATTTTTCAAAAGGTTACATTTGGTTTAATCTTGGTTTATAAATCTATATCTTCCGGTTGGAAATTTTGGGAATTAAATTCTCAATTGAGTTATTTAATGAATTAAGAATAATTAAAATACCAAATTTGTGCAAAGGATTCCCAACGCTTTACTGTTTCTCAAATTTGAATACTTTTTCCGTTAGTCACTTTGCTTCACTTTAATTTGCATTTAAAATTAATCTTTATTATCCAATAATCATTTAATATTTTTCTTTAGTTTCTTTGTTCATTCTATTATTCTCTTAATTTGCCTCTCTATGGAATCGACACCTCAAAGCTATTCTACAATTACCTCGTTATTCTTTGGGTGTAATCAGGTCTACACCCGATCAAGCTCATTAGGTTCCAAGAGTTACATCAATAGAGGAGTACACAAAGGTTATTCAAGAGCCTCCTCTACCACCTTGGAGCAACGGTTATCCAAGAGCCTCATCTACCACCTTGGAGTAAGGGTCATCCAAAAACTTCACCCTCGCCGCTTAAAGAGAGTGAACCTTCCTCATCCTTTAACCAAGTCCTTTGGAGAGTATCATAACTTCCTTGCCCGTTTAAGAGATGAGAGGTCACCAAGCTATTTAATCACTGTTAAAGTCACTTCAATTCGTTATGACTATTAAACGACCCCAACCCGTTATGACCATTAGATTAGTTATTCAATTACTACACTAAGTCACTATAAATTGTAAGCCCCACCAACACTTGGGGGGCATCTCACTCATTTGAGCATAACTCTCTTCTCCTCTCTCAAAACTTGTAACATTCTGCCCTCCTTCCACACCGGAGATAATAAAAATATCGGTGACCCTTGCCATTCAAAGTGGACGTCACGTTGACCGAACCACTATAAACCTTGTCTTTTCTCTCCCTCTACTTATTTTACTACATTTTATACTGCATACTTGACAGGTGGTGTGCAAACTAATTTGTACATCATTAGTTTGGCGCCATCTGTGGGAACGAGGAAAATTCTCACCTAACCATTTTCGTTGCTCAATCAGAGTTCATCATTGCAAGAACCATAAGTCAGTATGAAGACAACCCACAAGAGGAGGAGGTTGCTATTCCACCTATCAATCCCGTCTCAAATGCACAGCAGATGCTGGTCACAATGCAGCAGCTTATAGACCAGAACCAGCAAAATCTACAATTGATGCTCAGGCAACAAGGAGGAGCGCAGCCTGGACCTCAAGCTAGGAAAGCTCCACTCCCTGGTCATTAAGGAGCTCCTCACCTTAGCGTTCCCCATCCAAGCGCCCCCTCCCCCCCCCCATTTGGGAGTTCCCTTGGGCGCCCCACACAAGTGGGCTCACCATAAGAGACCTCCTCCTCTAACCCCTGCTCCAACTCCTTATGGTAGAGACCCTCTTCTCCAAGAGGACAAGGGTGAAAACCAAAGCATGGAACATGGGAGCCATTTTTCGTGGTAATTCTAGAGGCTCTCCTCCTAATCAATGGGACAAAAAAATTAAGGAGGTGCAAAATCAGCTGGGTAACATCTTCAACGCCATGAAGACGCATGGCCCTAAGACAGTAGACTACCTCGTAAGTCGAACTGACACACCTTTCAAACCTGACGTAACGAACTACCCACTCCCCCAAAAATTCAAGATGTCGTCCGTTGAGACCTTTGACAGAACGAAGAATCTGCTGGACCACCTCGAAACTTTTAAAATCTTGATGCAATTGCACAACGTCCCCGACAAAATCATGTGCAGAGCGTTCCCAACCACCTTGAAGGGATCCACTCGCCAATGGTTTGTCAAACTCTCCTCAGCCTCCATTTACACATTTGCTGAGCTGAACAGGTCCTTTGTGTTACACTTCATTGGAGGACGCCACCACCAGAAACCTACTACCCACCTACTCAGCATAAAGCAAGATCGAGACGAGAGCCTGAGGAGCTACCTCACTCGTTTTAGCGAGGAGGTCCTTCAGGTCAAGGAGCCCGAGATAAGGTCAGCATGACCGCCTTCCTAGGAGGCCTCTGGTCATCAAGCTTCCTCTTCTCAGTGATGAAGCGCCCACCAAAGAGCATGCCAGAACTATTGGCAAAAGCTCAAAAATATATGAATGCTGAGAAAATCAACAAGTCTAGGCGAGGTGAATCATCTCGCGGATCGCCAAAAGCTTGACCTACCTCTACACTGTTCTCAAATAGGCAGCCTAGCGACTCTTTCGCGGGTCGCTAAAAAGCTTGGACTCTGCATTATTCTCAAATTGGCAGTCTATCTCCAACTTAGCAGCTTTCCCGCGGGTCGCCAAAAGCTTGGTCTCTACTCTGTTCTCAAGCAAGTAGCCTATTCCCAACTGAGCGATTCTCCCGCGGGTCGCTAAAAGCTTGGTCTCTGCTCTGCTCTCAAGCAGGCAGTCTATCTCCAACTAAGCGGCTCTCCCGCGGGTCGCCAAAAACTTGGTCTCTACTCTGTTCTCAAACAGGCAGCCTATCTCCAATTGAGCGGCTCTCCTGCAGGTCGCCAAAAGTTTGGCCTCTACTTTGCTCTCAAATAGGCAGCCTATTCCCAACTGAGCGTCTCTCCCGCAGATCGCCAAAAGCTTGGTCTCTGCTCTGCTCTCAAACAGGCAATCTATCTCTAGCTAAGAGGCTCTCCCGTGAGTCGCCAAAAGCTTGGCCTCTACTTTGGTCTCAAGTAGGCAACCTATCTCTAGTTGAACAACTCTCTTGCGGGTCGTCAAAAGCTTGGCATCTGCTCTGCTCTCAAGCAAGAAACTTATACCTTAAGCTTAAGGACTTTCTAATGGGTCGCCAAAAGCTCGATCTCAAAAGGTGTAGCTCTCTCACGAGCAATTCTCAAACTCTATTTTTCCTCTCGCTCAAGCAGCCTACCTCTTTCTCTAGGTAATTATATTAGATATTTTAATATTTGAAATAATATTATTTTTGCCATCTCTAGCCAGGCTCTTGAAACTCAGGTCGTCTACAACCCATGGGACTACATTAAATTTAAATGTCAACAATCGGGCCTCATTCTTTTGTGTCCATCTGGCACCGCCACCTCGTTGTTACAACACCCCATGCTTAACACCTAGCGCAAACAAGCTCTACTTGCGCTTGCCTCCAAACAATGCACCTCCATCACGATTAACAAAATTGCCAGCCAACGGCACCCAGTACCATGGGCTCCTCTTCAATGGCACCCATCACCATAAGGGACTCTGTAGCAGTGCCCAGCACCATGGGCGCATCTCCATCAGCACCCAACGCATGGAGCATCCCATCTGACACCATAGCACCTCCCCATGCCAATGGCACCCCCATTTCGGCGCCCCTTATCTCAGTTCATGCGGCATAGGTCAATATCTCGATCTTGACATCCTCAACACCCAGCTTTTGCACGAGGGTCCTTCATGAACTCCCATTTGACAAGATTGCCAAGGCACCCATCTTGCTTGCCCGAGACTGCCAAGGCGCACAACCTACTCTCCCAACATGGATCATCGTCGTAGCAACTCCGTTCACTTGGTCTGCCGCCTCTCTACAGTGCGTGCCCAGCGCGCCTAGCTTGCACGCTAGCGGCGCCCGAGGCAAGCCCATACACCTGCACGCCTCCCTCTCTCACCTGGCTTGCTCGCCAAGATTGGGGTCACCATAGTTTGGGAGCCCAATGCCTCCTTCTCACACACTCCGGACACATGCACAGCAGACCACTCCCCTAAAATCACTCCTTTTAGCTCCCTGCTCTTTATCTCCGAGGACAACAACGATCTCTCCAAAAATCCAAAAGGAAAGTGAAAGAAGTAGTTTATATAGTCAATGGAGTCCTACAAGTAAAAGGAGTCTACTGGAAGGAATGGGGTGGCCGATCAAGAAGAGTTTTCAAAAATTCGAATTTAAAAAGGGCTACACGCTATTTTGACAGCAACTTTTGATCCAAAACTCTAAACGAAGCTTATTATATATCAAATCAAAGCTCTCGACGAGCCCTACAAAACTCATTGCCTATGGCAATGAAAGATGCTATAAAAAGTCCAAAAGAGGCTCAGAAACAACTATTTTGGCCTTTCAAAGTTTTTTTATTAAAAAAAAAAAAATTGTTGCTCACCCAAGACACTCCCTACTTGCCCAAAAGTTGTCTGGTCGCCCAAACAACGCGCCCAGCTCCCTACAAGCTATTTTGACAGTGACTCTTGATCTGAAACTTAAAATAGGACTTATTATATACAAAATCGAAGCTCTCGACGAGCTGAGCAAAACTCATTTCCTCAGTAATGAGCTTTTCAAAAAAAGTCCAAAAAATGCCCAAAAAGAAGTGATTTGGCCTCCCGAAGTTTTAAAAAAAAATAAAAAAATTTGATCGCCCAGAAGGCTGCCTACTCGCCCAAATTGCTCGCCTATCTCTCTGCTCAAAGTTTTGACCGTATCTTTTACTCCGTTACTCCAAATGAGGCTTATAATATATCAAATTAAAGCTCTCAGTGAGCCCTGCAAGACATGTAACCTTTGGTTGTAATTGATGCTGTTAAAAGTCCAAAAAAGGCCTAGAAACAGATGTTTTGGCCTCCCAAAATTTTTTCAATTGTGTCGGTCAGCCAAAAATTTAAACTCAACTGAATGCCCTTATTTCTAGGTTTTATTGGACATAGGGCATTGAGGGGCAAATGATGGGCCAAGCCCAAGGGCCCAACTCATGTTACAAGCTCAAGGGCTCAACTCTAAGAGGTCCAGCTAGCCAAGCCCAAAAGGGTCTGCACCCGGTCAAGTTCATCAGGTTGCAAGAGTTACATCAGTAGAGGAGTACACAAGGGTTATCCAAAAGCCTCCTCTACCACCTTGGAGCAAGGGCCGTCCAAGAGCTTCCTCTACCACCTTGGAGCAAGAGTCATCCAAGAGCCTCCTCTACCACCTTGGAGTAAGGGTCATCTAAGAGTTTCACCCTCGTCGCTCGGAGAGAGTGAACCTTCCTCATCCTTTGACCAAGTCCTTTGGAAAACATCATAACTTCCTTGCCCGTTGAGGAGAGGAGGGGTCACTAAGTTATTTAATCACTGTTAAAATCAATCCAATCCGTTATGACTATTAAACGACCCCAACCCGTTATGATCATCAGATTAGCTATTCAATTAATACACTAAACCACTATAAATTGTAAGCCCCACAAACACTTGGGGGGAATCTCACTCATTTGAGCATAACTCTCTCCTCCTATCTCAAAACTTGTAACATTATGCCCTCCTTCCACACTAGAGATAATAAAATACTAGCGACCCTTGCCATTCAAAGTGGACATAGGTTACGTTGACCGAACAACTATAAACCTTGTCTTTTCTTTCCCTCTACTTATTTTACTGCATTTTATACTGCATACTTGACATGTGGTGTGCAAACTAATTTGTGCATCATCACATTCTACACCTAATTCCAGGATTCTCAATGCACAAGAATGCTCAAAATGAAACATCAGAAACCTCAAGATCAAAATCTTCAAAGCCTACACCAAGAATAATTCACATATTTACTCATTGACAGTCCAAAATTATGCTAAAAAAGAAAGTGAGTGTGAAATTACCAATCAAAAGCAATAATGACAACACCAGACCATAGTGGCAAGACACCATTGCTCAAAATCTTAAAAGAGCAATGGCACTCCCAATAACCTCCTAAATATCAGCCCCAAATTACCCGGATCTAGAAACACTATACTCATCAAGAATCTAGGTCCTGTGAAAATCCACAGCTTCTTCCATGAAAAAGGTGGGATTTTGGTATAGTTTCCGGAATTGTGTTGCTTCGACTTTGTCGACTTCGATTACAAAGAGAGAAAGAGAGAAACAAGACCTTGGCAATAGAGAGGATTTGGCACCGTTCGAAGAGGGGGACCAGTGAAAATGAGGGAAGAGATGATAAAGAAATTCTATTTTGCTTTACAGGGGTGTAATGGTAAATGCACAAGTGTACCCTATAGGCTGTTGCTTAATCCCAAAGTTTTGGTGGGATTTCTTAATCCACTTGAGAGGGGATAAATCAACCCAAGAAATACGGGTTGAGTTTTTCAACCCAACGATTGTCCAGCCTTCAGAAGCCTTGCCAAACGAAGGATAAATGGAGCCCACCTTTTTTTTTTATACAATCCAACATTACTTATCCAGATTTATCTATTATACCAAACACCCTCATACTAAATTATTACACTCAATTATTATATTTAGACTCTCTGAGATTTGTCACTTAATTATTCAGAATTTTTGACATTTGAAACATTAGATAAACTCCCTAAAGTTTGTACGCGTGTAACACTTAGACCTTTAGTAAATTACATTTAAACTCTCTGAAGTTTATAGGCATATAATACTTAGACCCCTCAAGTTTAAAATGTATACTTAGATAAAAAAAATACTCTAATCCAATATCAAATATCAAATATTTTAAATTTTACAACTAAAATTCATGTATTATGACATTTATTAAAATAAAATTAAAAATAAAAATTAATTTTTTTCTTAAAAAATTATAAGGTAAATATAACTCACACCCCTTGACATTTAGTTTTATTATATGGACACCCTCTCATATTTTAAAAATAACACTGAGACCCCAATAGGTGAACGACGTTAACAATATTATTAAAAAGACTATTTTTTCCTTAATTAATTGATCCAATCAATGCCCAGATTTAAATCCACATCCCATGCCCAAAACAACACTCTACGACTTGTGACTCGTGACTTAAAACCCTCTATCCCGAAGCCCCAACAGTTAAGCAATATCATTTTTTCCCTCTTTTCCTGCACCACTCCCAACCTCTATCGTATTCCCTGCACCACCACCTCCACCACCACACATAGTGCCCAAGAACACAGACCCTTCTACCTACAAAACAATGACTCTTACAAGCATCAATACTCTTCTGGCCAACAAATCAATTGTTGAAACCCAATCTCTCATACCTTCTTCCAAATTCGACCAATTTTCTCTCTCCACCAAATCAATCCAACCCACCAAATCAATCCAACCCATTTCTGTCGTCCATTCCTCTGAGTTATCCAAAAATCCCATTATTTCTGATAAGCCTCCAAAACCAACCATATCGGCTAAAGCAGCCACCTCAACAACAACACCAATAGTGACAAACCTAGATAGAGTCTCCAAGAAATGGAGCGTGGACAGCTGAAAAACCAAGAAGGTTCTTCAATTCTCATAGTAACCAAATCAAGAAGAGCTCGAATCTGTGCTCCAGAGTTTGGATTCTTTTCCTCCGATTGTCTTCGTTGGGGAGGCCAAGCATTCGAAGGAACACCTTACAAAGGTTTCAATGGGTGATTTCAATGGGTTGTTCTCTCTCTCTCTCTCTTGTTGCTATCCCTTGTTGTGATTGGGTTTAGGCGGTAGTGTAGGTGATGGGTGGCGTGAGGAAGAATTTATGTAATTAGATAAATAATAAATATAAATAAAGTTAATATGGCATAATTGGATAGATAGTTATTAAGATTTTTAAAAAATTGATTAATTTTTAAATTGTAATAATAATCCCAAATATTATTTAATAAACAAGAAGCATTCAATATTTAACTTATTAATTTGATAGATTAGGAAATTAAACATTAAAAGGTTAAATTTTTAATCTATATATGAAATAAATGGGGTAAATTCATAGGGTATATATATATATATATAAGTTCTTAAAATTAATTTTGGAGGGCATTTTTTATATTATAAGGATTATATTGATGACATCAGTTTTAACTGTTAACAATTCTAAAGTTAATTAGTTAGAGGGAGTGTGAATCTTATAAGTTATAAATGTTAAGGGAGGTCGGGTGTCATTTTTAAAATGTGAAGGGGTGTCCGGGTAATAAATTTAAATGTCAGGGGGTGTAAATGATATTTTTCTAAAATTATAATTAGTATACAATTATACTATTTATTAGAATTAATTTGGTTGTTTAAACTATTAAATTAAATTATCAAATTACCTCAATTAAAGTTATAAGATATTGTGTCCATTACAATTTGACCCCTTATTTGATTTTTTTTGTTTTATTTTAATGGATAGTATATTTGTCTACTAATTATAATTTTTTATGAAAAAAATAGATTTTTATTTCAATATATGAAATAATAGAATATGAATTTTGGTTGTAAAATTCATATTTTATTATGAATGACTTAGACTCCTTGTTTGATTTTTTAGTTTTATTCCAATAGATAGTATAATCGTATATTAATTACGATTTTTTATTTTTTATTTTATTTCAATAAATGATACAATAGAACATAAATTTTGATTGTAAAATTTAAAATATTTGATATTTTATCTTTGATTGGATTATTTTTTGTCTAAGTATCATATTTTAAATTCAAGGGGCCTGGATGTAATTCACTAACTGATGTAGGAGGACAAATTTTAGGGAATTTATGTAATATTTTAAATATCAAGAGATCTGAGGGATTAAGTGACAAATCTCAAGGAGTCTAAGTATAATTCTCTCAAATCAAAAATATTTTGGACCTAAATTGCGAAAGGAACCTAATTATTAACTAAATATACATATAGACTATAGTCCCTTAAGTACTATGAAATTTCATTGTGATCCCTTAATTATTAATTTCATTAATTACATTGTGTTTGGTGATGGGACATTTTCAGACACTCCCAGATGATGACACGTGTCCGGCGTCAATGGAGACTCTCCACTGTGATCCCGACACATCTTTGTCGGTTTACAACTCCTGCCCTGAGGATACTATTCACAGGGACCAAGGATCCCCAACACGCCTTGGACCAACACGTATTTCTCGGCAGTTTGGGTATATCGGTCCTAATCATTCTAGTCCCTCGGCACTGAGGTGTGTCTGTCCACATGGGCGTTTCTGTTCCTATAGGGGTTATTGATGGACAGATCATTAGCCTAAGCTAGGCTAGACTAGCCATCATGACCTTGTCTTACTCAAATAGTGTCAGGAGGCACAAGAAAGCAGAAGGCTCAACCAAATGGGGATGGGCACATGGCATATTGTGTCAGATCAGAGACAAAAAGACCAGAATGCCCTCGTTGACACACGACTTGGGAGAACAGGCATTTAATGTATCCTTCCCTTGATGAGGCAGCATTTAATGCATAAGAGCCTAGAAGCGAAAGGTAATGAATGTTCCTATGCTTGGGCATTTAATACCTCCTTGCCGAGAGAAGGTCATTAAACGCTCGGCAGGCCGAGGAGAAAACATTAGTTGTTCGGGGTCCCGAACAATTATGAATGAGGACATTTCTCATAGAAATTAGTGTGCACACTGTCCACCTCGAATGATTACCTACTAGCTACGCTGTCAGCAATGATGCGTTTTGTAAGTATAAATAATCCTCACAAACACATTAATGAGGTACACAAAAAACCCTTTCTCAAGCATCATACAGTATTTTCTTCTTCTCCTCTCTCAAGGAATTGATTTGATCGTCCGAGGGGATACGTCGAAAAATACTCCGGCCCCCTTCTAACCTGTCTTTCTCTGTTCCAGGAACCTCTCTTAGCCTCACATGAGCAATCTGGTGACCCATAGGAACTATTCATTACCATTTCTCAGGCCACCTTCGGCCCTCACGACCTGTTCCAAGTAGCAAGATTGATCACTCGATTGACGGACTCATGTTCACCACGGAAGAGATATGTTCTTGTATTTATATTGTGCAAAATCGTGCACGCATAATTTGGCGCCGTCTGTGGGAAACGACTAGTTTTCCTAGTTTTTTTTCTAGAAAGAACGGTGACCATGGTGAATACTCGACAGAAAGGGAAAGGTCCCCAGCAAAGAAGTCTCGAGTTACAAACTCCTCATCATGATGGGGGGAGGGATCAAGCTGGTGACAACAGGAACATTTCTATTCAGTCAAGGGGGGATACTCCTCAAACCAGTATGGGCATTGGGTCAGGAGGATCCGCCCCTTTGGCTCGTCAACTGGCAAAAGTGATCGAAGAAAAGTTTGGGGATCGACTACGACAGTTAGAAAAAGATAATGTGAATGTCCTAAGCTGGCTCAACCAATTTGCAGCCCCCCGCGAAGGATCGAGGGACTCATTCCATTCCCGCGGACGCTCTGTCCGGGAAGCAGAAATCGAGGACCTGAGGAATCATTTAAACGACAATGAGCACCCCCTCGATGGTCATTCCAGGAAGGCAAGACCTTTGTCTTGGGACGACCTTCGGCGAGGACTATCAAGGCGCGGGAAGGGGGATGAGTCCAAGGAGGATTCAGCCCTTTCCACGCGACGCCCGGAGAAGGGGAATCCCTTCAATGACCTTAGAAACCTCAAAGGACATCCCCCTGAGGTGGAAACTGATCTCAGAGCTCGGCTAGAATCCAGAAGAAGGGGCAAGACTGTCCAGGATGACACAAAAGATGAGGCCATGCAATCTCCTTTTACTAGGGATATCCGAGAAATGGAGGTACCAAAGAAGTTCATCATGCCAAGGTTCAAAACTTATGATGGACGATCAGATCCCGAAGCTCACCTCAGGCAATACAAGCAAATGATGTCCCTGTATCACTCGGACCAACGGCTTCTCTGCCAAGTGTTCTCCATGAGTTTGGGAGATTCCGCTATGAAGTGGTTCGAGACTTTTTCTCCCAACAACATTGGGTCATGGACGTAGTTGACGAGGCAATTTTTAGCCCGATTCATAACGGGGAGTAAGCGGCCCAAAAATATTGGATCATTACTGACGCTCAGGCGGAGGGAACAGAAAACCCTTTGTCAGTACGCCATCCGGTACTGGGAGGAGGTTAATAAGGTAGAGGGGTGTTCGAAAGTCATGACAGTCGTATCCTTTAGGCTCTGCCTGGCAAGGGACACGGACCTGTACCGATCCCTGACTAAGAGAACTCCTTTAGATATGGGCGAATTGATGGGCCGGATAAACAAATACTCCAGGATTGACGATAAAATGAGGGACGACAAAGGAAAAACTCTCGCCCCTAGGAGAAAAGAGAAGGAGCGGGAGGACATCTCCCAAAAGGGGCTGGTACCCCCTCTAGGAGGGGCATTTAAGATTGCTCACACTGTGTTCAAGGAATACATCTACAAGTTGCTCTATAAAATCAAGCATGAGTCATTCTTCAAGTGGCCGTCGAGGATGCAGAGTGATCCTTCCACCCGTGATCAAAAAGTGATGTGCTCCTATCATTGGGATTTTGGTCATCGCACCGAAGATTGCAGAGTGTACAAATCTTTCTTGGAAAGGCTGGTCCATGACGGTTACTTGAAATAGTACATCGAACCCAAGTTAGAGGAGGGACATGCCTCTGCCCCAACCGTGGCGCAAGATAACATCATAGATGTAATCCACGTGTGTCCACTAGATCGCCCGACGTCCAAGGAGCTTGATTCTAATCTCAAGAGGATAGCCCTTACGAGAAAGGTTGCCAAGAGCGATGGGGGCCCGCCCAGCAAGAGGACTAGGATTGGTGAGCCAGGTATCATGTTCTCTGACGCGGACTTGGCAGACGTGGTGACTCCCCATAACGATGCCCTAATCATAACTTTGAAAATAGACAAGTTCGATGTCAAGAGTGTGATGGTAGATTCTGGGAGTTCCTCGGAGGTGATATACTCTGAAACCTTAAAGCGGATGGGCTTTCGCCTCAATGACCTCACTAAGGTTAGGACGCCTCTCGTCGAATTTAACGGCTCATTTGTCTTGCCGATAGGCAAAATTACGTTGTCAGTCGTCACGGATCCCTTCACCATCAACATTGAGTTTGTCGTAATTGATACGGACTCTCCCTACAATGTGATCATGGGGCGAGCTTGGTTGCATGCACTGGGGGCAGTGCACTCCGCTTACCACTAGAAATTGAAGTTTGTTACACCAAAGGGAATAATGGAGATCCAAGGGAATCAAACGTTCGCAAAAAACTATTTTTCCTCGGCTGTGAGGGCGGGAGTCTTCACCCAAGATAAGGGACGCGCCCCAGAGGAAATCCTGGAAAAATAGTAATCACAGTCCGGGCGTCCAGGAGTGTATGACCCCGGACTGACCCGACGGACCGATTTGGTGGAGGATCTCCGGAAGGTGTTCTTAGTAGACGGTGAAAAGGAGATATACTTCTTAATTGGCTCCGCAATGCCTACAACCGAACAAGAGGAGATGACTGACTTTTTAAGGCAAAATACAGACGTGTTCGCTTGGAACGCAATGAAAATGAAAGGGTTGGACCCCGAAGTAATCACGCATAAGCTATATGTGGACCCGGCACGTAAGCCAATAAAACAGAAGCCGTAGCGCATGGCACTAGATCACGCTCAGGCGGTGAACGAGGAAGTCGATAAGCTTTTGGAGGCCAATACCATCCGAGAGGTGCAATTCCCAGAATGGTTATCAAACACAGTCTGTACAAAGAAAAATGGGGGGAAATTATGTGTCTGCATAGACTTCACTAATTTGAACAAGGCATGTCCCAAGGACGACTACCCCTACCAAAGGTTGACCAGTTGGTGGATGTCACTGCCGGGTATCAGCGCTTGGACTTCCTGGATGCCAGAGCAGGATATCATCAAATCCCTCTCCATCCCCCAGATCAAGAAAAAATGACATTCATCACTCTGAGGAGGGTTTACTGCTACAAAGTCATGTCATTCGGGCTAAAGAACTCCGGAGCTACGTACCAAAGGCTGATGAATCGAATGTTCAAAAGACAGATCGGCAGTACCATGGAGGTCTACATCAATGATATGTTGGTTAAAAGTAGAAGCAGTTGTGACCACCTAGAGGATTTAGCTGATACCTTCTCCACCCTCAAGGAGTATGGGCTGAAGCTAAACGTGGTGAAGTGCATTTTCGGAGTGAAGTTTGGTAAATTCCTCAGATATTTTGTGAGTCGGCGAGGAGTTGAAGCTAACTTGGATCAGATTCAAGCGATCCTGGACATCCGGAGTCCCTGAACTGTCCGGGAAGTCCAGAAGCTCACAGAGATGTTGGCAGCACTTAATCGTTTTATCTCGCGCTCCTCGGACAAATATAAACCCTTCTTTGGGGCCATCAAAGGGGTCGAGAAGGATACGTGGAACCAGGAGTGTGAAGGCGCCTTGTAGGAATCAAGGAATACCTCAGAGTTCTCCCGACCTTATCCGTCCCTGTTCAAGGAGAAATTCTCTTCCTGTACTTGTCTGTATCAAAATTTGTCGTCAGTGGGGTACTCATTCGTGACCATGAGCATCACCAGAAGCCAGTATTCTACGTGAGCAAAGCACTACTGGACGCGAAAATAAGATACCTACCCCTGGAGAAACTTGCTCTATCCGTGGTCACGACTGCAAGAAAAATAAGACATTATTTCCAGGCGCACCCAATTACTGTCCTTACCGATCAGCCCTTAAAGGCCATTTTGAGAAAGACAGATCTCTCTGGAAGGATTTTCAAGTGGGCAGTGGAGTTGGGAGAACATGACATCCACTTTAAACCCCGAACAACTATAAAGGGTCAGGTATTGATGGATTTTATAGCAGAATTTTCTAGGGGACCTCCCATCCCGGAAGGGCCACCCTCTCCTAGCATAACGTCCTCGAAGATTGACAAGGGACTGCCATGACTTTTATGTGTAGACGGTTCCTCCAACAGTGAAGGGTCCAGAATTGGTATCTTGCTAGCCTCCCCCAATGGAGTGGTCATCGAGCAGGCCGTTCAGCTGGGATTCAAAGCATCCAATGATGAAGCCGAGTATGAAGCTCTCATCTCAGGGCTTCGGTTAGCCGAGGCAGCAGGGGTTACAAACCTGGTTGTCCACTACGATTCCATGTTGGTAGTCAACCAAGTTAACGGAGAGTTTGAGACAAGGGACCCGAGGATGAAGGCTTACCATCACGAGACGACAATTGTGATCCAGAAGTTCAGAAAGATTGAGGTCAATCAAGTATCTCGAGATAAGAACACACATGTCGATGCCCTGGCTTGCCTAGCCTCGACACTGGATTTCTCTCTGCCGCGCAGGATCACCATAGAGTACCTTCCTACTTTCAGTATAGACAAAGCTCCCGAGGCGATGGCCGTCCAGGAAGCATACAAGCAGCCTAGCTGGATTGATCATTTTCTCAGGTTCCTGGTGACAGGGGACTTCCCCGAGTATTCGAGAGAAGCTAGGAAGATAAAACTCAAAGCTCCGAGATTTTGGGTCTCCTCGGATCAGAAGTTATACTAAAGGTCGTTCTCAGGGCCTTACTTACTATGCATCTAGGAGGACAAGGTGGAAGACCTCCTCTATGAAGTACACGAAGGAATATGTGGGGGGCACTCTAGGGGCAATCCATGGCTCACCACATCATGTCTCAGGAATATTGGTAGTCACGAATGCAAAGGGATGCACGAGCCTATGTCCAAAAATGCGACCAATGTCAGAGGTTCGCTCTGACAATCAAACAGCCTGCAGGGGACTTACATCCATTAACCATCCCTTGGCCATTCGGCCAGTGAGGGCTAAACTTGGTTGGACCCTCGCCTAAGGTTCCCAGGAATAAGAGGTTCCTGATTGTAGCAACGGATTACTTCACTAAGTGGGTCGAGGCGGAGTCATTGACTCACATCCGCGACATAGACACTAAGAAGTTTGTTTGGGGAAACATAGTCGTCAGATTTGGGGTTCCCCGAGCGCTAGTATCAGATAATGGGACTCAATTCACTGGCAGACGCTTCAAAGCCTTTTGCGAGCAACTTGGGATCCGTAATTTCTATTCTACCCCTGCATATCCCCAAGCTAATGGGCAGGCAAAATCTTTCAACAAAACGATCATTAACGGGATAACCAAGAGATTGAAAAAAGCTAAGGGAAAGTGGGCAGATGAACTGTTGAACATTTTGTGGGCATACAAGACCACCCCTCAGACCTCGACAGGGGAGACCCCCTACTTCTTGGCTTACGGGGTGAAGACAGTCATACCTCTAGAAGTGGGACTCCCCACCATAAGGACGCAAGTTTTTGACACAAGGGGCAATAATCATCAACTTGGCCTAAATTTGGATCTGACGGAGGAAAGAAGGGAAATGACTGCCTCGAGAGTAGCCAAATATCAGGAAAAGATCTCCAGACTTCACAACAAAAGAGTCAAAACCCGAGAATTTCAAGTCGATGATTTGGTCCTCAGAAGAGTGATGACCAATACCCGAGACCCGGTGGATGGGAAAATGGGACCTATATGGGAAGGACATTACAAAGTGGTGTCAGTAGGAAGCTCTAGATCATATAGATTAGAAGATATGAGAGAAAAACCTGTAATACGGCCTTGGAATGTGATAAATCTAAAAAAGTACTATTTTTGAGTATTATCTCCCTTAGTACTTATTAATGGCTATGTCACAAGGGCAAGGCCCTGGAGACAAAGTTCAAGGACTCTTGCCTTCGAAGAAAAATTAGGAGCAAGCCTCCTAAAAGGGTTAGGCCCTGGAGGCAGAGTTCAAGGACTTCTGCCTCCAAAGAAAAATCAGGAGCAAGCCTCCTGGAAGGGTAAGACCCTGGAGGTAGAGTTCAAGGACTCTTGCCTCCGAAGGAAAATCAGGAGCAAGCCTCCTAGAAGGGTAAGGCCCTGAAGGCAGAGTTCAAGGACTCCTGCCTTCGAAGGAAAATCAGGAGCAAGCCTCCTAGAAGGGTAAGGTCCTAGAGGCAGAGTTCAAGGACTCCTGTCTCCGAAGGAAAATCAGGAGAGCAAGGCCCTCAAGGCAGTCCGAGGAACAAACCCCTGGGGAAGACACTACCCCGCGGGGGCGTACGACCCTTAGAAATGATGAAGCTAAACCAATTGGGCGGATCAGCCAAATTACTCCCCAGATGTCAGAGCTAAGGAGATATTTTGTTACTAATAGTTACTGCAGCATCATCGTAAAAAAAATAAAAAAAATGGTTTCAATAGATAATGCAAGTGCTCAATAATGAAAAGAAAGTCATTTATTCCCAAAGCGAGGCTTTGCGTCCCCGAGAGCTACAAGGAAAGAGGGAAGATACATATCCAAACTCAAAAGTACAGTTCAAAAAGAAGGAACAATTTTCATCTAACCCCGGGCATCTCTAGCAAATCGCTGCAAGGAGAATCAACACTGAAGGGATGAGTAGCTTCTGGGGCAGGCAGAGGTGGAGTAGAATCAGCAACGAGCGGGATCTGAGGAATGTCGGACTCGGGGACAGAAGGAGCTGGCTCTGGCAGGGCATCATCAGATGGGACGAGAATTACCACCTCAGGTGGGTCTGCCAAAACTTGTATCAACGTTAGGGCCATACCTTCAGCAGCGATCTCGGCCTCGGCCTGCACCATCTCTACCGACGGCATGTATTTATGCATCTGGAAGAGTGGAGAGTCTGAAAGGACACCGGTGNCAGCAATGATCTCGGCCTCGGCCTGCACCATTTCTGCCGACGGCATGTATTTATACATCTGGAAGAGTGGAGAGTCTGGAAGGACACCGGCAGCTCGGAGTGCCTCATCCCACCCCTTTTTGAAGAACTCTTTACTGTTCTCCTCAAGTGCGGGTAGTATGTCATCGGTAAACTCTTCTCGGATTTGCTCCTCAGACTTCCTGTTCTCTGCTTCAGCCCTGATCCTGTCCAACTCCTGGGTCAGAGCCAGACAGTTCTCCTCTGAACCGACGGCCTTCACCTTGGCCGCAGAGAGCCGCTGCATCTGCTGCGTAATTCTCCTCTCAGCGTCGGCCAAGGCGGCACTTAGCTTTTCAGCGCCGACCTTAGCTAATTCGCTGTCCTTGAGCAGTTGCTCAATCTGAGCAGCCTAGCCCGCGAGGTTAGAGTCCTTGGCAGCCACGTCCTCCTTAGCGCTGGCCAAGGCTCCTTCAACCTCTTCTTTTTGCTCTTGGGTCTGTTAAAGGTCCATTCTGGCTGCATGGTATTGCATAGCGATTATGGAAATTTGTTGGGTGGCCTGTGAGGGAAAGAACTTGGTCAATTTGTGGGTGATACAGTAAGGAAAGGCTAAACCAAAGATGAACTTACCACCAGAGAATTCTGAATGATGGAACGAAACAACGTGTTCGTTGTCCGCCCCCTGTGAGCCTCCATGTCGGCCTCGAAGTGGAGCGTCTCGCTCACTGCATTGGCGACATGGGGGTCCTGCAGAATAGAATCGTTGACCCTGATCACCTGGTTCATGTGATCAGTAGCCCGAAGTTTCCACTTTGCAGCTTCCATCGTCTGCGGCAGGGGAGGTGGAGTTTGTCTTTGCTGCTGCTGCTGTTATTGTTGTTGCTGAGATGGAGGGGGCAACCCACGGCCCCTTCCGCTTTGCTGTTGAGCGGAGGGGGCCCTAGAACCCCTACCAAGGCCGTCGTGCCTTAGCTTGACCCTTCTCTCCTCCTCAGATTGGGGATCTCTGTCACGCACCTGACCGCGACCAGCGGCCCTCGAAGGTGGGGGGTTGGCGCCGGTCCCTATTGATGGGGCACTGCTGGTTGACCCCCGTCCTCTCCCTGTGGCAAGGGTCTGTCTCTGCCTCAGAAAATCCAAGTCTATGTGGGACGTATGTGACATGGCTACCTCAAAGGCGTCCTCGGAGTCCAGGGACTAGAAGATGTTGAAGTCGGGCCACGAATCTCTCCCTGAGGTACCCACCTCGGCGTGCGAAGGAATAAAAATCTCTCTGGCCCCGAACTCCTCAGGGTCTTCCTCCAAGTTCTGTTTGGCCTCTTTTTGCGCCGTTTGATCAAAGAGTTCAGAGCACTGCGAAGGGTTAAAAGGTTAGGGGAGCTGTGAAAACTTTTTATACCCTATTGTGTAGTCTAGAAGAAGATGAACGGCCCCGCCAAACCTGTCGTCGCCGACAAACTTCTAAACAGTGATGAGGTCAACAAAGTTCACCAAAGACCGAGGAGGAGGAGTGACTTCTCGGGCGGAGACGTCTGCACAAGAAAGAAGGTTATTAACACTTACAAAATATCCCAAGGATAGTGAAAAACTGGACTCGAAGAAACTAACGTACTTGCCGTTCTTCATTCAAGATGGCACCTTAGACCATCGTACTCGGGACCGGTTCCCTTCTCCCAAGATCCGCTGAAGATCAAAAGGTCGTTCTTGTACCCTTTATCCGAATCAAGGAGGTGAGTTACAAGGTACATGGATAGATCCCTGGCCTTGAGGTAGAAGTTCTACTGGGGCATGACCCTCAATAGGGAGTAGCTAAAAAGGATATCGTTGAACCCAACGTTTATCCCGAGGCGGTCATTAAGCTCTAAGACCCCCATTATTATTCTAAATACATTAAGACAACACTGCCCCGAGAAGAGGTTGAAATGAGAAATGAACTGGAGGAGCAGAGGAAGCAGAGGGAACCTAATTCCACCCTCTATGATTGCTTTGGTGTAAAAGGGCATCTTATCCTCGGCCCCGAGATTACGGTTATGCAAAACTGGATCGTACTCTTCTATACCTACGTTTTGGGGGATGTGATATCGGGCCCTAAACCTATTGATCTGCTGGTCTCCCTTCACTTTGTACTTCCCTGGCCTCGAGGAACTAGCCTGGGGGTCCTCGGTAACAGGGCGGCGTGGGGGCATCTCCAATTAAAATAAAAAGAAAAGGGGAAGGAAAAAGAATTTTCCTACAAGGAACCCCGAGAGGTTTCTTGAGGGTTGGTCAAACGATGACAACCAGAAACACCTCCGGTTATCGGAGAATGAAAAGCAAAACCCAAAAGAAGGATGGAAAGAAAGGGGATGCAAGGACTCACTAGAATGCAAACGAAGATTTCTGAAGAACTTGGAGTGGTTCCTTTCTCGAGGAAGGTTCAGAAGCAAGAGGGAGTTTGCTGGTCTAAACTCCGGTGATGACTGACTGGTAGACGATGTGACGAGAGGGTCTCCAGCGAAGTTTTTCGGCGAAAGCTTTCTGAGTTGGAAAATGGTAAAGTGTGGGAAAGAGAGAGAAAACCCATTTATATAGCACCCGTTCCAATCATTGGGCACGAAGCATGGAGAGGCGCATTTAATGCGCACAAGCCCTTAAGCAGCAGAAAACGGCTGAAAACAATGATGGGGTAGTTGGGGCAGTTGCAGCACCCTTTGTTTTCTTACGACGCGTGTCCTCGGCGTTAGAAGATCGAAAGTTGGGGGCTGTTGATGAGACATTTTCAGACACTCCCAGATGATGACACGTGTACTCGACATCAATGGAGACTCTCCGCTGTGATCTCGACACATCTTCGTCGGTTTATAACCCCTGCCCAGAGGATACTATTCATAGGGACCAAGGATCCCCAACACACTCTGGACCGACACGTATTCCTCGACAGTTTGGGTATATCGGTCCTAATCATTCTAGTTTCTTAGCACCGAGGTGTGTCTGTCCACATGAACGTTTCTGCTCCTATAGGGGCTATTGATGGACAAATCACTAGCCTAGACTAGTCATCATGACCTCGTCTTACTCAAATGGTGTCAGGAGGCACAAGAAAGCAGAAGGTTCAACCAAAGGGGTATGGGTACGTGGCATATTGTGTCAGATCATAGACAAAAAGACCAGAATGCCCTTGTTGACACACGACTTGGGAGAACAGGCATTTAATGCATCCTTCCCTTGATGAGACCGCATTTAATGCATAAGAGCCTAGAAAGCGAAAGGTAATGAATGTTCCTATGCCTGAACATTTAATACCTCCTTGCCGAGAGAAAGTCATTAAACATTCGGTAGGCCGAGGAGAAAGCATTAGTTGTTCGGGGTCCCGAACAGTTATGAATGAGGACATTTCTCATAGAAATTAGTGTGCACACTGTCCATCTCTAATGATTACCTACTAACTACGTTGTCAGCAATGATGAGTTTTATAAAGTATAAATAAACATTACAAACACATTAATGAGGTACGCAAAAAACCCTTTCTTAAGCATCATACAGTGTTTTCTTCTTCTCCTCTCTCAAGGAACTGACTTGATCGTCGGAGGGAATACGCCGAAAAATACTCTGACGCCTTTCTAACCTGTCTTTCTCTGTTACATGAACCTCTCTTAGCCTCACAAGACCAATCTGGTGACCCATAGAAACTATTCATTACCATTTCTCAGGTCACCTCCGACCCTTACGACCTGTTCCAAGTAGCAAGATTGACCACTTGATTGACGAACTCGTATTCACCACGAAAGAGATCTGTTCTTATGTTTATATTGTGCAAAACCGTGCACACACATTTGGCTTAAAAGTCTATTTGAAGGATAGACTTTACCAAATAAACTTTTTGGTATGAACTTTTAAAAAATATAAGATGTGTAGTCCATGTGTTTGAAACTACTTATGAATTAAGATATCTATATCTATATTACTTAAAATATTTGTATCTTGTGAAAAAATTTTGATTTTTGATTTTGTTCTTAATTATTATAATAAAGTCAATTATATCCATTTATATACTTTCATCTAATTGTTTATTTTTACATCTCTTTAACTTTTAACTTAATTTTTAGCTCTTTTTTATAAGGACTTTTAAATTATTTTAAACTCGTTTATTAATAGTACAATTACATACATGATACAATTATTTATATCTATATGAACAAGTAAAGTCAAATATGGTCAAATATATGTTATATTTTATTTTTTAGTATATAATAACATCATAATATTATGAGCGATTTAATCAAATGCCTAAAAAGGATCGGAAATATACCTAAATAAATGACAAATATATATTCAAAAACTTATAGAATAAATTAATAATTAAAATATGAATTAATTATTCGACAAATAATTTATTATTTAATTTAATCACACATATAATTTATTTTTTTATAAAAATAATAGTATTTAAACTTACTTACGTATAATCCATGTCGAACATTGTTGGTATATAAAAATGTGTTTGATGATAACATCTTTAAAGTGTATAACTCATACTTTTTCTACAAACTAAAAATCAACATAATAATAATAAGTAAAATATATTTGGTATACAATAATTATATCATTACTTCATAAACAGTTAAAAATAATTAATATTTTATTTATATAATACTAATTAAATATGTTGATCGTGTTAATTCATGTTATTCATGTTATCATACAAACGAGAAAATAAAGAAGGTGTCAATTCTTAAATAAACGGGTTGATCGTGCCAATTTCGGGTTTGAAGGGTTGAATCCGAACATGATCCATTTATATTTTATATTCATGTGTCAAGTCATTTTCGAATTCATGTCGAATTATAATCAAGTTCGTGTCATAAAATTTGTGTCGAGTTTGAGTCGTGTCTAGCCAAAAATTGTCACTCCTAATTTACATATATCAATAATCATCATTTAGTACATATAACTTAACCCGAACATTCTTGATCGTTAAAAAAAAATACTATTCACATACGTCAATAATCACCAAGATTTATAATTTGATTTTTGGTTCCATATGTTTGTCCTACATTATTCATTATATACCAAAATTAAGTCTTAGTATATAGAAAAAATTTCAGCCACACTTTTTTAGTTTATTATATTTTCAAGGATATCTTCTCTATTATGTAAAACATTGTGACCCCTTTTTTAATTTATATTTAAGCATGACATCCTTTAACATTAAATCACCATTTATAACAAAAATAAATTATCTTAAATACCAAAATTATCCATACATAAATCCCAAACAATCTTTATACATAAAATTAGATTAAAAATTGAGCTGATTAAAATTTATTTTTCTACATATTAAAATTCGAGCTGATTAATTTTTTTTACTTACTAAAATTTGAGTTGATGAAGTTTTTTTTTTCTACATATTAAAATTTGATCCTATTAAAAGTTTTTTTTTGCGTATTAAAATTCGACCTAATTTGAGTTTAGTTGTCATTTCCAATTAAAATTCGTTTCAAATTGATTAAAAATTATTTAATTTTATTTACTAATTTTTTTTTATGTATTAAAATTTGATTCAATTAAAATTTTTATTTTTTTATATATCAAAAATTAGGCCGATTAAAATTTAATGTAAGTTGATTAAAATTTGATTTGAATCTCGAATAGAATTTTAATCAGGTTAAATTTTAATATTTAAAAAAATATAATTTTTAATCCACTCAAATTTTAATATATTAAAAATAAATTTTAATTAGTTCGAATCAAATTTTAACCGATCCAAAGTTTAATATGTAAAAAAATTTAAAAAATAAAAAAAATCTCATTGAATATGGTAAACAATTTAGTAAAATTATCTGGACAGAAAGACCCATGAAGCAGAAGGCAACCTTGGGATTGCAGTAGGCATTTAATTCACACGAAAGAAAACTCCGTAAAACCTTCCAAACCAGATGGCTAAAACGTCACTTTCTCTCATCTCCCTCCTCCCTACCACACTCCTACTGTTAATCATACCCACCACCAAATCACAGAACAGTGATTCATTCTACTACGATCTCTGTGCACCATTTGTTTGCGGCAACATAAATTTCTCCTTCCCTTTCTCGTCTTCCGAGACCTTCGGTTCTCGCAGGTTCGACTGTGGCCTCCCTCGTTTCCAAATCTCCTGCGATAATATCACTTCTCTCCCCGGACTCGAGCTCTCTGGCCGACTCTACCGAATCAAGGACGTCTATACCTCAGAAAACCTCATTACCATTGTTGATCATCAGCTCATCGGAGACCTCCGTACCAACTCATGTGGGTCACTCCAAAATATCACCATTTCCACCGTCATAGACGGCGGACCATTCCTCAGGCTTCCTTCATGGGACACCAACTTCAGCTTCTTTAAGTGCCCTCATGGGATTGAGCTTAATTCATCTACGAGAGTTGTGGGGAATTACAGTTGTAGAGAGGGGAATTGGGTTTATCTATGGGAAGATGAGAGTTGGAATTTGACTCGATTGGTACCTCCGAGAGGCAGGCCAGTGGAGACCCCAGGTGGGTGCCAGTTGGTGACTCTGCCGGTATTTAGAGCGAGCTTGTCTAGATATGGGTTTCTGAATGGAAGCGGCGGCCGTGGTGGCTCCGGTGATCGGCAGATGAAGCTTGTGTTTGAGGTGTTGAGCGATGGGTTTCCGTTGGAATGGCTAACTATTGAGGATTGTACGACTTGTAATCAGACAGGTGGACGGTGTGGATACGACAGCAGCTCGGGGAGAATAGTCTGCTTCTGTAAAGGCGGCTGTAAGTAAGTGCTCTCTTGGAAAAACTACTGCTTGGAGACTTATTTCATTCTGTCATTTTGTCGAACAGTGATTGAAATCTTTACTTCTTCTCATCCAAACAATAAAAATAGAAAATTGGGAAATTTGGAAGCTAGTCATTGCCTTTATTATAAAATTTTAACACATAATGATAGGTCGTTGAATAATTTCAACATATAGCGATTAGATTGATTTTGAACATTTTTTGTTAGTGCAATTTGTATCTTTTTTTTTTTTTTATTGGTCACCTATTTTTTTTTAATTATTGATTAGCTTGGGTTTTGTTTTTTTTTTTTTTTTTGAGAACTATAAGTTTTCATATAGTAGTGGTTTTTTTTTTTTGTATGAATCTGTTTGTAATAAAAAAGATGAAAAATTATAAAGTAAGTATATAATGGTTTTTAAGGATATATTATTCTAAAGGTTTTAAAAAAATCGATATACCAAATAACTTATATGTCTAAAAATGGTGATATTGTCCATTTGAGTATTGATTTTTGTGTTATAATGATGGTGTGTATGAGGTTATTGGAGTCAAACGTAAACTGACAAATCTTAAAAAAAGAAACACTAAATTTTGAGATATTATGTATTTTATGTGTATTTAATAGAAATCTTTTTAATTTTATGCAATATTTTATCGTAAAATTAGAAATTAAACAAAACCAACTTAAATCAAGATATAAACAATGCACTTTTCACATATAACATTTAACAACAATTAGTTAATGACAATATATATCCACAACTAAACCACACGAACATTAAAAATTAAAAACAACAACCNCCTCATTACCATTGTTGATCATCAGCTCATCGGAGACCTCCGTACCAACTCATGTGGGTCACTCCAAAATATCACCATTTCCACCGTCATAGACGGCGGACCATTCCTCAGGCTTCCTTCATGGGACACCAACTTCAGCTTCTTTAAGTGCCCTCATGGGATTGAGCTTAATTCATCTACGAGAGTTGTGGGGAATTACAGTTGTAGAGAGGGGAATTGGGTTTATCTATGGGAAGATGAGAGTTGGAATTTGACTCGATTGGTACCTCCGAGAGGCAGGCCAGTGGAGACCCCAGGTGGGTGCCAGTTGGTGACTCTGCCGGTATTTAGAGCGAGCTTGTCTAGATATGGGTTTCTGAATGGAAGCGGCGGCCGTGGTGGCTCCGGTGATCGGCAGATGAAGCTTGTGTTTGAGGTGTTGAGCGATGGGTTTCCGTTGGAATGGCTAACTATTGAGGATTGTACGACTTGTAATCAGACAGGTGGACGGTGTGGATACGACAGCAGCTCAAGGAGAATAGTCTGCTTCTGTAAAGGCGGCTGTAAGTAAGTGCTCTCTTGGAAAAACTACTGCTTGGAGACTTATTTCATTCTGTCATTTTGTCGAACAGTGATTGAAATCTTTACTTCTTCTCATCCAAACAATAAAAATAGAAAATTGGGAAATTTGGAAGCTAGTCATTGCCTTTATTATAAAATTTTAACACATAATGATAGGTCGTTGAATAATTTCAACATATAGCGATTAGATTGATTTTGAACATTTTTTGTTAGTGCAATTTGTATCTTATTTTTGTTTTATTGGTCACCTATTTTTTTTTTAATTATTGATTAGCTTGGGTTTTGATTTTTTTTTTTTTTTTGAGAACTATAAGTTTTCATATAGTAGTGGTTTTTTTTTTTTGTATGAATCTGTTTGTAATAAAAAAGATGAAAAATTATAAAGTAAGTATATAATGGTTTTTAAGGATATATTATTCTAAAGGTTTTAAAAAAATCGATATACCAAATAACTTATATGTCTAAAAATGGTGATATTGTCCATTTGAGTATTGATTTTTGTGTTATAATGATGGTGTGTATGAGGTTATTGGAGTCAAACGTAAACTGACAAATCTTAAAAAAAGAAACACTAAATTTTGAGATATTATGTATTTTATGTGTATTTAATAGAAATCTTTTTAATTTTATGCAATATTTTATCGTAAAATTAGAAATTAAACAAAACCAACTTAAATCAAGATATAAACAATGCACTTTTCACATATAACATTTAACAACAATTAGTTAATGACAATATATATCCACAACTAAACCACACGAACATTAAAAATTAAAAACAACAAATTATTGCCAAATCATACATTATTAAACCAACACGAAAAAATCATCAATATTCATAAACACGTATAAATGTTAAACATTTGCTAACTACACAGTTATAAAAATTAAACACAAAATATTTGATAACTACCCAGTTATAAAAATTGAATAAAAAAAATAATCAACATGAAATAATGAGATGTTTTGCTATTAACAAAATTTGTAATACATATTTTTTTAACTAATCATTTATGACAATCAACAATATGTTTTGTTCACTTTCAATAAAAATTAAATTTTTGAGAACTATAAATTTTTATGTAATTTTGAGTAAAGTGGTGATTAAGTATGAATAATAGATCGAAGGTTTTACTTATAAATTAGATATTTTTATTTTTTGTTTGTGTGAAAGTGGTGATGACTATTAGATTGGTTTTGAATTTTTTTTTGTGCAATTGATAATACTTGTTATTTTTTATTAGTCACTTATTTTTTTTATTGGTGATTAGACTAGGCTTTGTTTTCTTTTTCTTTTTTGAGAACTACAAGTTTTCATATAGTAGTGGTTTATTTTTAGTATAAATAATAACTTTATGATTTTATTTATGCATCGTATATTTATACTTTTTGTTTGTGTGGAAGTGGTATGACGGTTAGATTGGTTTTGAATCTAGCTACTTTATTATATATAAATATATCTATATAATAAAGTAGGACAAAGTTTAAATCCAAAAGACAAAGAGAGGTCCCGTTCGTTTTGAGACAAAATATAAACACATCCAACTGACAACGTAATCTCAATATAAAAGACGGTTCAGATCATCTCAAAAATTTTGATCTAACGGTCTATAGTTAATCTTGAATTTTTTTTTTCGCCTATGAAGAAGTCTCTTATCATAAGACTCTACACTCCTATCTCTCATACGTCTCTATCTTAAATTGAAAAAGCACAATAATAACTCAGATTGAATTCATTTTAAATTAAATGATCTAAATTTCGTCTAAATTCATCAAACTTAATCCAATAGCTCACAACACATCCCACACAAAAATGAAATCCCACCCAATTTAACTACACCCAAACGTCATCCATTTTGTCTAACACACAGTACAAACTTTTTCTCTTTCACCCATTTACCGTCTCACCTCTCTTAGTTTCTTAGAAATCATTGTCATCCTCCTCAGTCTCTTATATCTATGTGCAAACTCTAACGATGGACAGACCTTCTTCAGCGATGCACGACATAATCTGGAGACGCACTGGATTTACCCACTTCGACCATCCACTCTCTTCCATCTAAATTGTATTGGCGGTGATCTAACTTCCAGAAGTACTCTCGCTGGTAATCTTTCCATCTCTGGTAAGTGTGAATATGTGTATATATTGACACTGGTACAATTACCATGCAATTGAAGCAAACGTTGCAAGTTTCATTAGTCTCGCAGAAATCAATAAAATAAAAATAAATAGTGAAAAAAAATACTACCACCCCATTTGGGTTTTGGCCAATTATAAAGTAATTTATTTGATGGTGTAGCAACTTGGCTGATATAATAATAGGTGTGAAACTGATGCATAGATATCGCCCACAACCCAAGCAATGTAAACCACTGCCTTTGCTCCTCTCCACCGCCACTGCCCCTAGCCACCATTCACCCACAGTTGAATTATATTGATGGATTTTTAGTGATAACAATTCAAAATAATCGTCCAAGTGGATAAATCAAACAAAAAATGTACATCTTAAAATTGTCAATAATGGTTTCCCATCGTCTGGAAAAGAAAGCAAGGAAAACGATCTCAAATTTCATTTATACCCCCATAATTTTAGTGTATTTACATTTTTACCCCTTAATTTTTAGAAACATCATTAATATTCCTTAAGTTTCAAAAATAATATTATAACCCCAGAACTTTTCTGAAAATTCTTATTCTTCATATAACTTTAAGGCATCTTTGAAACATTTATTAGATCATGTGTGGAGTCTATACCTATAACTAATGTTAGAATTACCAATTATTTATAACTAATTTTTTCCTCTCTATTTACTTTCTAGCATAAATTGTATAAATGGAGTTTAGCCTTATGTAAGGCTTCAATACTCAATTCCTATTGGTTGGAATTTTGGAGGTGTGTGCTTTATGGAGGATGACAAACTGATTATGTGGGTAGTTATCAAATATTTTATGTTTAATTTTATAATTGTGCAGTTAGCAAATGTTTAACATTTCTGTGTGTTTATGAATATTGATGATTTTTTTGTGTTGGTTTAGTGATGTATGCTTTGACAATAGTTTATTGTTTTTAATTTTTAATGTTCGTGTGGTTTAGTTGTGGATGTATTGTCATTAACTAATTGTTGTTAAATGTTATATGTTGAAAGTGTATTGTTTGTACCTTGATTTAGGTTGGTTTTGTTTAATTTCTAATTTTACGATAAAATTTTGCATAAAATTAAAAATATTTCTATTAAACACATATAAAATACATAATATCTCTAAGTTTAGTGCTTCTTTTTCAAAGTTTGACAGTTGAATATTTGACCTCAATAATCGCATACACACTGTCACTACAACACAAAAACCAGTACCCAAATGGACAATGTCACCATTTTTGGACATATAAGTTATTTAGTATATCGATTTTTTCAAAACCTTTAGTATAATATTTTATTAAAAATCATTATATACTTACTATATAATTTTTCATCTTTCTTATTACAAACTGATTCATACCTAGAGTACACTGTAAGTAGATCTTCTTATCACGCATCTTAGTACTGATAGTTGATATTTACTTCTTACTTCTTATCAATCAATGAAGTTTAAATTGTCTTTATAATCCATAAATAAAATCATCAAGTTATTATTCATACAAAAAATAAATCACTACTGTATAAAAACCTATAGTTCTCAGAAAATTAAAAAAAAATTTCAAGCCCAAGTTAATCAGCAATTAGAAAAAAAATAAGTGACCAATACAAAAAAAAATAAGATACCAATTGCACTAACAAAAAATGTTTCAAACCAATCTAATCGTTATGTGTTGAAATTATTTAAACATCCTATCTTTGTGTGTTGAAATTTTATAAGTAACATAGTGCCTTTAGGCACGGACAATGACTAATATATATATATATAGAGAGAGAGAGAAAGGAGATGAGATAGTGTGTTTAAAACGTCTAAGAGATAAGAGAGAAAGTTATATGAGAGATATGAGTGTTAGAGTTTAGTCCAATTATGATCGTCGGATCAGTATTTATGAGATGATCTGAACTATCTTTTATTTTGGGATTACGTTGTCTGTTCGATGTGTTTATATTTTGTCTCAAAATGATTTAGACTTCTCTTTATCTCCAAAATTTAAACCCAACTCTACTTTATTATATAGATTTAGATTTAAAATTATTTGTTATGAAATCTATTTTTTATCAATTTTACAAGACTATCCCTTCCCTTTAGAAGTGAAGTAAAATTAAAAATAAAAAACTCTTAAATTTTAAGAGTTTGATTAACATTAAATTTTTTTTTCTCATATCTATCTGTATCCATATATAGGTTAGGATTATATCTCTCATATATATAAATAACCACATAGCAATTTGAATTTTTATGTCCTATATATTTTTCCTCTTAAAAATATCACATCACTTATTTTCATTATATGTTCAATTATTTAATATTTGATTAATTTATAGTTTAACATAATTTTTATTTCAAGTATTATTCATATACGATAATATACACATGATAAAAAAATTTAATATAGTTGGATTGATTTTTTGGGCGCTTGAATTTTATATTTCATCGTGACTTCAGAGATGGGTTATTAAATACAAAAAAACAGTGACATTTAAACATAAAAAAATAGTAATATTCAATATTAATATTTTAAAAAAATAACTATAACAATATGGTCAACAAAAATAGTAACATGTTTATTAAAAACAGTAACATGCTAAAAAAAAAAATAGCATTATAGAATATTGAACAAAATTGAAAATAAAAATAGTAGCATTCAAACCCATAACTAGAAGAAGAAGCCTCAAATTCTTTAGCATCCAAAAAAGTAATACTGAAATTGTAATAACTTGCTCAATAGAAAATAGTAACATGATCAATTAGAAAAAATAGCAATATGGTCAACAAAAAGTATAGTAACATGAAACATTGAAAAAATTTTGGAATTATTTATCAACAAAATAAAAATAAAATTGAGAATTAAACTAATAACATATTGAGCAAGTTTTTTAACTTTTTTTTTTTTTTGAAAACTAACGACATAGAAGTTGATGATGACCAGAATTCAGTAAAAGATATGGTAGTTGTTGATGATGTTCCAAATCTTATTGATTTTGAGAGAAAGAATATAAATTTCAATATCAATTTATGAGTGAATTAAGGAATAATAGTTTCTAATTTAAGAAATTAATTTAAAGCTACTCTTAAGGTCTTTAAGGTTTCTATAATTGAACAGAATAACATTGTTAAGGGTATTTTTGGAATTTAAAAAAAAGTAGACTTAAGTACTTATTAGTAAGATCAAAATTGGACTTATCTCCAAATAAGTTTCTTTGACGGACTCAAGTCATTATAATTCCATTCAAGAGGACTCAGTCCCAATTTTCACTAGAAAATTTTGATGAGCCCAGATCCAACTGGGTCCTGGCCCAATTCAAAGCCCAAATTAGTTATAAAGTAGGTCAAGCCTAGCTCATAGATTCGGCCCAATCCAAAGTTCAAAGAGTCTTGAAATATTAGCGCATGTAGGGAGTAATTACCGGAATAGCCACCCTCAAAGATTAAGACTATCTCTAATTGTATCTATCTTAGTTGTAGCTACCGTCCTCGAAAGACAAGTCACCTATCCCTTCATGCCACCGCCTCAACTAAGGCTCTGTGCCTATAAATTGTAAGCCCTCTCCACATGAGAAGGGCATCTCTCTACACACCTTTTACACAACTATCTCTTTCATAGCTACCTCTCTACACCTATAGCTTATTCTTGCTCTCTATCTCTCCCACCTACTACTTTATCAATAAAGTCCTACGACCACAGTTGCCGCCTTCAAAGTGTAGTAGGTCACACTGACCGAATCACCATATATCTGTGTGTTGCCTGTGTTGACCCAATCTTTATTTGTTATCGTTGATTGCTTCATTAATTACCCTGCATTATATACTCGACTGTTGATTGTGCATAAATCCACTTTTGTGCATCATCAAATTTATTTACCGATTTGCTAAAGCACATAAAGTTTGAATTGTCTAATCAATGAGATATTGGAGAGCTGCATATTTATCCACTTTAATTCAGTCAATAAAGCCTCTAAATTTAGTGGCAAAAGTTGTTATTTGTTATATAGTAGGGCAACCCGTTCCTGAAGGCTAAGGTGAAAATTTAAGAGGGACATTAGCAACTGTTAAATGAGTTTATTTGAGACTGTCAGATGATTTTATTGAAGTCTGTCATGTTTTATATTATAAATATAGATAGTGGCGCTTGCACACACACGTGCCTAATTACCAAAATCGAAAATACNTTGATTAACATTAAATTTTTTTTTCTCATATCTATCTGTATCCATATATAGGTTAGGATTATATCTCTCATATATATAAATAACCACATAGCAATTTGAATTTTTATGTCCTATATATTTTTCCTCTTAAAAATATCACATCACTTATTTTCATTATATGTTCAATTATTTAATATTTGATTAATTTATAGTTTAACATAATTTTTATTTCAAGTATTATTCATATACGATAATATACACATGATAAAAAAATTTAATATAGTTGGATTGATTTTTTGGGCGCTTGAATTTTATATTTCATCGTGACTTCAGAGATGGGTTATTAAATACAAAAAAACAGTGACATTTAAACATAAAAAAATAGTAATATTCAATATTAATATTTTAAAAAAATAACTATAACAATATGGTCAACAAAAATAGTAACATGTTTATTAAAAACAGTAACATGCTAAAAAAAAAAATAGCATTATAGAATATTGAACAAAATTGAAAATAAAAATAGTAGCATTCAAACCCATAACTAGAAGAAGAAGCCTCAAATTCTTTAGCATCCAAAAAAGTAATACTGAAAGTGTAATAACTTGCTCAATAGAAAATAGTAACATGATCAATTAGAAAAAATAGCAATATGGTCAACAAAAAGTATAGTAACATGAAACATTGAAAAAATTTTGGAATTATTTATCAACAAAATAAAAATAAAATTGAGAATTAAACTAATAACATATTGAGCAAGTTTTTTAACTTTTTTTTTTTTTTGAAAACTAACGACATAGAAGTTGATGATGACCAGAATTCAGTAAAAGATATGGTAGTTGTTGATGATGTTCCAAATCTTATTGATTTTGAGAGAAAGAATATAAATTTCAATATCAATTTATGAGTGAATTAAGGAATAATAGTTTCTAATTTAAGAAATTAATTTAAAGCTACTCTTAAGGTCTTTAAGGTTTCTATAATTGAACAGAATAACATTGTTAAGGGTATTTTTGGAATTTAAAAAAAAGTAGACTTAAGTACTTATTAGTAAGATCAAAATTGGACTTATCTCCAAATAAGTTTCTTTGACGGACTCAAGTCATTATAATTCCATTCAAGAGGACTCAGTCCCAATTTTCACTAGAAAATTTTGATGAGCCCAGATCCAACTGGGTCCTGGCCCAATTCAAAGCCCAAATTAGTTATAAAGTAGGTCAAGCCTAGCTCATAGATTCGGCCCAATCCAAAGTTCAAAGAGTCTTGAAATATTAGCGCATGTAGGGAGTAATTACCGGAATAGCCACCCTCAAAGATTAAGACTATCTCTAATTGTATCTATCTTAGTTGTAGCTACCGTCCTCGAAAGACAAGTCACCTATCCCTTCATGCCACCGCCTCAACTAAGGCTCTGTGCCTATAAATTGTAAGCCCTCTCCACATGAGAAGGGCATCTCTCTACACACCTTTTACACAACTATCTCTTTCATAGCTACCTCTCTACACCTATAGCTTATTCTTGCTCTCTATCTCTCCCACCTACTACTTTATCAATAAAGTCCTACGACCACAGTTGCCGCCTTCAAAGTGTAGTAGGTCACACTGACCGAATCACCATATATCTGTGTGTTGCCTGTGTTGACCCAATCTTTATTTGTTATCGTTGATTGCTTCATTAATTACCCTGCATTATATACTCGACTGTTGATTGTGCATAAATCCACTTTTGTGCATCATCAAATTTATTTACCGATTTGCTAAAGCACATAAAGTTTGAATTGTCTAATCAATGAGATATTGGAGAGCTGCATATTTATCCACTTTAATTCAGTCAATAAAGCCTCTAAATTTAGTGGCAAAAGTTGTTATTTGTTATATAGTAGGGCAACCCGTTCCTGAAGGCTAAGGTGAAAATTTAAGAGGGACATTAGCAACTGTTAAATGAGTTTATTTGAGACTGTCAGATGATTTTATTGAAGTCTGTCATGTTTTATATTATAAATATAGATAGTGGCGCTTGCACACACACGTGCCTAATTACCAAAATCGAAAATACTGTTGTAGATAAGATGGTGGTGGACAATTTCAAAACTAGAAAACCAATAAATGAAAACAAAAAAGATAGATCTTTAGGCGAGGCCCGACATACATTATCTTCAAGATAGTAATTGTTCATTTATAATGCAGATGGACTATAGAAAATTCTAAGATTGCACTTCTTAATAATATTGGAATCAAAACTTAACCCGAATGTACAAAAACAGAAAGTATGAAATTTAGAATGAGAGAAAATAAGAAGAGGGCACTTTTCATCATCCTTTGATATTGCAATTAAACTCTATTTATAGAGTTCTATGCATTACTTCATGAAAGAATATATCCCTTTATTACAATGGCAGAAGACATATCTTGAAAGGTTTTAAATTATGTATCCGTTAGAAAGAAAACTCCAACGAATATTGAAAAATTAACTGTCACGTTTGAACGGACCCAACTCCCAATATCTAAGATATTGCATTTCTGCCAAAGTATTGGGAGTGAGGCATGTTCGAACTAAAGTTGCATTCAAATGCCACGTCCCTCTTTCTTTTTATTTATTCTTATTATATATATATATATATATAAATTATAACTTGAAGTTCTTATTATGTAGGCCTCATCTGAGACATTGAGTTGAGAATGAAACTCTTCCTCTATTTATAGGAGAAGAAATGAATCCATAAAGAACTTAAGAAACCATGTAGGATTCTCCATCCTCTTTAAATTTGTCCACCAACTCACAACTCCAAATGTTTTTGAGGGATTGTGAAAATTTTACTTTCCTACCAAATCCCAATGTATAAGTACTTTATGTATACTTTACACACACACACACATATATATATCTAATGTTTAATTGTTACATGCAATTGATGTTATATTATTATTATATCATTATTAGTGTGTGTGTGTATATATATATATATATGACGGATACAGAGGGAGATAAATAGATATAACAAAGCAAAAAGGCCAATAAAGATGGGAAATTATGGCTGGTTAAGGGGTAAAATGAATATTTCACAATGAGGACACCAAACCCTCCTCTTTCTTAATTAATAATGTAGATTGATGAGTGCGTCTGTGTCTATGTGTGTGGTATTAGCATTTTCCTGGCTTTTCACTTGGAAATTTCCACAGGGTATGGATCATCTATAATCTTTGTTTGTTATCATTATAAAATTAATGGAAGGTAAATAAGATTTGAATTTCTAATATATACCTTTTTGGTAGTACTATGTCAAAAATGAAGCTTGAGCTCTTTGGCTTGTGTTTGTAATTTTTTGATTTATTTGATCTCAACAGAGAGAATATGTTTGAATTCTTGGCTTTCCATTTTTTTCATGTAATGGCTGACTGTCATCTGCCTGTAATTATGTTTGAAACTTGTTTCATACTTTTCTTCGCTGGTTTTAATCTTTTCTTGGTGTCACTGGTCATAATTTTGTTCCCATTTTGCCAACTTTTGTCTTCTTTGACAATTTAACTTCCCTGAATACTAGTGTCTGAGCAGGACATAAAAAGGAACAAGAAGAAGAAAAAGGGGAGAAGTAAATCACTTAACACCTCTTATGACTGTTGCTCTGAGTAGTTGTAGTAGTTGAACTGTGGTTATGGAGGAAACATATCAAGTAATATGCCAATGTTTTCCATTAGTGCTGATTTGAAATCTTCTTAATTAGTAGTACCGGTTAACACTCAGTTCTATAGTTATTGTGAACACAGGTATTCACTAAATGAAGAGCTTAATCGGTTTTCCTGAATTATTGTAGAAGTATTGTACAAAAACTATGTGAATGCATTGTTCAAGTAACACAAAAACATTGCTTTTCTACTTTAGTGCACTTGAAATTAATGTGAGTGAAAAAGGATACAAACTAAGTGTAGAGACCTTGTATATATAGCCAATGAAAGTTACAATAAGGATAAAAAGGTAAAAAAAGGAAAACTTAATAAACCCTAATAAACTAGGTTGTTGTTATATCTCCAACACTCTCTCAAGTTAGGCGCAAAAATGTCAACTAAATCAAGCTTGACAACAGAGTTTCGAAGAATGGATAGAGTGACTGGTGTGGTAAAAACATCCGCAACCTGATCACTGATCCCTACAAACGATGGAGTGACAATACCACTGCTAACCTTCTCCCGAAGAAAGTAAACAACAATCTTTATATGTTTCGTCCTCTCGTGTAATACAGAGTCAGAAGCAAGCTGAATAGCAGATCGATTATCACAATATAATGTAGATGAAGAAGTCACTGGAAATCCCAACTCGTCAAGAATCGATCGTAACTAGATAATCTCCTATGTGCCAAGTGCCAGTGCTCGATACTCTGCCTCTGCTGACGAGGGAGAGACAACTGATTGCTTTTTGCTCTTCCTAGAGATAAGATGAGTGCCTCAAAAAGCACAGAAGCCTGTAGTAGATTGACCGTCACATGCTCCCCTATAATCTGAATCTGAATAACAAACTAGAGAACCAATCTGAGATCCTGATATATAGAATAACCCCAGTCCAGGACAAGAGTTGAGGTACCGAAGAATATGATAAATTGCATCAAGATGAGGCTGACATGGTCTGTGCATGAACTAACTAACTCGGCTGACAGCGAATGAAATGTCTGGCCTAGTGTTGGCTAGGTAGATAAGTCTACCTACCAACCTCTAATAGACAGCCAGATCTCTCAACTTCTCACCTTCAGCATTAAGCTTCAGGTTTGGAATTATGGGTGATGATGCCGGTTTGCACTCCAGCATCCTAGTGTCTAAAAGAAGATCCAAAACATATTTTCTTTGAGAAAGAACAATAACTCTGTTGCTACGGGCAACTTCAATCCCAAGAAAGTATTGCAAAAATCTAAAGTCCTTCACATCGAAGGCCTTCCTAAGGTCTAACTTGACCTGCGCAGTTCCAAAAACATCATCTCTAGTAATAATAATATCATCAACATATACCAAAAAGATGACACACTGTTCAGAAGTATTCCGTCGAATGAAGCAAATATGATCAGAATGACATCTAGTGAACCCTAAACGTACAACTACATCAATAAAGCGAGAGAATCAGGCTCGTGGTGACTGTTTTAGTCCATAAAGAGACTTACGCAGTCGATATACCTTCTCAGTATACTCCTCCTCACCACTAAAGCCCGGTGGTGCATCTATATAAATAATCTCATCTAGATCACCGTGAAGAAATGCATTCTTCACATCCAATTGATGAAGAGGCCAAAATACTCCGCAGCCAGAGAAATAATCAGTCGAACAGTAGTCAATTTTGCCACGGGGGTAAAGGTAGCACCAAAATCACGACCTGGTACCTAAGTAAAGCCCTTTGCCACAAGCCTAGTCTTGTGACGATCAATAGTACCATCCGCAAGAAACTTAAAGGTATAAACTCAGCGACAACCAACAAGCTTCACCTCTGAAGGTAAAGAGAGAAGATCTCACGTATAATTATAGTGAAGAGCGTCCATCTCTGTCTGCATAGCAAGAACCCACTGGGACTCCCGCATAGCCTCTAAAATAGAGCGAGGAACTGACGTATCTGATAAAGCCATACTATAAGTCTGAAATGTAGGAGACAAATCACCATAAGAAACATAAGCAGAGATCGGGTATAAAATCTTGGCGGTCCAACCATAACGAACAATTGGACGACGATCACTCTGTGGATAATGACGCCCTAAATCATCATCCTGCACTGACAATGTCTCATCAGGTAAAACAATTGGCTCAGTACCTATAATCTCATCAGTCTTAACAACAGGTGTATCAATATGCTTAATGAACTGAGAAGTATTGTCTGCATTGCTTGAGGTAGATGGGACATCAGTAGGGGGATGAGAGCGAGGGCGACGAATATAAATTTGCAAAGGAAGAGAGACTGGTGACTCTATATTGACAGGGATGAGTGGCTCTGGAGAAGGAGAGACTGATGACTCTATAGTGATAGTGACCAATGGTTTTGGCTCCGGGGGTAATGGAAAATCAAAGGGAGTATTATCAACTGGAGGGACAGACACAGGACTGGAAGAAAAATAAGGAATTTGTCCAAGAAAGGTAACATCTAGGCTGCGATATATACGGTGCCTAATATAATCATAACACCGATACCCTTTAGACTGATGACAATAGCCCACAAAGACACAACGAATTGCTTTATCATCAAGCTTATGATGAGTAGGAGACCGATCCTGAACAAAACATGTGCATCCAAAAACATGAGGGGGGATCGAAAAAGTGTTTGCTTAGGAAATAAGACCTATAAGGGAGTTTATGCTGAAAAATACGACTCGGCGTACGATTGCACAAAAAGGTAGAAGTCAAAACAGCAAAATGCCAATAAAATTTTGGCACCCCCATGCCTCTAAACATACAACGTATTATCTCTATTAGACTCCTATTTTTCCTTTCAGCAACGTTATTTTGCTTAAGAATATATGGACAAGTGAGTTGTTGAAGAATACCTTGAGAAGAAAAGTGAGACACTAAGGCATCATACACATTCTTTGGCATTATCCAAACGAAGAGCACGAACAATGACATCGAATTGTGTCTTAATCATCTGTAAAAATTGAGTGATTATAGGGAGTACATCGGACTTCCTATGCAAAAGGTAGACCCAAGTACAACGGGTATGGTTATCTATAAATGTCACATAGTATCGGACACCTGACAAAACAGTAACATGAGAGGGTCCCTAAATATCAGAGTGTATTAGGTCAAATGGTTTGGGCGACTAGTGCATGCGAGGAATATAACTAGTTCAAATATGTTTTGATAGAGAACATATAACACAGTCAAGTTTACCACTAATACAAATTTTGCTCAAAGCAGAAAATAACATACATAAATATTTAAACTTTGTATGCCCAAAACGGTCATACTACAACTGAACAGTTTGTGATGAAAAATCATAACGACAAGTACTAGGTAAAATATTAGCATGCAAGCTACGAACAGATAAAGACAAAGCAGGTGATGAAGGTGAAGGTGAAGGTGAAGGTGGAGGTGGAGGTGGAGGTGGAGAAACTGGTGAAACTAGAGGTGGATCGCCAAAATAATACAATTCATCTCTCTCATGTCCCCTAATAATAATCCTCCCAGTACTTAGGTCTTGCAAATAACACAAATTAGATAAGAACACAACCGTGCAATGAAAATCTCTGGCTAACTGATGTACAGATAATAGATTAATGGCCAGCTTTGGTGCATGAAACACTAAATGTAATGTAAAGGCATCTAGAAGGCGGACTGTACCCCTACTAACAATAATGACATGTGTACCATTTGCTAACTGAACTTGAGTATGTAACTACTCATCAAAAGAGGTGAAATGATGGGCCTCACCTGTCATATGACCATTAGCACGCGAGTCCAACATCTAAAAGGGAGATGGATTAGAGCAAGTATGAAAGGCACGAGGTATACCTGTACTAGTCGCAGCAGTACTAGTCGAATCTCGAGAAGTCAAGGCTGACATAAGTATATCCAAACGAGAAGTGATAGTATCCATATCACTCTGCCAAGGAGGAGCAATGACTGTAGGTGGTGGTGCCTTAGCAATGGGAGTAGTACGGCTATGAGAAGGCTGTTTAAGCTCCAGATGGAGCTTCCAACAAGTAGCCCTGAGATGTCCTAGTCAGCTACAATAATTACACTGACGAGAATTCCCATATCTATGCTGATGTGGGGTACCCTAACGACGCTGGGCTGAGCGCTGTCGACCCCTATACGCGGTGGAAGTACTAATAGATGTCTCAACGGTAGGGATCTCAACTTCCTCGGTAGTAGTCATATCATCAATAATACTAAGGTACTTGTGACATAAAAACAACTCTAAGATAAATAGAGGGACAAAATAAGGGAGGATAATATACCTCCAGTCGAACAGTAGCGATAGATAAGTGATCTACTACATCAAAAACAGATAACCAGAGAAGAGGATCCGTTCCCCTCCTAACAAAGTCCTAGGATGAAGCCACAACAAAAATTGCGACCCAATAGTGGGCTGCACAATGACCTAGCAGTAGGAGTTTGGTTTTATTGGGTTGTTGGGTTGATTTAATATGTCTTTCAGTTTATTGGAATGGGTCTGGGGTGGTCTAGTATTATTATTATATGGACAATCGATATGGGAAGTGGGTAAATTTTGTTCTAGGTAGCTGTGTGTTGGTTTGTTGATTGTTTTTGTCGGTGGGGTGCAGTCGGTGTAATGTTGATTGCCAGTGTTGGGTGCTTGTCGGTGGGATTGAGGTTGCTAGGCATTGGGATTGAGGTCGCTGGTAGTGTGTCGATGGGATTGGGGATGCTGGACAGTGTGTCGATGGCTATATATTTGGGTATGTCGGTTTGCTGTTTGATGAGGGGGTGGGTTCTCGGCCGTTGTTGGTTCGGTGGAGTATGTTCGCTGGTCTGTGGGATCTCGGTGGAGTAGGTTCGCTAGTGAGGTGGTTATTGGTGGTGAGGGCTGCTTATAGTCGGTGAGGATGAGGGAGAAGGTTAGGGTTAGGGTTAGAGTTAGGGTATGACTCTGATACCAACTTGAAATAAACGTGAGTGAAAAAGGATACAAATTAAGTTTAGAGCCCCTGTATATATAGCCAATGAAAGCTATAATAAGGATAAAAAGGTAAAAAAAAGAAAAACTTAATAAACCCTAATAAACTAGGCTGCTGCTATATCTCCAACAAGTGCCACTGATTTACTGAAACTGTCTTTCATGTTGCCTACATTATTGGAAGAGGTAAGTTGTTCTTGCTATTCTATCTGTATAAGCCAGAGAAGTGTCTCTTTTTCAAGGGATGGACTGGCATAGGTAGGGATTGTTGTTGATTTCGTAGCACTTGCTTCTATGTATAGTGCTCCCAATATCTGAAATCAACAACGTTAACGTGGATTCATGTCACTCCCTCTAGTGGAATCCTACCAAAATCCTTTTCTGATCAGGGAAGTCATAAAGGGACGTTAGAGGACGTTACCACAACAAAAAAAAATCGAGTCTTAGCAGTTCAAGTGAAAGTTTATTACACTAATCCCACTAAGATGGAGGGGAAACTGACAAAAGAAGCTTTCGCCTTGGTAATTACCTAAGGAGAAAGAGTCAACGCAAAAGTTGCCCTTTGTGCGAGGGAACACCAAACAGATTGACCTCTGCGAACTGCACTTTATATTGACTGGAAGTTAGAGAGTGCAGAGGATGCAATAGCTATACGGCTTCCAAATTGTTTTTGAAATGTATGTTGATTGAACTAATAGGTTCGGGGTGGGGACTTAAAGACCCTGTTCACATAGCGGCCCTGGACGCATATTTTCCCTTGGGGCAGACAGATTTTCCTATACATAAGGGGCTCAGGCCTTTTTTCTGGGGGGTGGGGGAGGGGGGGATAAGGGGCAAGGCTTGACGGAAAGAAAAGAGTTTTCTCTGCGACACTTTCACTATAAACCAGTTGTTTTATTTGAATAGGAAAGATAGTTGTAACTAGCCTATCCCGAAAGATAGGATTTCGTAGAGCAATGCACTTAACTTTCACCGCCTAAAAATACCGCTTTCCGACAAGGGAAGCTTTATCAAAGTAGTCAAGAAACCCTCCCTTATGCCGAAACTTCTTTCCAAAGAAAAAAAGAAACATATAACAAAGGACTACCCTCCGGCTCTAGAACAAGACATATTTGGTTTTCTTGCAAAGTTAGGCAATCCAATAATGTTTAACCCACATATTGTCTGCTATCAACACCTTGTGAGTAATCTGGATAAGGTGTTAGAAAAAGTTCTTTTTTGCCTTCAATTTTCATCACCCTACTATGAGTTCATATTTTCATGGCAATACAGTTATACATATCTTGTGCATCATGATTGCTTCCATATTTGCATTTTGAGTAAAACTGGTATTTTGACTTTGGTTTTATATTTAAATTTTGCACCCATGCATTATGTTCACCTTCATCACCTGTAAAATTCCGTTTATTTTTTTGGTCACCATGAAAAAATTCTCATTTGTTGGGCAACATTTCACAATTCTTGAAATTGTCCATTCACTCTTACTTGTGGTGTTATTTATGTATTTTTCTAGTGTATATCAGTGGATCTTGTATACTCCTAAGGGGAATGGGGAAGGGAAATGCTATGCGCATGGACAGAGCTGTGTATGGGCTAAGGGAGGCCATGGCCCCCTAACATTTTTGAAAAATCCTGTAACACCATCCCCTTGGTTTTCAAAAAACCCTATACTCCCCCTTATGTTTACAAAAAACTTGTACATGGAGTATTTCACCAAGTGTATTTAGAAAGCTTAATGACTTGATTTTTAATAACCAAATAGGGGATATGTATGAGTGTTGTTTTCACAAAAAACAAGTGAAATTATTGCAAAATCAGTTTACAAATGTGGCTTATTTCAAAGGTAATGCATTTGAAACTTCTACATGTGATGATAATTTATTCTAAGTCATTACATTATATCGAAAATGGGAGGGATGAGGGGATGATGACATTGTCACAAACTAACTTTTATGATGGTAATTAAGAACAAATATTCGGATTATTTGACCCAAATTAGTTTTTATGATGATATCATATGAAAGTTGATTTGGATATGTTATATATAACTAATTTTGTAACAATAATTTGTTTATTAACTCCATTGAACTAATTCTTGACTATGCCATTGTCTGGGCCCCATCAAGATAAAAATCCTGATTTCCTCCCTATGCGGTCCATGTAACTTGGCTCCATTTCCTTAACCACTGCGATAAACCCACTTTCCTCACCTGTCTTTTCATTCTTAAATATCAAATATTGTCCTGATGTTCATTCCCTTGACCTTGCAGAGACGGAGGATCAAGCAAATGGAAACTCATTGCAGGTGTGCGCTCATTTTTATGGAAACCTGGAAAAAAAAATTTGTAGTTCATTCAGAAGCGGCTCTCATGCAACATTTTCAGTTTTAGATGCATGCCTGGCCTAGTTTTCTCCAAGAAATTGTCGAGAATTTTACCATGATGAATAATTAATGACCACTTGGTGGTTAAAAATCAAGAATCATCTATAATGCTAAGCTACTGTTATTAGTTTTTGTTTCTGTCAACCCAGGATCGATTGAATAAGGATCTTACCTAAATCCTGCCAAACAGAGTTTCAGTTGGATGTTGACATTATTTCATTGCTCATGAGGACTGTTTGAAATTGTTACACCAGTGGCCAGATTGGTCTCATTTTGGATTTCTTTTCCTTCTCATTATGAATATCTTCCCTTCGCTTCTCATCAAGCTTTGGCAAATTGCAGGAATTGTAACTGGAAGCACTTCTACATTTCTAGCTGCTGCATTTCTAATATTCAAATGCAAGAAGAGAACTTCAGCAATCTTCAGGCCACTCTATTTCAGAAAGAATTCAGCTACAGAGCGGAGAGAAAATGCAAAGCAATTCATTAAGGACTATCAGTCAATGTTATTGACCAACTCCTCATACAGTGATATCAAGAAGATGACCAATGGCTTCAAAGAAAAATTGGGGGAAGGAGGATATGGCAGTGTTTACAAGGGAAAATTGGCTGATGGTCGGCTTGTTGCTGTCAAATTGCTTGAAAATTACAAAGACAACCACAATTTCATCAATGAAGTCGCCACCATTGGAAGGATCCACCATGTCAATGTTATAAGGTTGTTGGGTTTCTGTTGGGATGGCTCGAAACAAGCTCTTCTCTATGAGTTCATGCCCAATGGATCTGTGGGGGACTTATTGTCCAAAGAAGAGATAAAACTAACACTCGGATTGGAAAAATTGCTTGAAATTGCCATAGGAGTTGCACATGGCATAGAGTATTTACATAATGGGTGTGACTCAAGAATCTTGCATCTTGATATAAAACCTCAGAATGTCTTGCTAGATCTGAATTTCAATCCAAAAATTTCAGATTTTGGATTGGCGAAACTATATTCTCGAAATCGAAGTGCTGTCACCATGACAGGTGCAAGAGGAACAATTGGTTATATTGCTCCTGAGATATTTTTGAGAAATATTGGGAATCCTTCTCACAAATCTGATGTTTATAGCTTTGGCATGCTGTTATTAGAGATGGTTGGAGGTAGGAAGAATGTCAAAGCAGATATGAGCAGTTCAAGTGAAGCTTACTTCCCCAATTACGTATATGACAAGCTCATTGAAGAGAAGAATATGGAGCTTATGGATTCTGTAGTAGGAGAAGTGTTCTTAGTGAGGAAGATGGTAATGGTGGGATTATGGTGCATTCAAATAAATCCTAAGGACAGACCCTCGATGACAAGGGTGGTAGAAATGTTGGCCGGAGATGAGGAAGCCATTGAAATACCTCCTAAACCCTGTTTCTTCTCTCCTCCTCTCGTGCCATTTGAGCACAACATTGCTTCCACTGAAAGTGATACCAGTGTCCTGCCCCTCGCATCAGATAGCCATGAAATGTAACTTCAATGCAACCCAAAAAGAATTGCTTCAATAAGTTGCAAGGATGCCAAGGACCAATTCAACACGGTAAAGATGCTTGCAGAATGAAGCATTTTCTGAGTTCAATCAAAATGGATTAATTAGAGGTATGGATGTATAGGCACAAAGAGCTGAAAACAAGTGGCAAATTATACAGTAGAAAACATAGTATCATTTTTTTTGTGTACACTTGTGTATCATTGTATCACTAGTATAGTGCATCTTCAGACTACGAAGAGAGATGTATCACTATTACAATGTATCTTGGACTACAATAAGATATGTATTAATATTACAATTAGTTCCAATCGGTCTCTATGCTATAGGCGACGAATGAATACCCAAAGAAGGCCAGGAAAAAAAGTGACAAGGGAGGGCACCTAAATAATACAAAAATTGACCTTATAGGATTCTAATTTCCATAAAAATTAAATTTTCAATATATCTAATTTTCATAAAAATTATCTAACTAATATGTTCAATATTTTAATCATCTCCTAATGAGAGACATTAGTTGTCTTCGACCAAAAAGTCCCAAAAGGCTTTTATGTTATAGTATATATAAATTTTGAATCTTTTTTTTATAAAACTTTCAATGTCGAACATCTCAATTAACACACTTTTCAATATCAAACAATTTTATTAAGCCACACCTAATGGTAATTAGCTAAAAACATTCATGGTAATTACAACAATCGTCTCAAGTCTTTTATTTAGAGCATCTATAACCCTTACATTTTTCTAAACTCAAAACTATACCAAATAAAGAGATATTTAAATGTGTATCCAAATTAAGAGAAACTCAAATCTTTATTCAAATCACCAATAGTTATATTTCATTATCCTTTAAATATCTAATAGTCATATTTCTATCTTCATTTAAATTTTAAATTAGCAATGAACTAATCATAACCCGTATCTGAAGGCACTATGAAACATAAGATTCTAGCATTCAAAAAATTGATCCCACTATGCTAAATTTAAAATTAATTTCTTTGCACATCATTTAAAATTAATTTATACTTATTATTTTATTAAAAATAAAGTCAAATTTTTTTCAAAATATATAACTCGATATAATTTTTTAATATGTGCATATTATTGTGTATGATTAATGTATGCAATAAAATTTGTGTTAAATTACATATTAAATAATTCAACATGTGATAAAATTAGGTAATGTGATATTTTTTGAGGGAAAAATGTATAGGGGATAAAATTTAACTTGCTAACTGATTTATTATATAGACGTTATGTTTACCAAATTTCTTGTCAAGTCTTTCATCTCAAATGATATGACACAATCTTTATCATTGAATATTAATAAAATTTATTTATTTGATGATAAAAATTATGCCACATCATTTTTAGATGAAAAACTTAGTAAGAGATATTTGTCCACATAGCATTCTTGCATGTAAATTTGAGTTTGTCGTCTTTTCACTTAAAATTTTTTTATTGAAGTGTTTTATATGAATCAAGTTTTTTTTTATTCAAATGGTGACTTAAATTTGAATAAAAATTTAAGGTAAAGTTGGAAATGTTTCGAGCATTGTAGCCCTTACCATTTTTTGTACCAAAATTTAAATTTAGATAAAAATAGTCTAAAATATTTCTCCAATTCTAAACTCATACTCATACAAAATATTTTTTTAAAAAAATTCAAATTAAGAGAGACTCAAATCTATACTAAAAAATTTAATGGTAAGATTTTATAATTCTTTAAAGATTTAATGGTCATATTTCACTATTTTTAAATTTGAGTTTATCTTCGTTTAAATTTGTTCATTAGTTTATACCAAATTAATTTTTTTACATTTTTTTATTCAAATATGAATAAATGTTTAAGTTTGCAGATGGTCTTCTACGTGGGCAAATATATATAGATTTTATAAAACATTGTTCTCCGGCCCAAAATAAACATGGTGGTCACCCACTTCCTCTCTCTTCACAGCGTGTAAATTTCGAAAACCCCTAATTTAATATGCATATTATTTGTAGATCTTAGATTTTTGGACTTTGATAATTATACAATAATATAATTTAGGGTTAATCGTAAATTATACTCTAAAAAATCGTTCAAATTTTAATTTATACCCTCAAATATAAAAATTCTCAATTTTCACCATAAAATATAGAAATTTGTATTAATGTGCACCTAAAACTAACCGCCGTTAGTTTACTGCCTAAAACTAAATTAATAAATTATATCTAGATCTCTCATGCTTGTCACTTAATCATTTGGAACCCATTACAAAATAAAGGGTAATATAAAATTATAATTTTTTATTAGAATAAAATCATATTTTTTAACAGTTATAAAATCTTAATAAAAATACTCTCAATCTAAAATGTCCCTTAATTGGATATTCAAATAATTATGCTTAAGTGATATCTTGCATTGGGTATAAAAAATATATATAATAAAATAGGAGTGTGTTTGAATTTTATCCCAGTCATATTTTTTCCCTCAAAATTATCACCAATCACTTATCTCACCCATCATCCATTTGTTAGACTCAAACTTCAAATCACATAACTTATTTCTATCATATGTTTAATCATTTATATATTTATTCCCTAAAAATATCACATCATTCATTTCTATCATATATTTAATCATTTAATATTTGATTAATTTGTAGTTAATATATTTTTTAAAAAATTAATAAAATGAGTTTGATTTTTTGGATGTTTGAATTTTATATTTTATACGGGTTATGACTAGTATTATATATTATTGGACATTTATATAGTAAACTTGATTTTAAACTTTAGAATATATCGAACACACAAAATAAAGAGTACTATAAAATTATAATTTTTTATTATGACAAAATCAAATTTTTTTAACAGTTATATTAACAGATACCAACGAAAAGGGATTACGCGTTATATGTGCACGAATGTCATGATATGTAGGAATAATATATACGAATTATGACTAGTATTGTATATTATTAGACATTCAAATAATAAACTTGATTTTAAACTTTAGAATATACCGAACACACAAAATAAAGAGTAATATAAAATTATAATTTTTTATTATGATAAAATCATATATTTTTTAACGGTTATATTAACAGATATCAACGAAAAGGAATTACGTGTTATATGTCCACGAACGTCATGATATGTAGGAGTAATATTTTAAATGTGAAGGGGTCCAAATGATTAAGTGACAACAAGAATGAGAGGATTTAGGTATAATTTATCAATTTAATTTTATGGTGTAAATTAAGATTTTTGATTTTTGGGGGTGCACATTGATATAAATTTTTATCATTAAGGGCATAAATTGAGATTTTTTATTTTTTGGGGTATAAATTAAAATTCGAATGATTTTGCAATTAACCCTATAATTTATTCCAAGAAAAAGACAATAATTTTTGAATTTCGTGTGAAAATCTTGATGGGTTTCTCTTTGAACTTCCTCGGTTTGTAGATTTGCAGACAAGAAAGTTTCAAAGAGATTGCAACTCGTTTTGGGTTTGGTGGTGGCGGTCCAGAGAACTCAGCTGTAAAAGTTCTATACATAGAGAAAGAAAGGAATTAGGGGGGGGAGAGAGAAAAAGGGTTTATGAGTGGTTCAAAGATGGAGGGGTCATCGACCCCGTCGGTTTGGAGAGACCCATATGAGGTATTGTCTGTGTCTAGGGATTCTTCTGATCAGGAGATTAAAACTGCTTATAGAAAGCTTGCTCTCAAGTAAGTTATTTCCATGTCAATTCCTTCTTTTCTGGATTTTGCTTTACACAGCCTCTTGTATGTTTCTTGAAAAGTAAAAAATTGGACAATTGGACTCTGGATTATGGCTTATGAAGCGTATATTAGGTTTTTTTAGGGCTTGTGATTGCTAAATTTGGGACAGTTGAATTCATTTACAAGCTTAATTGTTGCTCAATGTTTATTGGTTAAAATCTAATAATGGGTTTTAGGAATTGAAAAAATTAATGTACTATCAAGTATGTGTTTATACGACCTTGCGATTGCAAAACAAGGGGTAACTGAGTTTAATCAAAATCCAAATTCTTCCCCATAGAGCTGTGTTTTTATCGTGAAATGATGGGTTTCAGGTGTTGAAATGGGAATTTAGCAACACACTAGTCTAAACTTGATATAATTAACAAGATGGAATTTTACTTTTGATTATGATTGTGATGTGCTTTAATTGTTGTGTGTTGTGGAAATAATTCTTGGAAGGAAGTTGGAAATTGAATGTTTTAAGTTACTTTTAAGTTGTGTGTGTCTCATGCATTATTTTAATTTTTAGAGCTTCTCTATCACTTTAAAATTGTATTATTCGAGGTGCATTTGCAGTATTCTTGCTTTCCTTTTTCTCAATAAAAAGTTACTGTACCCAAATTGTTGAATTTGCAAGCATATTTTCGCAGTTGTGTTTAAATTGCTTCCATCAACATTACAACTTTCTCAATCTAAGTAGTGAGAGTGATGGTGGCAATGATGATGAGAAGCATAATAGTCTTCTATTGTTGTCATTGAATGGATAGATAAATTGTTTATGAACAGATATCATCCTGATAAGAATGCTAGCAATCCTGAAGCTTCCGAACTTTTCAAGGAGGTTGCATATTCTTATAGCATTTTATCAGATCCGGAGAAAAGACGGCAATATGATACTGTTGGGTTTGAGGTAGTCTCCTTCCTTCTCTAGTTACTAGACATTCTGTTGTAAAATGGATTATTTGTATTGTAACTACCTCTAGATGCATTTCTTTTATTCTTAAGTTAATACGATGAAAAAATGGAAGGATAGATAAAACATCATGTTTCCTAAGGGTGGAAAAAGAAAAGGAAAAGGAAAAGGAAAAGGTTTAGCCTTCCTTCCAACTCATCAAAATCTATCCCCTTAAAATTGGGAAGAAAAATAGAAAAAAAATTTAACTATGTGTGTTAAAATGTGTATTATTTACTTTTATATCCCTTCATGTGTATATATCTTATTTATATACTATTTTTTATGTGGGCATTAATTTCATATATAGATACAATGTTAAAATATGCATTTATACTTTTTTCTTTCTTCCATTTTTTCTTCTATTCCAAATAAAAAAAAAATTTAATCTTTCATTTTTTTCATTCCTCCTATCAAACACAAAGGAGGAAAAAAAAGATTCCTCCCTTGAAACTTGAAAGATAGAAAGTGTATCACTCCTACTTTTCATCCGCTCTACCTTTAATTTGTTCTTTACTTTCTTTTCAAATATCCGGGAAAAAAATCATTCCCTTCTACTTAGATAATTTCAATGGCGATGGCTAAGAATGTTGATATTTATTTAAAGATTTCACATTCCATTTATGGAAAGTTATTCTAGAAAAATAGCGTTTTATGGAGGACTAAAAATACACCAAAATTTGTTTGAAAATTCAGGGATTTCATTTGTTTGGTGTTAAACTCAATGAGAATATTGATAGATCTTCTTTACTTGTCTCTTTTTGCCTCCCTAGCCTAGTCGTATGGACTAGTCACTATAGCTTCCTTATATCAATGACCTCCTTAATCAATTGTTCTCAGTGTTGTACTAATGTGTTCTTTATGATTATTTGCTTTACTCTTATCTACTTATGAGTTGTCTTAGACACTATATGTTAAAAGGGTTAGAATTAGAGTCGACTGCATAGAGATTGAGACTTATCAATATGTTGTTGTAAGTTTATGATAAAAGGTCGAGAAACGGGGGAGTGTCTTGTTTAGAGTAGATGGAAGCGATTGGTGATTAATAATAATAAAAAAATGATTGATGATTAATAGAAGCAGGAGTGAATTGTTATAGTTCATATTGGTATAACAAGGATTGACATCGGTACAGATTATTACTAAAGCTAAGGAATTATCCCAATGGCAAGGGCCCAAACTGGCATTTTGGATATGCCAGTTTGGGCCTCAGATTCTCCCATTTGGAAATAAATGATATAAAATTATGTTCTCAATAGTAGCAATATGTCTTTCCTATGGTTCTTACTGATATCTTTCAAAAAATGTTTGCAATTTCATATATAAGTAGCTATATATCTATACATATTGTTAAAACATATGAACATTTGTTAAAAGGTTAAGAGTCAATGCCATGATTTGGAGTGTGCTTCAAAATTGAGATGAGTCGACTGATAGACTATTAAGAGATAACCATTGTCTTTGTGGACATTGAGAATCGATCTGAGAGGCGACACTTACAAGAAATCTAGGCACGATGTATGTTAATTAGGGGTTGAATTGATGGAAAAGTTATACATGAACCGGTGCCTATATGGTATCCCTACAAATTTATTCTCATTTTATTTAATTTTTTATGTCAAGCATATTTTGCTGGTTTCTAGATCTGCTGTTGCTGTAGTGATAGTCCATGAGTTGTATATTCTGTAAGCTTAAGTTATTTAGACATTGTTGGGAGTCCTATGTACTCCAATAGTACTAGATTCTAAGTTCCCTACTTTGCAGTCCTTAGAGTAGCTGTTGAAGTCTCTTAGACTGTAATAGGTACGCAACGTCTTCAACTCTACANAGTGATAGTCCATGAGTTGTATATTCTGTAAGCTTAAGTTATTTAGACATTGTTGGGAGTCCTATGTACTCCAATAGTACTAGATTCTAAGTTCCCTACTTTGAAGTCCTTAGAGTAGCTGTTGAAGTCTCTTAGACTGTAATAGGTACGCAACGTCTTCAACTCTACAGAGATCCACTATGAGAGAAGAGATTATAATCATGTGCTTTGCAAGAGGTTGACCCTAGTTCTGAAAATAGCACAATTTGGACCTTTGTTACCTTTTGTGGAGGGTTGTTCAAGCCCCCAAAAAGTCTTAAACATTGGTGTTCCATGTAAATGTTGGGGGGTCAGCATTTGAGCATGCCTTCTATGTGCATATGATACTTGATGTCTTGTTAGTACCTAATTGCATTCCCTGCATGCTTGGTTGACGGAGACCAAATTGTGTAATTACTTTTTTTAGACCTGCACCATTAAAATCCATATTTTTCNTGTTCAAGCCCCCAAAAAGTCTTAAACATTGGTGTTCCATGTAAATGTTGGGGGGTCTGCATTTGAGCATGCCTTCTATGTGCATATGATACTTGATGTCTTGTTAGTACCTAATTGCATCCCCTGCATGCTTGGTTGACGGAGACCAAATTGTGTAATTACTTTTTTTAGACCTGCACCATTAAAATCCATATTTTTAGTCTCATATGGAGTAAAAATCAGGTGCGTGATATTAAAATTGAGTGAGAATTTGTGGGAGAGTGTTCCCCTCACTTGTTTTGAATCCTAAGTAGATCAAATGAGGTTAGAGTTTCTTTTTTTAGTTGTATATAATTAATCAAGGCTAACGAGACTATAGTTGAGCACATTCTAAGCATAAATTGGAAGGTATATAGAAAATATTGTCCCCATGATTGGGTTCGTCCCATTTGACGTTGGCCTAGGTACTTGGGACAAAAAGTGGAGAGCACAAAACCTAGTAGAATCATGTTTGTAATTAGCTAATTTTGTAAATANATAAATTGGAAGGTATATAGAAAATATTGTCCCCATGATTGGGTTCGTCCCATTTGAAGTTGGCCTAGGTACTTGGGACAAAAAGTGGAGAGCACAAAACCTAGTAGAATCATGTTTGTAATTAGCTAATTTTGTAAATATTAACCCATTACATGGTCATGATGTTACAATGTTGAAAATTCGAAAGTGTCAATAGAAGGGTGGAGATTGTGCTTCAAGCTACATCAAAAGACTCTCCGTATGCACCTTCTTGCTTAGGACAAAGATAATGACCTAGAAACCTTAATACCCTTGGTTTAATTTATTAGATTTAGGTTGATAGATTAAATAGAATTGGTGATTGTTCCGTTAATGACTCCTAGGTGTTTTTAAAGAAAAGTTTTTTTAAATCTTAAATATGTTTTTTTTTGGTCAAATCCTTAAATGTGTTTTAAAAATGTAAATTTGAGTTATTAATCGGACCACACTTGAGCAACACTCTTTAGTGCTCAAGGGGACAAGTTCTTATTTGGTTTCTAACTTAAAAATCAGTAGGGACCGCCCTATATTCGCATTGTTCACTAGAGCAGTCTCTAAACACTTGGGTCGTGTTTGGCTAGACAAGTGGGATTGGATTAGATTGGAATTTGAAGTCCAATCTCATCCAAACCAATCCAAAGTAAGGCTAGCCAATGGAGGAAAAAAATATATTTTTCCATCCAATCCTCCATTTGGATATTATTTTTGTGAAGTGTGGCCCCCATGCTCTAACCCACTTGAATGATTGTTGAAGTCACATCAATTTGATTCTAATTTATCATGATATCCTTTAATTTAAGTCAATCCAAGTCTATATCACTGACAAACACGTCATTTTACATCACAATCCTGTTAGTTGCATTTCAGCTCATTTTCTATCCCACCTTTTGGTGGGTTAAAATTATCACACATAGGTGGGTTATAGGGTACTATAGATGTCGGGTCCTGGATAACTCGAATTGGTTATCCCCTTGGTAAATAATTTTTCCAAATTTGGGATATGTGGGACCCTTGAGTAATTTATCCCTATTCCTCTTTTTTATCTACATTTATCCAAGCAAACAAACACCCTCTTAGAGATAAAATCGAAAAAGGCTAAACGAGTGGATAGCAAACACCGTCCTTTGGGTCTCTTTTATCACTCAAGCGGTTATGAAATCACTCAAGTTAGGGCTGTTAAAATCTGACACGACACAAATTAAACGGGTTTGGGTGAGACTTTAATGGGTTTGGGTGAGACTTTAACGGGTTCGGGTGGTAAACGGGTTGATCCGTCATACACTTTTAATAAACGGATCGTGTTTGGGTGAGAGACATGTCAATCCGTTTATGACCCGTTTAAATAAAATTAATATAATAATAAATTAATATTTATTTTAAAAATGTCTATAAGTAGCAAAAAAGAAAAACATTTCATGTAAGTTTTTTTTTCCACAGTAAATAAAAGAGAAGAATTAGAAGGAAAAGAGAATAAAACTAGAGTCTTTCACTATGGCCTTATAGGAGTCTCAACTTNGTCAATCCGTTTATGACCCGTTTAAATAAAATTAATATAATAATAAATTAATATTTATTTTAAAAATGTCTATAAGTAGCAAAAAAGAAAAACATTTCATGTAAGTTTTTTTTTCCACAGTAAATAGAAGAAAAGAATTAGAAGGAAAAGAGAATAAAACTAGAGTCTTTCACTATGGCCTTATAGGAGTCTCAACTTTAAGATTTAAGCGGAGTCTCACTATCAAAAGAAGTAGAAATATACAGAAACTTCTACTCCTCAACATACCTTGAATGTGAATAGGTATCCTCAAGTTCTTTGACTACCATATTCTTCTCATAGATGTTGTTGGTGAAATTTGGTTGNTAAGATTTAAGCGGAGTCTCACTATCAAAAGAAGTAGAAATATACAGAAACTTCTACTCCTCAACATACCTTGAATGTGAATAGGTATCCTCAAGTTCTTTGACTACCATATTCTTCCCATAGATGTTGTTGGTGGAATTTGATTGTTTTGGATTGTAGTTTGTACTTTGTAATATGGTGTGATATCTCTAAATATCACATTTTTTTGTGTTAGTTTGTTAGTTTTATAAAGTTATATAGTATTTTAAAAAAAAAGGTAAATGGGTCTAACAGGTGGTTTACCGTGTTAATCCAACCCTACTCAACACTTATCGTTTAAAGTAAGCGGGTTAAATATGTAGTGTCGTGTTACTCATTTATTAAACGGGTTGTGTTGAAAATATTCACCCGTTTATTAAACGTGTCGTTTACGGGTTTACATATTTTTCATCTGTCGCCCGTTTAACCCGACACGTAACCGTTTAACCCAATACGTTTGATACTCCTAACTCAAGCGGTCTCTACTCTCGTGCCTTGCTCTCCTAATGTTCGAATAATTGTGCATGAATTTGTATTTTCTTGGTCCCCAATACAAACCGTATTCTGAGCCTATAAATAGAGAGCACCTTCCCAAGCTAGAGTATCTTTCTTGTGAAATAATTTTCTTGTGCTAACCTTGAGAGATCATAGAGCAACTTTAGATCCCTAAATCTAGACGGCTAAAACCCATCTTGGGATTCCTACCTAACATCACACATTAGAGAAGAAAAAATTGCATGGTTCTACCAAACCCACTTGAAGAGTGTGCATACGGAGATTCTTGGGTGCGTCCTAGGAGTGCTCAAGTCAAGAACTAAACGAACCATGCGGTGAAGAGTTCAAGTAAAACTATCCACGACATCGGTAGATGTATCTGGTGGAGAGATCTGTTGAAATAAAGGAGTGTCTATCTATGGTATTAGTTGAGATATAAGACTCAAGTACTCGTAGATTGATTGTGGGATAGTGGGTTAGGTTTTTGGTGAACCTTGAGTGGTGAGTTGTTTCCTGCGGTTTTTCCAGAGGAGAGTTTCCGCGTCAACAAATCTCTTATGTTCTTTATTGCTTTATTTGATACATTTGTGATTTGTAGCACGCACGGCACTATGTGTTTGATTTTATGATTATGTGAATGTTTATATCATCCATAGAAGTTTGGTAGTGAATTTTTCTTGGACTAATCAATGTCAAGTTTTGTGGCATTTCTGATGGTCCTTACTTTTGGTTATAAAATTATGTAAGGCTTTTGATGCTGATGGCATGGATATGGAAATTGATTTATCCAACCTTGGAACCGTTAATACGATGTTTGCGGCATTATTCAGGTGATCTCCTTTTCAAAAGCTTTTAGTATTATTGCAATCCATATAGTCCCTCATTGTTTTTCCCCTTTTCAGCAAGTTGGGTGTCCCCATCAAGACTACTATTTCTGCCAACATACTTGAAGAGGCTTTAAATGGAACTGTCACAGTTAGACCTCTTCCAATTGGGACATCTGTCAGTGGAAAGGTGCACAATTTCTGAACCAGGATAAGGCCTTACTCTTCTGGTGTACTACCTTTGCTTAATTAAGCCTCATTACAGGTAGAAAAGCAATGTGCCCACTTCTTTGGTGTGACTATTAGTGAGGAACAAGCTGAGGCAGGGGTTGTAATTAGAGTTACATCAGCTGCACAAAGCAAATTTAAGGTTGATTTATATAAAGAACTTTTGGAATATCTTGCCTGCAATTCGTAATGTGAAATAAGCATGTGTATGTGTGTGTGTGTTGTGTTGCAAACTGGAATACTGACAGCTGATTTTATGTAATTCCAGCTCCTTTATTTTGAACAAGATGCAAATGGAGGCTACGGTTTGGCATTACAGGTAGTATATAAAACTCTGTTATTCTTTTTGATTGCACTTTTCTGTTTAAGATCAATGACACTTGTCTTCTTCTTCTGCTGCTGCTGCAGCACATTTTTTTAACAAAATGAGCAAAGTCATTAGTTAAATTAACATTCTTGCATGGGTGTACAAATCTTACTTTGTTGCTTTTTTCCTCGTAATTGTCTGTTACTTATTTGGAAGGGACAGCCTCCCAATGGTGAAGTTTCCCCAACATTTGGAGGATGCTCCCCACCAACCAGTCACTACCTTCAAGGCATTTGTCATTGAATATACCTCCTCTTTTCTCATCTGCCCCATGAGATGTAGAAAAAAGACTCTGAAATGCTTCATATCCTGTGATCTGTGAGGAGCATAGAATCCCCAAGTGGCCTTCGCTTACTTCTGTGTAACCTATTATCCTCCATCACAGTCAGCTGTTTAGCCTGATTAATTTCCCCAACCCTATTAATCACGATCCTCACTGTCCAGTATTCGTAATTACGGATTAGTTCTTTGCAAGGTCATCAGATGGATATACTGATGAGTGATGTCCTGTACTAAATTATGACACCTGAACTTAATCTAACCAACTGCCCAAAACCCTTCTCAGTGATTATCGAGATTTTAGACCATGTATCATTGGTCCCATTTTAATATGCTTAATGATATTCTTGATATATATAATCAATTTATTTCAACTGTGATGGTCTGAAGCGCTCAAATGACAGGACCGCTCATGAAACTCCTTTCTTTGGTTTCTGGACCAAAACAATACCATTTTATTCTTCCACCTCCTACATCACTTCTACTACTTCAACTTCATTCGTTCTCTTATCCTTTGCTAAAAATCTCACATGAAGGTCCTCAACCTTATGCCCTCTTGTCACTTCATGAAATTAACTGTTTTTCATTAGTCTAAACTTTAAAGCATCTAGACTAATTGCAAGAATGAAGGCCCTTGGGCCTTAGCCATCTTGATTCTCAATCTCATCTTTGGTACGTTCTCTTTGTTGGTCCCTCAAATAGGGTTGTAATTGGATCAATTTCGATGCGGATCTAGTACCTTATGCAAAGTCCCTGTTCTCNGCTCTCTCTCTCTCTCTAAAGTTTCCATCTTGGTGTGCCATGCATTAATAACCTAAGAAGCACGAGATGGACATGGATACGTTGACATAGATTTTTTCAAAAAAGTAGGACATGGACACAACGTGGGGCACACTAAATATTGTGTACTTATTTATTTATTATATAAACGGGCACGTAATAAAATAGTAGCATTTTCAATCAAATTAAGAGTGGAAAAATCCACTAGTCATAAGAGGTCATCTATCAATAAATATATCTTAATGAGCCGGACAGCTTATCAAGATGGAGGAGATTATTTTCATTGGTAAAGGAGTGTTGAGCTTCTCCATTTTCTCATAAATCTAAATTTGGTAGAGCACTAAGTAGCCCTGATTTCCCTCAATTTATGGGCATACAAATAGTGTATTTTTTTTTTTCATATTTAATTGTGTTGCCCCTATTTTGTGGTCATATCTGGAATTATTTTGTATCTATGTCCATGTCCCGTGTCTGTATTAATTATAAATCTTTTCATATTACCTTTTTGGCCCATAAATTTTTTAAATTACAAAAATAATTTCTTTATGTAGGGAGTTACTCGACAATTTTTAAGGAATTTGAAGAAAAAATATCCAAAACGTATCCTCTGCGAGTTCGCAATGTGTCGGTTGCATGTCCCTAGTGTGTCTGGGCAGAAAATTAAAAAAAAAAAATTCACTCATTTTAGCGTGTCTGTATTCCAGACGTGAGACATTGGCCTAAACAAGGTGTTTGTGCTTCCTAGTTAATAACTATGCGTGTGTGGGCTTTTGTTTGAAACATGTTTCAATTCTATGTTGGAAATTCTCTCCCTTTTTTTTTCATCCTCTAGTTACTAGTCTCGAGTAAAACCATGGGTTATAATTGATCCTCCAATTGTAAATTACTTTTAACAAGTCGTATTTCTTTTGGTTAGGAAAAGGCATAACTCTACTAATGACTTTTTGCCTTTATCTTTATTCTTACTGATACTAGTTTTTAGTTACATACTCTGAATCTTTTAGTAGACACTATTATATAGTAAAAATCGTCATTTTGGGCTTGTGGAAAACAGGTTGATGAACTGTTAAAACAGAGAGACACCATCCATTCTTCATTCACTGTCACTAGGTCAGTCATTAGTAGTAGTGGGAGCGGTCATTTTAGTAATGGAAGTAGCAGCAAAGTTCCTGGTGAAGATTTTAAGGCTGAGAGCCCTGGGGAAGATGGAAGCTCAGATGGGAAGGATAAATCTACCAAGAAAAAATGGTTCAATCTTAACCTGAAAGGGTCTGATAAAAGGGCAAGTTGAAATTGTTTGGTTACTTTACTTGTATTGTTGGAAAAGCTTGGAATTCATACTTGTGTTCAAACACGAGCCACTGGTTTGCCGCCTGCTGAAGGCTCGCGATGTATTCCTTATTGATTTGCTCTCTACTCTGGGTTCTCCCCAAGGTTTTTTTTTTGTTTATGGCTTGTTATGATTCATTTCTGCGAAATGTTAAAAAAAATATGAAGGTTTGTGCAGCGGTATTTCTCATTTTGTGTTTTAGTTGAACTAAAATCCTTAGTCTCCAAGGTGATATAAGCTGATGAAAGATGTTGAAGAACTGTAATAAAATATTCATTGCAGGGGTTTGTTGTATAAAAAATTTTCTATCTTCTCTTTTCCTTTAACTGGTGATCCTTCTTTCAACAAACCAAATTGTTCAAGTGTGATTTTGCTGGATCTGGTGAATGAAGCGATTAAATCCGAAGTAAGTTTCTAAACTGCTCTATAATTGTTGAAGTGTTGCTTATTTTTTGTTCCAATTCTAGGTAAGAAGAAATAGACCAGGTGAAGGGAGGAAAAGCGGGTCTCAAAGGCAAGATCCATAAAGTCGCGCTTTCCATTCGTATTTGTTAACCATTCTTTTTTTCCGACCATTTAACTGCTGACAACAACCCTCTATTTTTTAGCATGCCATGGTTAAAATGACATTCACTTGGCTGGAACAAGGTTCAAATTTCATAATTTGGTATCTTTTTCTTCAGTGATACTACAGAATAGAAGAAAGATATGGTGCTGGTGTCTTCTCTGTTTCTCTTTGCATTTGGTTTGAATGTAAAAAAAGGTTACTTTAGTCCCAAAATTAATGATCAACTGACTAGATGTTCAACTACCTCAATCATGTTAAAAGCTTAATATTATTATATAACTTGTTTTCCTCATTGTTACCAGTTATTATTGATTGATTTATACAGAAACCCATTCTGTTAAGTAAAGTTGCTGGGTTTAGTCTTGGAGCTAGGTTTGGTCGACCAATAACTCTCTGCTTATTGGCTGACATTTCACAAAACTTCAAAAGAAAAACAATTTAGCGTACCAGTCTCTCGGGGAGGGTTAGATTTACTCAATTTTATCATGTATGCTGTGAGATTGTTTTCGTTACTCAAACTTGTGAAGTCCGTGTTACTATAGAACAATTTTAATGGAAGATAATGATTGGAACGGAGGCATATATATAAGATTTCCAATTCTAAGAAGTTACATTGGCCACTAAATTGTATTTAACGAGTTAGACGTTTATTATGTAAAGAAATATTTTATTTTTTTTGCATGATATTTTGGGTCAACTAATTTTTTTTTTTTTTTTGATACTGTAAATCCGTCTTGTAGCTATAAAATTTTGTCAGAATAATATAGAAAAAAAAGTTCAAAATAAATACATTTGACTTAATTAGTGAATATGTACATCAAGTTAATGTAATTCAATGAAGCACAATCCATCATCAACCTTATCACTCCAATTCTCTTTTAGCAATTCACCAAAATATATGAAAATTGAATGACCGACAACATAAGTCGGATTCACTCAAGCATAAAGAAGGAATAAAAATTACAGGTATATAAAAGATGACAATCATACATAGCAAATAATTTTTACATGAAAGCACTCTCGGGAAAAAGCATGGGACCATTCCTGGCCTACATAACCTAATCTACTAGTTTCAAATTTATATTACAAGTATAAGACGTATACCTCAATTAATTCCATTGTTAGAAGCTTTCTCCCTTGATTCTTCACTCCAGAAATCCATCGCAAGCGTCGTGACAACTAGCTCCAAGTTATGTCCTTGGAATACTCTTTATTCTCCTTTCGAATCCTCCTATTAATCCTTTTGATGAGTTTTCAAGATTTTCAACAACAGATGCTTAAATTCTCATAAATATCAATGTTGATCATGAAGGAATTGAGCTTTTGATCTTATCTAAGTGTGTGTTTTCTCTTGAACAAGTAGCCTCTCTTAAACCCTAGAGTCCCTCTTTTTCACTCCCTTAAAGGGCTATTAGGTCATAAGAATCCTCATCTATTTGTAGGAATATGAAACAACAGGTAGATTACTGTGCAAATAATTTTTTTCCATGACGCAATGCTTAAGCTCTGTGGCGGTCAGAGAATGGTGGCTATTGAAAATCAAAATTGCAGCCAACCCTTAGGCAGCGCTTGAGCGCTGGTCTTTGGAATTAAAATTTCATGCCCTGCTCTGAGAGCGCTTGGAGAGTTCTATCCACTGGTTTTTTTCCGAAAACCCAAGGTTCTAAATCAACTCTCTAAGTATTATATACTCCATCCAAAAACTCATTTCAAAAAGACGGAATTCAAAATACTCACACCTTAAATCTAATTTTACAGCCTCAGTCAAACCAAACTAGGCCAACTAAGTGTCTAGGTTAACTTAACTCAACTAAGCTTGATAGGATTGCATAAGTCGTCAATGTATTGTTTGTAAATTAAGCTCCTTCACCGTATCTTGTTTTGGTCTTCAACCTTCAATAGCCTCATGAAATTCGTTAATTACAATATGTTCTGAATACTCCGTTTGATAGGAAGGATGAAAAGTAGAAGAAATACACTTTCTTTCATTCAAGGAAGAAAAATAAGAATAGTATATTTTTCTTTCTTTGTGTTTGGTTAGATGAATGGAAAATAAAAATAACTAATATTTTTTTTTTGTGTGTGCTGACTAAAATTAGGAGTGACAATAGAATCGTGTCGTGTCAGATTTGTGTTGAGTCATTATGAGTTCGTGTCGAACATTAGTCATACATAACTCAATTTATTTAACTAATTGCATCGTGTCGAGTTGAGAGTTGACCTGTTTATTTTCGTGTCGTGTTCGTGTTCGTGTTGACCCACATAAACTTTGAATAGAAAATTTAAAGCTAATATTCTATTTCATTTAATTGACTCCATATATATAGACAAATAAGATACATTTCAACATAAATAATTAACTTTTCATCTATTTTTCTTCCGATTTTAGAGGGATTGATTTTGGTGAGTTGAAATGAAAGTTAATTCATTCACTTTTTCATTCTTCCTATTTTCCTTATTTACCAAACATGATGTTTTATTTATTTTTCTAACTTTCATCATTCTAACTTTCCATCCTTTCATTTTTTTTCATCATACTAAACGGAACATAACAATCTCCCTTTTGCTAACTTCTTGACAAAACATACAAAATAAAAAAATTACAAGATTACGAGTCGAAAATCACAACAAAAATTGAATCATAACCCTAACTTCTAAACTCAAGTACAATGTCATTTTCTTTCATTCTAATCATAAGACTCATACTCATCAATATGAACTGTAGAAATAACTAAGTCCTACAAAAACAAACACTAAACACAAAATCTCGTGAAACATATGGAGCATTTAAAAAATAAATTATTGTCACAAGTAAGTCTAAGTGATCAAAGCACTAAGAACGATAATCTATATGCATGTATGCAGAAAATATACACACAAGCAATCATATAAATATATTGTCACTCAAGAAAAGTTCACTTATATTCAAGAACCAATAAGCATGAAAATTAAAAAGAAATGGTTCTCCCCTTTTGTAAGTGCTCTTAACAAAGAAAAGTAAAATTCAGCAACGAAAAATTCGCCACCTCTATGGACTTAATCCCCCTTATCATTCAAAAATAAATAAATAAAATAAAAAAATCAATTTTTCACAAAATTGGTGGCGGTCAACTAGACAACTTCTAGTGGGTTGTGATCAAACTGGATTATTAGATACTTAATGATTTTTCTTTCTTATTTTTTTAACTCGTGGGGCTTGAACCTGCCTACCTTAAATTAAATTAAACTATAAAAAAAAAATAATGAAATTAAAGCCTAAGCTAATTAATATCTGTGGGCCCATACTATATATTTGTTTCTGTACTATACTGCAGATCAGTATTAGGTTCTTCCTGGCTGCACATTATAATAATATCCTTGAACAGTTTAGAGATTGGCTTGAACATTCAGAAAAGGCATCAACAAATNGTTGTTTATGGCTTGTTTTGATTCATTTCTGCCAAATGTTAAAAAAAATATGAAGGTTTGTGCAGCGGTATTTCTCATTTTGTGTTTTAGTTGAACTAAAATCCTTAGTCTCCAAGGTGATATAAGCTGATGGAAGATGTTGAAGAACTGTAATAAAATATTCATTGCAGGGGTTTGTTGTATAAAAGATTTTCTATCTTCTCTTTTCCTTTAACTGGTGATCCTTCTTTCAACAAACCAAATTGTTCAAGTGTGATTATGCTGGATCTGGTGAATGAAGCGATTAAATCCGAAATAAGTTTCTAAACTGCTCTATAATTGTTGAAGTGTTGCTTATTTTTTGTTCCAATTCTAGGTAAGAAGAAATAGCCAGGTGAAGGGAGGAAAAGCGGGTCTCAAAGGCAAGATCCATAAAGTCGCGCTTTCCATTCATATTTGTTAACCATTCTTTTTTTCCGACCATTTAACTGCTGACAACAACCCTCTATTTTTTAGCATGCCATGGTTAAAATGACATTCACTTGGCTGGAACAAGGTTCAAATTTCATAATTTGGTATCTTTTTCTTCAGTGATACTACAGAATAGAAGAAAGATATGGTGCTGGTGTCTTCTCTGTTTCTCTTTGCATTTGGTTTGAATGTAAAAAAAGGTTACTTTAGTCCCAAAATTAATGATCAACTGACTAGATGTTCAACTACCTCAATCATGTTAAAAGCTTAATATTATTATATAACTTGTTTTCCTCATTGTTACCAGTTATTATTGATTGATTTATACAGAAACCCATTCTGTTAAGTAAAGTTGCTGGGTTTAGTCTTGGAGCTAGGTTTGGTCGACCAATAACTCTCTGCTTATTGGCTGACATTTCACAAAACTTCAAAAGAAAAACAATTTAGCGTACCAGTCTCTCGAGGAGGGTTAGATTTACTCAATTTTATCATGTATGCTGTGAGATTGTTTTCGTTACTCAAACTTGTGAAGTCCATGTTACTATAGAACAATTTTAATGGAAGATAATGATTGGAACGGAGGCATATATATAAGATTTCCAATTCTAAGAAGTTACATTGGCCACTAAATTGTATTTAACGAGTTAGACGTTTATTATGTAAAGAAATATTTTATTTTTTTTNCTGTCACTAGGTCAGTCATTAGTAGTAGTGGGAGCGGTCATTTTAGTAATGGAAGTAGCAGCAAAGTTCCTGGTGAAGATTTTAAGGCTGAGAGCCCTGGGGAAGATGGAAGCTCAGATGGGAAGGATAAATCTACCAAGAAAAAATGGTTCAATCTTAACCTGAAAGGGTCTGATAAAAGGGCAAGTTGAAATTGTTTGGTTACTTTACTTGTATTGTTGGAAAAGCTTGGAATTCATACTTGTGTTCAAACACGAGCCACTGGTTTGCCGCCTGCTGAAGGCTCGCGATGTATTCCTTATTGATTTGCTCTCTACTCTGGGTTCTCCCCAAGGTTTTTTTTTTGTTTATGGCTTGTTATGATTCATTTCTGCGAAATGTTAAAAAAAATATGAAGGTTTGTGCAGCGGTATTTCTCATTTTGTGTTTTAGTTGAACTAAAATCCTTAGTCTCCAAGGTGATATAAGCTGATGAAAGATGTTGAAGAACTGTAATAAAATATTCATTGCAGGGGTTTGTTGTATAAAAAATTTTCTATCTTCTCTTTTCCTTTAACTGGTGATCCTTCTTTCAACAAACCAAATTGTTCAAGTGTGATTTTGCTGGATCTGGTGAATGAAGCGATTAAATCCGAAGTAAGTTTCTAAACTGCTCTATAATTGTTGAAGTGTTGCTTATTTTTTGTTCCAATTCTAGGTAAGAAGAAATAGACCAGGTGAAGGGAGGAAAAGCGGGTCTCAAAGGCAAGATCCATAAAGTCGCGCTTTCCATTCGTATTTGTTAACCATTCTTTTTTTCCGACCATTTAACTGCTGACAACAACCCTCTATTTTTTAGCATGCCATGGTTAAAATGACATTCACTTGGCTGGAACAAGGTTCAAATTTCATAATTTGGTATCTTTTTCTTCAGTGATACTACAGAATAGAAGAAAGATATGGTGCTGGTGTCTTCTCTGTTTCTCTTTGCATTTGGTTTGAATGTAAAAAAAGGTTACTTTAGTCCCAAAATTAATGATCAACTGACTAGATGTTCAACTACCTCAATCATGTTAAAAGCTTAATATTATTATATAACTTGTTTTCCTCATTGTTACCAGTTATTATTGATTGATTTATACAGAAACCCATTCTGTTAAGTAAAGTTGCTGGGTTTAGTCTTGGAGCTAGGTTTGGTCGACCAATAACTCTCTGCTTATTGGCTGACATTTCACAAAACTTCAAAAGAAAAACAATTTAGCGTACCAGTCTCTCGGGGAGGGTTAGATTTACTCAATTTTATCATGTATGCTGTGAGATTGTTTTCGTTACTCAAACTTGTGAAGTCCGTGTTACTATAGAACAATTTTAATGGAAGATAATGATTGGAACGGAGGCATATATATAAGATTTCCAATTCTAAGAAGTTACATTGGCCACTAAATTGTATTTAACGAGTTAGACGTTTATTATGTAAAGAAATATTTTATTTTTTTTGCATGATATTTTGGGTCAACTAATTTTTTTTTTTTTTTGATACTGTAAATCCGTCTTGTAGCTATAAAATTTTGTCAGAATAATATAGAAAAAAAAGTTCAAAATAAATACATTTGACTTAATTAGTGAATATGTACATCAAGTTAATGTAATTCAATGAAGCACAATCCATCATCAACCTTATCACTCCAATTCTCTTTTAGCAATTCACCAAAATATATGAAAATTGAATGACCGACAACATAAGTCGGATTCACTCAAGCATAAAGAAGGAATAAAAATTACAGGTATATAAAAGATGACAATCATACATAGCAAATAATTTTTACATGAAAGCACTCTCGGGAAAAAGCATGGGACCATTCCTGGCCTACATAACCTAATCTACTAGTTTCAAATTTATATTACAAGTATAAGACGTATACCTCAATTAATTCCATTGTTAGAAGCTTTCTCCCTTGATTCTTCACTCCAGAAATCCATCGCAAGCGTCGTGACAACTAGCTCCAAGTTATGTCCTTGGAATACTCTTTATTCTCCTTTCGAATCCTCCTATTAATCCTTTTGATGAGTTTTCAAGATTTTCAACAACAGATGCTTAAATTCTCATAAATATCAATGTTGATCATGAAGGAATTGAGCTTTTGATCTTATCTAAGTGTGTGTTTTCTCTTGAACAAGTAGCCTCTCTTAAACCCTAGAGTCCCTCTTTTTCACTCCCTTAAAGGGCTATTAGGTCATAAGAATCCTCATCTATTTGTAGGAATATGAAACAACAGGTAGATTACTGTGCAAATAATTTTTTTCCATGACGCAATGCTTAAGCTCTGTGGCGGTCAGAGAATGGTGGCTATTGAAAATCAAAATTGCAGCCAACCCTTAGGCAGCGCTTGAGCGCTGGTCTTTGGAATTAAAATTTCATGCCCTGCTCTGAGAGCGCTTGGAGAGTTCTATCCACTGGTTTTTTTCCGAAAACCCAAGGTTCTAAATCAACTCTCTAAGTATTATAGTCTCCATCCAAAAACTCATTTCAAAAAGACGGAATTCAAAATACTCACACCTTAAATCTAATTTTACAGCCTCGGTCAAACCAAACTAGGCCAACTAAGTGTCTAGGTTAACTTAACTCAACTAAGCTTGATAGGATTGCATAAGTCGTCAATGTATTGTTTGTAACTTAAGCTCCTTCACCGTATCTTGTTTTGGTCTTCAACCTTCAATAGCCTCATGAAATTCGTTAATTACAATATATTCTTAATACTCCGTTTGATAGGAAGGATGAAAAGTAGAAAAAATACACTTTCTTTCATTCAAGGAAGAAAAATAGGAATAATATATTTTTCTTTCTTTGTGTTTGGTTAGATGAATGGAAAATAAAAATAACTAATATTTTTTTTTTGTGTGTGCCGACTAAAATTAGGAGTGACAATAGNCTTTGTGTTTGGTTAGATGAATGGAAAATAAAAATAACTAATATTTTTTTTTTGTGTGTGCTGACTAAAATTAGGAGTGACAATAGAATCGTGTCGTGTCAGATTTGTGTTGAGTCATTATGAGTTCGTGTCGAACATTAGTCATACATAACTCAATTTATTTAACTAATTGCATCGTGTCGAGTTGAGAGTTGACCTGTTTATTTTCGTGTCGTGTTCGTGTTCGTGTTGACCCACATAAACTTTGAATAGAAAATTTAAAGCTAATATTCTATTTCATTTAATTGACTCCATATATATAGATAAATAAGATACATTTCAACATAAATAATTAATTTTTCATCTATTTTCCTTCCGATTTTAGAGGGATTGATTTTGGTGAGTTGAAATGAAAGTTAATTCATTCACTTTTTCATTCTTCTTATTTTCCTTCTTTACCAAACATGATGTTTTATTTATCTTTCTAACTTTCATCATTCTAACTTTCCATCCTTTCATTTTTTTTCATCATACTAAACGGAACATAACAATCTCCCTTTTGCTAACTTCTTGACAAAACATACAAAATAAAAAAATTACAAGATTACGAGTCGAAAATCACAACAAAAATTGAATCATAACCCTAACTTCTAAACTCAAGTACAATGTCATTTTCTTTCATTCTAATCATAAGACTCATACTCATCAATATGAACTGTAGAAATAACTAAGTCCTACAAAAACAAACACTAAACACAAAATCTCGTGAAACATATGGAGCATTTAAAAAATAAATTATTGTCACAAGTAAGTCTAAGTGATCAAAGCACTAAGAACGATAATCTATATGCATGTATGCAGAAAATATACACACAAGCAATCATATAAATATATTGTCACTCATGAAAAGTTCACTTATATTCAAGAACCAATAAGCATGAAAATTAAAAAGAAATGGTTCTCCCCTTTNTCGATCTGGTCTAATTTTCCCTAAAGAATATATTTTGTACATGAGAATAACTCTATCTAAGTTAACTTACAGTTTACTATATGCTACAATCTCATTTTTATATCATTCTATCGTTAGCGTTTAGATAACATTAAGATTTTTCTTTTCATCAATTTAGTGAGCATGCACCATGGCTTCTAAAACATGAACTGCAGAGAGCAAGTAGCTGTTTCAAACTAGGGCTCATTAAGGTTTGGCAGATTTTCAAATTGGTATGGTCTAATTTGACCGCTAGAATCTTTGTATCTTAAAAAAGGATAATTTAGTATATGAAACTTCCATTATCACGACATGTAAGGATGGTCTGAAATATGTAGTCTTAAGATTGCATTTTCATGTCTCATTAATGAAAATTGTTTTGGGGTGACAGATGGTCCAAATGATCATACAAAACCTTGAGTAAGTGTAACTTTGACTTAGCCCCTACCNACAAAAATAATGAAATTAAAGCCTAAGCTAATTAATATCTGTGGGCCCATACTATATATTTGTTTCTGTACTATACTGCAGATCAGTATTAGGTTCTTCCTGGCTGCACATTATAATAATATCCTTGAACAGTTTAGAGATTGGCTTGAACATTCAGAAAAGGCATCAACAAATAAAATTAAGTTACAATAACTTACAATAATGGGTTACATTAATAGATCAGAAAACTGTCATCTTAGGTTATCTGTTTCAGACTTGGTATATAGATATAGTATCTAAACTTAAAAAAACACATAGATGACCTAATGTACTACATGCACAAGTCACTTGAAAACAACTAGAAGTTCATTTCTTTAGTTCAAAACAACTTGTCTTGACCTCTGTTGAATCACAGGCCTTTGTTAGTTTATATTATGACCAATTTGCATAAACTAGTACAGTTCTATTATGGGACAAATGCCTCCAAGATTCAAAGATTGTTTATCTTATAAGTCCCTTCCTTAAAGTAGGCACATCATGTTGAGATGGGTTTAAGAAAGCTGAACTCTTTTTCTAAGATCCAGTCCCACACACACTCACAGAGAGAGAAGGAGAGAGAGAGAGAGAGAGAGAGATGGGTTGTAAAGGCTAGATTCTCTGCTTGGCCACAATNTAAAGTAGGCACATCATGTTGAGATGGGTTTAAGAAAGCTGAACTCTTTTTCTAAGACCCAGTCCCACACACACTCACAGAGAGAGAAGGAGAGAGAGAGAGAGAGATGGGTTGTAAGGCTAGATTCTCTGCTTGGCCACAACNGTTGTGATCAAACTGGATTATTAGATACTTAATGATTTTTCTTTCTTATTTTTTTAATTCGTGGGGCTTGAACCTGCCTACCTTAAATTAAATTAAACTATAAAACAAAAATAATGAAATTAAAGCCTAAGCTAATTAATATCTGTGGGCCCATACTATATATTTGTTTCTGTACTATACTGCAGATCAGTATTAGGTTCTTCCTGGCTGCACATTATAATAATATCCTTGAACAGTTTAGAGATTGGCTTGAACATTCAGAAAAGGCATCAACAAATAAAATTAAGTTACAATAACTTACAATAATGGGTTACATTAACAGATCAGAAAACTGTCATCTTAGGTTATCTGTTTCAGACTTGGTATATAGATATAGTATCTAAACTTAAAAAAACACATAGATGACCTAATGTACTACATGCACAAGTCACTTGAAAACAACTAGAAGTTCATTTCTTTAGTTCAAAACAACTTGTCTTGACCTCTGTTGAATCACAGGCCTTTGTTAGTTTATATTATGACCAATTTGCATAAACTAGTACAGTTCTATTATGGGACAAATGCCTCCAAGATTCAAAGATTGTTTATCTTATAAGTCCCTTCCTTAAAGTAGGCACATCATGTTGAGATGGGTTTAAGAAAGCTGAACTCTTTTTCTAAGATCCAGTCCCACACACACTCACAGAGAGAGAAGGAGAGAGAGAGAGAGAGAGAGAGATGGGTTGTAAAGGCTAGATTCTCTGCTTGGCCACAATGGGTATGTGAATCTGTGGTGCCATAGGTTTACACATGTCAGTTGCAATTGACAAGGGGGTGATGTATCCATACATTTTGCTTCATCATATCACCCTCCAGAATGACAAGTGATAGCACTTGGAAAGATAAATAAAAAGGTAAACACATGTTATAATCACGGTTTGAAAAATGCATAATTGAGATGATTTTTTTGATAATAAGAGGAAAAAAATAGTAAACAAATAAATATGAATATAATAGGATGCTGCTTGGCTGATGGGGACAGTCATTAATACGTGGCAAAAAAATATAGTGTAAGCAAGGCAAAATATTAAATAAATGCTGTCGAAATTGAATAATGAAAATAATATAATCAAAGTCATGTGCAGATGTCCCCCAACTAATGTGTTTGCGTCTCATGTAATGTGGTGTTTATGTAGCCGTCTAAGTGTCCACTTTAATGACAACCCTAGCACATTGATTTTGTCTCATTGATTGACCAAGTCCCACTATTTAATGTCTCAATTCATGGGACTTCTATATATTGTGTTATTTTATGCTCAAAAGTCTGATGTAGTTCGTCTTCATCCTTTTAAAAGTCTATACATTCTGGACTTTGTAATCTAGGCTTAGGCTTCATGCAAGTTTATCACTAGTAATTATTAATAGCCTATGCATTTGTGTGTGTGTGTGTGTGTGAGAGAGAGAGAGAGAGAGAGAGAGAGCGAGAGAGTTCACATGACTTAAAGCTAACGCCACCCAACCCTCCACCTTTTTTTATTTTATATGAAGTAGGTATTGTCATTTGGAATACCTGGGGGGACTTATTTAGTCATACTCACATTGTTTGGGTTTGTTAAAAATACTTTGAACATATCCATAAAAGAGATCACAGCTTGAAAACTAAGTCACATTCGGGGTTATCTTTAATCCTTTTTGGATCATCCTATAGCAAAAGGGAACAAAGATGATTAGAAAGCAAATGGAGTTCCATTATGGTAGGATTATGTCTGATATAATCTTAGGTTAATTGTCATATAATACTCTTTCATTGGTTGATTTACCTTGATAAGCACAACTTGGTGGGCCATACTCGCGATTTGGGCGATCTTAAACGATAATATCTGCATCCTTTCAATCAACAACAAAGAGAGCATGATTAAGGTCCTTAAATGTGTTTTCTATTAGGTGGTGGAAACCATTAACAACAAGAAAAACACATTATTAATTTATGGACAGTTGTTGATGAATCAAAAAGGTTGGGAAAGTTGATTAGACAATGCTAACACTCTACATAATTAAATTCTAAACTAGGGGGAGAGAGAGAGAGGGAGAGGTGTTTGTTCATGTGGGCCAGTGCCACAAATCTTGCTTATAGGGTCCCAACATGGCCAGTGGGTGCAATGGTCCCCACCATTGTTTGATTAGAATAGTTTGAAACCAAGAAGATGCAAGTCCACATGCTTTTCCCTGCATCAATGGAGTAACCATGTGCCTAAACCCCCCCCCCCCCTCTCTCTCTCTCTCTCTCTCTCCAACAAAAATAAAACAATCTATATAGCTCCCCAGCCAGGGGAATGCGACAATCCTCTCAAGTCCAACACATCTGCATATCTAATGTCAAAGAATTTTTGTTCGATCTGGTCTAATTTTCCCTAAAGAATATATTTTGTACATGAGAATAACTCTATCTAAGTTAACTTACAGTTTACTATATGCTACAATCTCATTTTTATATCATTCTATCGTTAGCGTTTAGATAACATTAAGATTTTTCTTTTCATCAATTTAGTGAGCATGCACCATGGCTTCTAAAACATGAACTGCAGGGAGCAAGTAGCTGTTTCAAACTAGGGCTCATTAAGGTTTGGCAGATTTTCAAATTGGTATGGTCTAATTTGACCGCTAGAATCTTTGTATCTTAAAAAAGGATAATTTAGTATATGAAACTTCCATTATCACGACATGTAAGGATGGTCTGAAATACGTAGTCTTAAGATTGCATTTTCATGTCTCATTAATGAAAATTGTTTTGGGGTGACAGATGGTCCAAATGATCATACAAAACCTTGAGTAAGTGTAACTTTGACTTAGCCCCTACCAACAACATTATTTGAACTTGCAACCTTCATGAGTATTACTGTTCACATTATTTTGAAAAAGGGTCACTTCAAAACATTTCCTTTATGAGTCAGGGCAAACTTCTTGAGCCCCATGGTGGGTGATAGTGGCCCAACCAGAGTTTCCAACCTTCCCAATAGAGAGAAAAAGAACCAAGCACAAAATTCATTGGATCCACACAATAAAGCAAAAAGGTGGTTAGGTTAGGATAATCTAAGTCCTAAATCTACACCCATAATTTCTGGTCCCCTAGCAGCCATGTTAGGGACTCAAAAGACCGCACTAGCATGGTCCACGTTAATAATGCATGAATGGGTGCTTAGAAGCAGGTTAGACTCGTCTCTAATGACTAGTTAATTAGACACAATACTCTAATTATCTTTAAATCGTAAAAAGTTATCTGTATCAGCATATACAATTTATTTTGATTTTTCAGAAATTTATTTCACTTCTTATTCAAGATTGGATTTGCCTGCATGGTACAATTCTCACAATTTCAAAGAAATTGTAAAATCTACTAATTATTTGGCAAGATAATAGGAGTCTACATTTGGTTCCAAACTATCAAAAGATAATATTTTATAAGTTTATGGTACCATAAAAATGATAATGATCAATAAGGTTGACTTCGAAACAAACCATGTTGGGAGGATGTGTTTATAGATATGTGATCATTAACAATTTCTTAAGCCTAGAAGCTATTGTTTTCACTTTTAATATCATAGCAATTATGATTAATTATCAAAGAATCTAACGGTCGAAAAGAGTATAAACTTTCACCCAAAGATAATCAAATCTTGGGGAATCAAGATTTCTTATATGGGAAACTTTGACTAAGTCAGAGAAGGTATGAAAATATGAATAGAACACAGAAAAGAATGCGGAGACAAGGTGGGTCACGTTTGGAGTTGCGATGAAGACTTTGGAAACAGCTTTTGATTGTCACATTTGTGCATACACACACATTTATAATTAATAACTATGCTTTTAAAGTGACCTCTCTCTCTCTCTCTCTCATGTAGTTAGTAAGATTCGAGAGATCTCTTCTATGGAAAGAAAAGTATATAATATATGGAGTTCAACGTCAATCACGCAAACATCCTAAACAATAATTCATCACCAACACGTAATGGTGGGGTCTTATGTTAAGTTGAATCACCTGAACATTCATACTTGTCAAACAACAGCATATATACATACATATAAATACTTATTTTATATATTTAAGTATACAAAGGTTTCCATGTTGACATTAATCAAGGGATTGCAAGAAAAAGAAGAAAGATTGTAATCAAAGTTTGCAAAAGGGATCATGTCTTATCTGAGTTCCTTTGATATTTAATTTTGTAAAATAATTTTATAAATTAAATTATTTGCTGAGCGGGTCTTTTGAAAAACTCACATATTTTTTTGGGAAGGTTGAAGGATGTCTTTGACACCAATTCCACGTCAAAAAAATGGGAAACGTTTAGTGAGCATACATCGTAAAGGTTAGTATAGAAAGTACATTTATTTTAGCATAAAGACTCCACTATGCATCATGGGAACCCACGTCGTCCACATGCAATGCAAGGCGGGCGGCGAAGGGGCACAATGTGGTGATTTGATGTTGCACTTTGCACTTAGTACATACATGGGTACAAATTGGATTGATTGATCGGTCAGATTGGGTGTACAAGAGCCATATCGGTGTGCCGATTACAAATGGACATGACTGTTATATCAACGAGTAAGATCAACCAGACAGGATTCAAGTTAACTGAAATTTGAATCTAGTACCCATTGGCCAACAGACATGTGGTTCTATAAATACAGAACCTACCCCGACACAATGCATACTCAGAATTTTAGGTATCCCATTCTTCTTAAAAACATAATATTTTGTTCATTTTGTTTTGCATCTAGAATTCTTAATTGTTGTAGAATTAGTATTCCTGTATTTGATTATTTTCATTTTTCAAGTGGATATTCAAGGCACTGTTTTCGTCAGTATAAGACACAATCAAGTTGGATTTCATTGTATGTTGAAGATAGATTTACGGATTTCCCATTTCACTGAAATTCCAGAGTTCCAGCGATCCAATTTTGTTCTACACTAACAAGAAGAAATTAAGCGGTTTTCTTCAACAAATTTGTTGTGTTAAAATTAGTTCAATGCATGCTCAACTCATATATACTCATGTATAGTCAGGTTTGTCTATTGTATATAACCCATGTTTGACAAATACATATATACTTATTGTAAGGGTCTCATAGATAATTTAGTATCGAAAAACTATAATACACAAATATAATATATTACATTCACCAATATGATATTTGGGTACGAAGTTAATAGAGTTCAAATATCAATTTCTTGGAGGCAGGGCCTGCTCGAGTCAAATGGAGGTTCTAGGTGAAATTCTTGGATGAGACCCCATTAATTATAATTATTATGATAATATATAGATTTTTTTTTTTATTAAAATATTAAAACATATTTATCTAAAAATAAGTTTCTTGTTATTTGAGATGCCAACTAAATATTTAAATTTCTGTATTCAAACTTTTTAACATATCATTTAGATTTATAAAATTTATTCAAGGACTAATAATTAACAGAAAAGTGAGGGTGGATTTGAAATTTAATACTAGACACTCTAGTGATATTTATGTTGTCATGGCATCAAAAAGAAGTCATTAACAAATTTCATTTAACTTTAAATAAATTTAACTTATCAGAAGACCATCAAATTCTAAAAATTTTTTTTTTTAAAAAACATACTTTTCAAATTGATCAAAATAGTTGAAAATAATTATGTATTTTTGTTATACATGGATGTTCCAAGGCATGAATAGTATTATAGTTAATATAATGAATCTCATATTAATATAAAACTCGTAAAAATAAAATTTTATTTCATTGAATTTGTGTCTATAAAAAAAATTCAAGGGCCCGAAAAATAAAATTTTATTTAATTAAACATTGATCTGAAAGTTTTATTTGGGGCCTTGAAAACAAATCTAGACTTAATTAATCTTGAATCTAAATTTTTTAAAAATAATTTGAAACTAAGTAAATCTAAATATTAAAATAAAATTAAGATATTAAAAAATAGAGTAATGTTATTTGGATCTAAAAATCTGTCATAATTTATTAACCTAATTATATAGTTTCATTAGAATTATTGGATTAACACCAAATTCTAAAGTTTAATGGAGCTAGATCAACAAATTAGATCACTAAATTAGGTTCTAATAGAATTGCTCTAAAAAATTATCATCAGCTTGCCTAGCATAAGGGCCAGCCATGCTTGGGAGGACGAAAACTTGTTATAATATTTTGTAGGGATGAAAACGTAATGGGTAATGCTTGTGCTTGATATGGAGGGTGGGTATGATGTTGAGGCGGGGGCCACAAGAGAGGTGATTAATGATTATGTTAGACCGACGGTGTAAGATCAGAAATGTATCTAAGGTTAGATACTTTTGTTTAGATAATCGTTTGAGAGGGACATCAGACAAGTCTTGTAAGTCATAAGTTTGCATGCATAGGATATTTTGACTTTCGGCTTCTCTGTGTGTGTGTGTGAGAGAGAGAGAGAGAGAGTGAGAGGGTCTGCTCCGTAGATTAAGCCAAGGCAAAATTACAAAGAAAAAAGAAAGAAGGGCGCATTATATATATATATATATAGAGAGAGAGAGAGAGAGAGAGAGAGAGGAGGAAGCATGTAAGAAGCCTTCTTAAAGAAGGTGAGCAGCATTTTCTAGTAGCAGTTGGTGGTATCACAGAATTGTAACCGACGAGCTATTGGTCCGTGGATAAAAATTCAAATTTTCTCAGATCATTATAGCTACGACAACTACTTAGGATTAAACATATTCTATAGCCTTCAAAACATTCGGTGAAATCTAAATTCCGACCTCTACAAATAGTTGTATAGTGTTGAAGGACAATATTTTTTGATGAATATCTTGAATGACTTATCTATATACTTATTTTCTTTTTTGTACCCAAAAAAAAGAATAGTCAGAGAACAGAGACATGGGCTTCATGGTAGCTCATGGGGGCTCGTTGCACTATATCTCTTTGTAGTGAATTTCCTGCAGAAAGTTAAAACTACAAAATAATATACCACATTAGGACTTCGAAGATTAGATTTCATGACAAAGTTTGTGGCATTTGACTGGTTGATATACGTAACATTTTTGGTTTTCTCTAACCACACTTTATAGTACCATTATTATAATTATATTTCACTTAGTGGAAAGAATCTCTTTTTCACTAATGTACATAGAACAATGCCATCACAAGAACACAAGATAAACAGTGTTGAACCTCCTATGATCTAGGGGCATTGGATGCTTTTCTCCTTATGTTTCACATCATTTACATTTGAATTTAACCAGGAATTTTGTAATCTGTCTAGCGCCATACAAAACAAGAACAAACAAATAGATTAGATCAACAAATTAAATCATTAGTAATTAAGTTCAAGTAGTATTACTTTAATACTCGGATTGGTTCACCGTATTAGTGGGCTAATTGATCAATGTTCCTGCCCACTCTATGCTGAGTCTAAATGAACATTAATACCTATTTGGTAATTGTCCTTGGTGGTAGGAAGCTATTTTCTTGAGTATATGCAAAACAAGGCAAGAGCAAGAAGAAGATATTGTTTACTCAAAACAGTGTACAAGCACAATCATTTGATAGTTCAACCACCACCCTACAAAATTCACATGCATCATATTCCTCACTCATAAGTACTACATCAACAAAACAAAAAACAGCAAATGAAATGACTGTCCCATACACAACAATGTAATTATTAACTAAAGTTTTCTATTTCTCGGGAGGGTATTTTTGTAATCTTGTACACGTGAAAGCAAAATTGAAACATGATGCTGAAAAAACAAGTGCAATCTCCATAGGGTTCGCAAGCGTTCTCGCGTCGTGTTCCCTACTTTACACTTAATTTCTTCTCCTTGGGATGGCCGCAACCATCTCTCTCTCTCTCTATCTATCTATCTATCTATCTATATATATATATATATTTATCTCCTTACTGTCCAATAAAACTTTGAACCCTTTTAAACCTGTATAAATACCCCACCCATGCAAAAACTCTCTTGACACACCACTTTGCTTCCTCTCTGTCTTTCTGTCTCACTTTCATTTCTCTCCCTCTCTGTCTCTCTCTCTCTCTCTCAAATTCTCACACCTTTCTCTACATATATTTCTCTTTCCCTTATATTTATACATAAATAAGAACTATGTATATGGAAGAACACGAATCTCAGAGGAAACCTATCAGTAAGCCAACAAGTAATGGATNCTTCCTCTCTGTCTTTCTGTCTCACTTTCATTTCTCTCCCTCTCTGTCTCTCTCTCTGTCTCTCTCAAATTCTCACACCTTTCTCTACATATATTTCTCTTTCCCTTATATTTATACATATATAAGAACTATGTATATGGAAGAACACGAATCTCAGAGGAAACCTATCAGTAAGCCAACAAGTAATGGATGTTTAAAGCTCTTTGGTTTCAACGTATCAGAGGACGACGAGGTAGACTCAACAAAAACAGCATCAGGGTCGTCGGATTCCGGCACTTTTCCGGCCACCGACGGCCGGAAATACGAGTGCCAATACTGTTGCCGAGAATTCGCCAACTCACAAGCACTTGGTGGCCACCAAAACGCTCACAAGAAAGAAAGACAACAACTGAAACGTGCCCAAATGCAAGCTAGCCGAAACGCCGCCGTTTCATATATGAGGAACCCTATAGTCTCCGCCTTCACACCACCGCCGCATCTCCTAGCCCAGGCCGGCTCTATGATGATCCCTGCGGCAACGCAACCGTCTCCGTCGTGGGTTTACGTACCACGCGGCGCTCCGCCCTTCCACGTGTCACATGGATGTGTATTTTCCCCATCAACGTCCAGTATGGGTGGTGGTGGGAGGGGTGTAGGAAATTTATCTTATGCTGGCAGTGTAGGAGAGTCTAGCCTGACGACGGCTAGGCCTCAACAGGTCAAGGCCCATCATGATGATGAGGCCTCCTTAAGTAGGTTCTCCAGAGGGGATGGTGGGCCCACTTTTGATGATGCATTTGGGCTGGACTTGCATCTTAGCTTGGCTCCAGCCGCGCCGTGAGTTTTGGCATAGAGCTGGCTTAATACCACTTAGTTGGAGGCTCACAGCTAATATGGCTTGGCTCTGTTATACAGCTGGGAAGCTGTTGTTTATTTATCCTCTGTTGAATCTTGTAAATTTTCATATTTATTTATTTTTTTTTTCTTCGACTTAGAAATTTGACTCTTACCCTGATTACAAATTTACCATTATATTTCATAATTATTACAATCACGTTTGTAAAAATTATACATAGTTGGAGTTCACCCGTTTTTCGAGGGTATTAAAAGGGATGATCTCAATATTCTCCGTGAAAAATGATAAATTTTTTCTTCTTTTATTTTTTTTGATCCGAACGGATCACTCTTAAATTCAAACTCACAATTTCACGATTGTTGACGGGTGTTTTTAACACTGTGTCAGTCAATAACTCTTTCCCTTAAATACTACGGCTGGAAAAAAAAAAACATAACAACAAAGTTGGGGGGTAGTTGTTGAGGAGGAGAGTGTGAGTGTGATTAAAACTGTTGGCAAGGATTCTTAATTGTAGCAACACCCAAAAAAAAAAAAAATGAATTAGATTTTCGAAACTTGATTATAGAGTAAGAAATCAGTTTTAGTTCATAATGAAGCCCAATCAATGTCGTTTAGTAGCCATTAGGTTTGATCATTAGACATTTCTTCAACTCTCCCTTCCCCTCGTCTCTAAGTAGCCAAAGTTATTTAGGATTTTATTTTTTTGGGTTCAATGGTAAGTGGTATTTGACATAATTTATATGCATCTCGACTAATTTTCTTTCCGTTTCAGTCAAAAGTAGTTCATCCACGTCGGGATTAGGATATTTATGAAGAATAAATCTCTTATTGTCTGACCCCGAAAAATTGAAAATATTCGAATTCAGAATGTTTAGATTTATAGCTCATTTCAATTATCACTTAAACTAATTATGGGTTAATTATTTAGGATTTTGTGCATACTTGTTTTGGCTATTCAATTACCCCAACAATTATGTTAACTTCTTTGCTTTGGATTTGGGCAGTCAATCAAAACTTACAAGTATCCAAAATTGTTAATAGATTAATTCCCCTAAGTTTGATTATGTTTATCTGGAAACTCTTAAATGTATGAACCAACATTGGTATTAAAGTGGTTTGATATTATGTCAGATTCTCCACTTCCAAAAAGAATATTAAACCACCGGCTGCTTTAAAATTTTAAATTGCTAGAAATAGTCAGGATCAACAAATATAACTTAAATATTTATATTTTAATAATATACAAATCTAATCAATAAATTAATATGAACTGTATAAAATCTACAGTAGGTATATGTATTTATTTTAGTTGTTAAGAGAATGATCACTACAGATTTGCATGGTTGAAACTGAGTTGAGGAGTTGACAGTATCTTTAATGCGGATCTACCCTGGTCCATCTATCACTTCATTTACAAAATTAATGCGTTTTATTATATTTATTTATCTCCACATTTGAAAATGAATCATTTCTTTATTTTTTTAATATCATCTGGTTCGGTATAGTTTTGTGTTTTTTTTTTTAAAGTCACCAAGTATGGGCGGGGGGTNACATTTGAAAATGAATCATTTCTTTATTTTTTTAATATCATCTGGTTCGGTATAGTTTTGTGTTTTTTTTTTAAAGTCACCAAGTATGGGCGGGGGGTTTGATATGGTTTGGTATAGTTAAAATCTATACTATTAATAAATAAAAAGAGTATCGTCTAGTGTCTCTTGGAGTCAGGCCACGAGAGATTTATTTTTCATGAATTTTTTAATTTTGGCATAAATGGATTGTCTTTGACTGTACCCAAGAAAAAATTAACCGAAATATAAGTAACTCCTAACCGTTGAACAAAAAAAAAAAATATATATATATATCTCTGGTACCCTTCATATAGCTCCCCTTTTAATTGCTTTGAAATCTCCCTCTCTCTCTCTCTCTCTCCCTCTCTCTCTCTCTCCACTCATATCTTTCTTCTTCTTTTTTTTTCTCTTACTCTTTAACAATCACGCACAAAATAGTCTGTGTACGAGATCTTCTAGNTTTGATATGGTTTGGTATAGTTAAAATCTATACTATTAATAAATAAAAAGAGTATCGTCTAGTGTCTCTTGGAGTCAGGCCACGAGAGATTTATTTTTCATGAATTTTTTAATTTTGGCATAAATGGATTGTCTTTGACTGTACCCAAGAAAAAATTAACCGAAATATAAGTAACTCCTAACCGTTGAACAAAAAAAAAAAATATATATATATATCTCTGGTACCCTTCATATAGCTCCCCTTTTAATTGCTTTGAAATCTCCCTCTCTCTCTCTCTCTCTCTCTCCCTCTCTCTCTCTCTCCCNAGTATCGTCTAGTGTCTCTTGGAGTCAGGCCACGAGAGATTTATTTTTCATGAATTTTTTAATTTTGGCATAAATGGATTGTCTTTGACTGTACCCAAGAAAAAATTAACTGAAATATAAGTAACTCCTAACCCTTGAACAAAAAAAATATATATATATATCTCTGGTACCCTTCATATAGCTCCCCTTTTAATTGCTTTGAAATCTCCCTCTCTCTCTCTCTCTCTCCCTCTCTCTCTCTCTCCACTCATATCTTTCTTCTTCTTTTTTTTTCTCTTACTCTTTAACAATCACGCACAAAATAGTCTGTGTACGAGATCTTCTAGTATAATAAAAAGGAAAACAAAGAAGATAAAAACCAATAAGAAGATCTCATTAGTACTGTAAGAAAAACTTGATTTCTTTTAGGTTAATCATCATTGAAGGAGGTTAGTCTTTCAAAGCACAACTAACCCCTTGATCCTTTGTCTGATGCCATCTTATCGCAGTATCTTTTTGTTTAATGGAGGATCACATGCTGCTTATTCCTCGGCCATTGGAAATAGAAGTTTGATTTGAATATAATACCTATATAGTACTCGAGTCAAATAATTNGAGGTTAGTCTTTCAAAGCACAACTAACCCCTTGATCCTTTGTCTGATGCCATCTTATCGCAGTATCTTATCGATTATCTTTTTGTTTAATGGAGGATCACATGCTGCTTACTCCTCGGCCATTGGAAATAGAAGTTTGATTTGAATATAATACCTATATAGTACTCGAGTCAAATAATCTTATCATTACTCACACGAGTTGATTTAGTAGTCGAACAAACACGTAACCTTGCACACATTAAAATTGAGTCCCAATACTAGTAAAAACTTGGGTTGTACAGATACATGTACCTGGTCTGCATTAATTATTTGCATTCAAAATTTGTTTTGCAATTATAACTCTTAAGACATTTATTGATTGAAAAGATTACCATTAACCCAAAAAAGTATTGGTCCAAACAAAAACCAGCTTCAGAAAGAGGGGGAGAGTTGGAATTTCTCAACTCAAGGTTGTGGTTTTTCGAAAGTGCAACTAATAACCCTAAGAGCTAGTATAAATTGTAAATTCAGACTTTCAAAGTTTAAATCTTGACAATTTTTTAAGGTCAAGTCAGGAGAAGTTTGTCCCTCATAATTTTTCTAGTTTTGGCGTGGATGACTTATTTTTGACCGGATCAAAAAAAATATCAGTTAAAGTGTGCAGAAGTTGACCTGAACATATTGACAGTTGAAAAAAAAAAAGAAAAGAAAGAGCAACTAATGGTTTGTGTGTCATAAAAAGCTTACGTGTAAGCACGAAATCATGGTAAATAAGGCCAAGCACCTAAAGCTTAATTCTGAGGTTGCCCACCATTTTAAAACCCCTCCAAATGATCAAAAGAGCAGGTCCAATGGAAACCCTAAAGATATAGCTTCTTCTTCTTCTTTTTTTATGTGCAAAGTGAAGCGTTGATCAGTGATAACATATACTAATGGTTGTGGTTTTGGGCACCTCTTCGTGTTTATGTAAAACTTTTTTAGAAGAATAACAATACATCACGTATAATGTTAGATTGACAATAAGATTGGACATGACAAAACCCGAAATCAAATGATGTGAAATTGACACAGTAATAATTTTGATCAATTTTTACTCATTTAAATTTCAAATTTTGTTCACCAAGTTTATTGGCCATACAAGAGAGGGTGCCCATATCATTGCTCTTGAATTATTATGCAAGTAAATTATATTTTGACCCTTCCCAATCATGACCAAGCTCTCATTGTGTCCCCTCAACTATTAAGTTTCTCACATTATCCCCTCAATTACATGAATTAGTTTCACATTATCACAAAAATATATTGTCGTCGATGTTTTGAACAGAAAATATTCACATTTGTAGTAAAATACACATTTTTATATTCTAAAATTGAGATAATGATAATTGAAGGTACAATATTAGAAATACAATAGTTAAAAGGCCAATGTCAAACTAATAGCTATATATAGTTAAGGTGATACAACGTGAAAAACGTAATAGTTGAGGAGAATACATATATTGGGCAAAGTTGAGGGGTCAAAGTATATTTGTCCCTTGTATGAAAAGAAAGTAATTAGGGTAGGAGAAAAAGAATAGAAAACTAAGGATTAGTTTGGATTGGATTCTTTTTTGGGGTCTTTAGATATTTTGATGACATTGGGTTGATTTAGTTTGCAAGCATGATCATGTATTTGAAAACTTGTGCAAGTGAAAAAAAAGTTTTCTTCTTCTTGTCAACTTTTTGACAAGAAGGATCATGAAGTGAAACTCTAATGTGGTTGGTGAGGCAAAACAGAGAAAAAATCAATCCTTGTTCCCACAACTTTGCCAAAACAAAAAAAAAAAAAATTAGCTTTTGATTGGGGCCCATGGTTTCCTTCATCGGTGCACTTAACTGATGGGCCCACCCACTTCACTTCATCCATCTCTATCTCTCTTTCTCTCTCTCAACAACTGTCGTAGGTGGGACTTGGGAGGCACCTCCAATGAAGTTTGGATGTACAAATTTAGAAGTTAAAGGCAAAGGGAAGGACTCACATGCCGACAGTACCATGAATACTCGAATCATGTGGTGTTATGAACTTTATGCCATGTATCCAGATATCTCCAGGTGAGAGCAAGCAAGCTCCCTCACAATGAGGCAATCATGCTTCAAGAATGTCATCCTTATTATTAGGGTGTTAAAATAGGATATGAAGAAATACATGACACGACTCGTTTATATACTGGTTATATACGATTTATACATAAAATGATCCTGATATGATACGACTATTTAGACACGAATTAATAAATGAATTATGTATAAGTGAAATACTTTTTAACACGAACATATTAAGACCTGAAATAAACTTATCTCACCTAACATGACACAATTGCCAAGTCTACTTACTACTATCGCTTCATGGCCCAGGGGAAAGACTTTATGTCCATCCAAGAATGAATGACTATGTGTGTAGAAAATTTCAATTTTTGGGATCCACTTAAGGGTTACGACCTGAATAGGAGAGTGATTTTTATTTTGAGAATTTTTTTTTTTTAACAATTTAAAATTCTAATTCTATTAGAAAATAAGGCTATTTGTGTTCTATAAAAATTATATATTTGGTGCAATTTGATTTACGTGTGTTTGTACTTTTGTTTTAGAGAACTCTTTGTATTCTTCATTTTTTGTAGTGAAATTTTATCGATGCACTTCACACGTGAACGTAGATTTTCTAGCCTAATCATGTAAATTCTTGGGTTTTGTTTTTTTATATTTCATTTTGTTCATTACTTATGTTCTTGATCACAACCTAGAACCGTGATAAGCACAAAAAAAAAAAATTGGTGTTTCAGTGTCATTACAAATCCGAAATAAATTATCTTTATATCAAGCTGTCTTGTATGATACTGTCAAAACTGATGTTCACAAAAGAACCACACACACACACACACTTCTATTTTAACCATTGTTAGTGTCGCACAATACATTTAGATTCATAAAGAAAAGGATATGTGTCGTTAAGGGTGTTTTAATGTTTTAACCTATCTGATACTTTGCAGAAGATATTTTTATTGGCCGACTCTGTTTGATCAAGTATACTATTCTGTCCAAATTCCGTCCAAAACAATCGGGTATGAAGTCAGGTAAGAAATTGAGTGTAAACATATTTTTTAGTTATTAATTTTTATATCATTTTAGCAATTTAATTAAGTAACATGTACTAATTAACTAACACAATAAACCAATGAACTAAAGAAAATATAATAAATGCAATAATACATAAATAATTACAATAAAATACAACAAAAAAATTATAACTATCAATACATTATAATTGTTGCACAAATACAATAACAATTGTTTTAGGTCTAAACCATATCAAGCACATATAGGGATTTTTAGAGTTATTTTGCACATTAACACATTTTAAAAAATATTAAAAATTTTAAAAAAAAAATGTGTGCAGGTTGGGTAGGATAGAATACATAAATTTTGTGGGTATTAACATTCCTACTTAATTTTTTTGTGAAACACTAAAAATTCTTCAATTACATGATATTTTGCGGAAGCCCGATTAGTAAGATCGAGTAAGGTCGAAATATGCGGATAAATGAAAATTTGAACACGTTACGTGTGATTTAAGTATATTGATTTTGCACCTTACATAATATGATACACCCAATGTGAGACGACACTTACGAGTTGTTTGATACAAAATAAATCAATTTTTTTTTAGGAATTTTAATCAAAAAATGACGTGTTTTCAGATGGAAGTAATTTTTTGAAACACTAGCTAACAAAACGATTTTGTTTGACTATCTAGGATATTGAAAAATAAAAGTCCTCTTTTGTTATTCGTTTTATTACAAGAGTAAATAGTTTAAAAGTATTGTCCTCTGACTCTTTTAGGTTTTGGAACTAGAACTCTTTAATTTTTGATATAAATGAATTATGTTAAAAACTTAAATATTTAGATTATTAATTTTTTATTTTAGTCCTTGTAGTCTCTTTAAATTATTTTATATAACAAAATTGTTATGCAAGAAATGTTATTATGATCTTTTTCACAGGTATATTTACTATTAAATATTTTTTATAAAATTATAAGTATACAATACACGATGCACAATTTTTAAAAAACGATACTTATACATATTCACGTTTTGACAGCCTTACATTATAACAACAAAAGAAGAAAAAGAGATTAAAAAACAAATGGTGACCCTTTCTTGGATATGGCCCATATCAACCTGAAAAAAAAAAAAAAAAATCTCTGTTTAATGAAAGAAGAGTCTTGGTGCTGATAGTATCAATGAAGTCGTCATCATGGTATCTTGTTTTCCTTTTGAGTTTGTGGTTGATTCTTCTGGNAAAAAAATCTCTGTTTAATGAAAGAAGAGTCTTGGTGCTGATAGTATCAATGAAGTCATCATCATGGTATCTTGTTTTCCTTTTGAGTTTGTGGTTGATTCTTCTGACACAAGCAAATGAATTGAAGGTAACAAAATCAACATTTAAGATATTTTTATTTCTTTAAAGTGACAGATAATTATATACAATCAAAATTTTAACCTCGAAAAATGATGCTAACCACATCTTCCAAGATAACATTTGCAAATCACACATATTCCAAGATAACATTTGCAAATCACACATGTTCTCTTGTGAGATTCAAACTTGATATTCTGAGATAAGTGATATATGTCGTTTTGTCAATTCAAGCCAAAGAAAAAAAATATATAAACAAAGCCACCGAATTCTAGAGAGAAAGAGAGAGTTGGTCTGCATTGTCACTTGATTTCACATGCCTCTGTGAATCCTCTCTGTATCATCTGTTAACTTCAACAAAGACAGCACTCTCTCTCTTTCTTTTCTCTCATACATTCAACGGTAAGAGTATTTGAATCAATGTACGCACATTTTGACTAATTTTTTTTTNTCTGTATCATCTGTTAACTTCAACAAAGACAGCACTCTCTCTCTTTCTTTTCTCTCACACATTCAACGGTAAGAGTATTTGAATCAATGTACGCACATTTTGACTAATTTTTTTTTCGATTCGATCAAAAACATGTCATTCACGTCAAAATTAAAGTGTTCACGAGAGATAAATCTTCGTGGCCGACCTATGAGATTTCTCTCTCTCTCTCTCGTCTGTCATTTTAAGGAATCAGGAAGCCCCACACTGGCACTTCTTGTACTCTATAACCTTGTGCTTCATCTCCAGATGTTGAACTTTAAACTCAACCCATTGATGAAGACATGAAAACTTGAGGCAGGTCCCACCTACTCCCATTGTCTCAATTAGATAGATGGCTAGTTATGGAGTCCCCTACACGTTGATAATGATGGTGATCACATAGTACAAGTGTACCAACCTTCAATTATGCCGATAAGGTTGCAAGGTGAAAATCCCAGTTTCACCTGGCTGTTAAAAAAAAAAACAAAAAAACCAAAAAAACGTTTCATCTGGCCTATTACAAATATTGGATCAAAATTCATTTTATCCTCTAGACCAAACTTATGATTTGTGCTAACAGGGTAGTACTCCACTCTCAAGTTTTTAAAATTTATTTTCAACCATCAAATTCTAGGTAATTTTATCGGAGTTATTATGTTGAACCTTTCAAAGCCGAATACAATAAACAACACTCCTGTTTGTAATAGAGTTTAACATAAACAGACTGTCAAAAAATTTTATAAAACGTTATTGGTAGAAAAAAATATGAATGAAAGATCCAACCAAATTGAATTGAGTCCATGAATCAAAAAAATAGTGAGAATTCTTGATCTCTCTCAATTTGAAAATTCATGATTTAAATTGATCAACGTCCTTTCATTGATTCCTCCTAAATTGTATTTTGCTATGGAAAGTAGGAAAGATGTTCTTTATCTCAACTGTCTATTGAGGTGGAAAATTCATTTTTACTATTACGGTTTCAGTATCTTACTCTTGGCGAAGATCGAGTCAAAGAACATCCATAATTAGTAGTGTAAGATGTGTTCTTTCTCCACTAAAGTTGAGAGTCTACCACAAGGATCAAGATCAAACTAACTTCTTTTATACTTTTTCTATTTATGAATTGCCTAATTCTTTTTTTGCAATTAGCGCTGAGCAAGAAGATGAATTTGTCTTAATGACTCATTTACGTCTCTTAAGTTTGCAAGTTTTCCGCTCTTCTTTCTTCCAACTTATCACAAAAGTTCTTCACCTAAATACAGTAACAATAAAGAGCTCCAACTAACCCACTTCAAGTTATATTGTTCAGTCTCCGGGCACTGACACTTACTTGCACGGGCACTTACTTGCGGTTACTTGTTCATTGACTTTCCTCAAAGTAAGTCATGTTTTTCTTGGGTTTGAAATGCCCCCGTATATGGAGGTGCATCCCATCAATTATATCATATTCCACGAAATAGATATATGTGTTATGATAAAAGTCTAAGTTCGAAAAAAAAAATGGATGAGATTGGATCCAGTCAGTCGACACAATCTTATTTTTCTGAACATGTAGAGATAAAAAAAAAAGCCATTACAATTGTCGAAAATACTAGGCTTATGAAAGGCACAAAAAAAGAGGGAAGGTTGAGAGTTATCATAAAATGGATACCTCGATTTACTATTTTATTTTTACTTATTTTTATTATTTGTGCAATTCAATCCTTCTTTCTAGCAATGATTCCCCAAAAAAGCAAAACTTCACTAGACCAAAGCCCATTGCGATAGAAACTGAACTATATAAACGAATGACTAAGGTAATTTTCAATCTATTAAAGGATAGACCGGCTCTTTTAAAAAGACGCCCTCCTAATCTCACTTAGATGAGAAGAGATATTGATGATTATCCAAGGATGCTTACTACTCTGTTGATAGATCAAGTGAGCCAAACCAAACCCCTTATAAGGACAGCACCACCCAACTTGCTCCTCTTTGTGGAAATGTGAAAGCGCCCACACATATATCATGTTTTTCCATTGCGGCGTTAAGCAGCTTGCAAGTTCAGACTGTGCAAGAACATCAATGAAGATGATGACCACAACCCACTCAAAGAACATCAATGAATGGTCCCCTATTCTATATATTGTATGGACACCAATCCTTGTACATTGTGATGATTGTGATCACATTGCTTTGAACAAACATTTTTATCAGGAACCACCACAAGGGATGACATATCTTGAAAGTGAAATTTCAAATTTGTTTTGTCAATTGAGTTACTATTTATCCTGATCCCGTTTAATTCACTTTTTTTTTCAATTTTTTTCAAAATAAATATCACTCGTCGTACATTGGTGAGAGACCCACAAGGGGACTTACAATCTCCTGGTAGGTTGGTGAACACTTGGGGATCATGTATAATAGATCTTATTTGTATTGATAGAAGATGATTTCCATAAAGGGAAGTTAAAAGAAAGTGTATTTGAGAATCCACAAATCCATCTACAGAGTGTTCAAGTTTACGGTGATTACTCCCTCAAACTCTGAGCCGGCCACGTTAGATCTACAATTGCATTTACATGTCCACATAGATGCCTAAATTGGAAAGTGAAAAACTTGGTCATGAAGTTTTAGTCCGGTCTTGCATCATCCGCTATTCTATAAGGAAGTACCTCAAAAAGCTCCAAGGATTTATGCTCGTAATTATGTGGTCCATGTAAAAATGTGCTTGTAACGGGTGCTCTAAAAGATCCGGATAGCAAAATAAAATGCGGGCAAGTGCAACAGAGTGTGCCAAAGCTCCAATCAGGTCACACAGTAATATGTTTACGTTGTTACCTAAACCCAAGTAAAATTCAATGCATATTCTTTCGATTCATAAATTGCACTCTCTCGCTAAGTCCTTGGAGGAATCCAAACCCATTGAAAATCGAAACACAGCAGCCTGACTTTTGGAGTATTGGCATACGCTTCAATTCAACCACACAGTAAATCTAAATAACCTAACCCCCCCCCCCAAAGACCCCCTTCTCCTCTTCTGGACCCACCCACACAAACCCAACACAAGAAACCAAAATCAGTGTTACAACAACAGTTCTGAACTCTGCAATCAATGTTTCAAGAAGCATACAAATTAGCAATGAATATCATGACAAAGGGCAATTATTTGACATGCTCAGAGCCCTGAATAGTAGCATAGCAATAAAATGGATAGCATATAAAGCAAATAGATTCCTGATTTCAATAAATAAGAGTCTCCACAATAACAAGTACAAAAGCAGCAATTCCTGCTTCTTTGGTTTTAATAAGTATTGGGCCATCCAATAACAAAGACCACAGCATAAAATCCAGAACTAATGACACCTTGGTAACCCAACAAGGGTTGCAACAAAAACAATTTCCAGATGTTACAACAAAAACTACGTATACGACCTCTTCTGTGAATTTGGTAGTTCACAATTAATCTAGAAAACTCAAATATCATATAATTTGACTAAAACAAGGCTTTGGCCCTTCAGTTAGAGGCTAGAGGTACCTCACGGTCCTTATCAGCAGGTGCACATGGCTGATTTCGTTGAACTGGCAAGCAAGGCTGTTCTTGTTGAACTGGAATGGCGGGCTGTTCTTGTTGAACTGCCATGGTGGGCTGTTCTTGTTGAATTGGCATGGTGGGCTGTTCTGGCTCAACAGGCACACATGGCCTCCAAACTGTGTCCTTGCCCACATCCATTAAAGCAATGCCCTTTGCAGCCAAGTCACTTCGAATCTGATCACCTCTTGAAAAGTCCTTGTTTTTCCTTGCCAAGGCTCTGTCCTCAATAAAATGTAAAACATCATCTTCTGTCAACCCAGCTCGTTTTAATGCTTTATCTTTTAACTGCTGCAGAACCTGACCAGCATAGTATGCAACTTTGATGAATCGCATTATCAGAAGAAAAAAAAAATCCATTCACAAATATGCAAGCATTAATTCCATTCTCGTCGAACCTCAGAATAGCTTGAACTCGACAACAATCCCAGGACATCCAATACTTCCTTCACATTTTTTTCTAACTGAGTGAGTGACTGAATTACTAATAACTGTTGCTTCTTCTGGTAATTTATCAAGCCAAACCACTTTGTCAGTGACATAAGAGAGAGAGAGAGAGAGAAAGAGAGAGAGTGGATACGAATTCCTACCTTAAGCATGTTCAAACAACCATTCATGAGTCTCAAGGCTTCTTGAAGAGATGCATTCAGAATAGTTGGTGTGTGCAAATCATCAGACATTTTTGTCTCAAAATCACTACGAAGTTTACTGATGCATTCTTGTGCAGCAGGAGTAATACGAGCTGATTTGCCACTTGGCTCGGTTCTTTCTCGAGATAGCAACAAAGCATCTTCACAATCTTGTAATGTCTATCAATCACAGAAACAAATCATAATTGTCTATGTTGACAGAATGTGTAGATTTTTGCTAATGTATCTCTGGATAGATTTATAGTATGATAAGACAGAGTCGATAGAAATCAGATAAGTAAACAGAATAACAAACTGTAAAAAAAGATAACATTTGCTTGACAGACAATCGCAATATCTGATTGGTGGCCATATGACAAACCATTTGTCAAATATATAAGATCACGGTAGTACAGCCTGAGGGTCAAGAAAGAAGAGCTGTTTATTGTCTTTCTAACATCACCTAACACAAGCAGACTGTGTCCCAATAGAACAATTCGAAAGCTTTGCTAGATTCATGGACAGATGAATCGGTACACATCTAGTGGAATAACTTGGTTCTTAGATAAAATTCTCACCTGATATATGTAGAAAACAGCCTCTGATGCAATTTCTATCTGTGAGATTGAGTAATTGACAGGTGACCTGTAATGTGTGCCCATCAAGAAATGCCTTAAAGCGAGTGGATGGTACAATTTGGTAACCTATAACAAAAAATGATGGTTTGAGAATTCGATCCAGAATGCTTATAACCAAATAAATTTCCAAAGTTATCAAAAACAAATGATAATAAATTCTGCACCCTTTACCTCACGAATAGTGAAGAAGTTACCGAGTGATTTTGACATTTTCTCATCGTTTGCATTGACAAACCCATTATGTATCCAGTAACTAACATTGCTCTCTGGACAAGCAGCGCAGCTTTGGGCCATTTCATTTTCATGGTGTGGAAAGATCAAATCCATGCCACCACCATGAATATCAAATGTGCAGGTCAGATAATGAGCACTCATGGCACTGCACTCTATGTGCCACCCTGGTCTTCCAGGACCCCAGGGGCTGTCCCAACTAGGCTCACCAAGTTTTGCAGCCTGGAAATTTGAGAATATTTACACATCTCATAAGTGTTAGAAATGATCAGAAACAAAACGAAAGTAGTGAATAACTTTTCACCTTCCACAGTGCAAAGTCAGCAGGATTTCTCTTTCTTGAATCAACAGCTACACGTTCACCAGCTCTATTGTCTTCTAGCTTCCGTCCAGATAATCGACCATACTCTTGGAAATTATCAACAGAGAAGTATACATCCCCATCAACTGTGTAAGCACAGCCATTTTCAATTATCTGCAAACGACATCGAAAATTTGAGAAATACGATCACATCTTCATAAAGAAGGAAAATCATTCAAGAAAGAAGCCACAAATTTAGTGACTGTAGAAATTTGTAGTAATCTGTTACTCGCCGAGTTTTTCGCTAATGAGAGAACTTGATGAGGGTTCAAATTATAAAGAAATAAGCACAAAACAAAGACCAAAGCTGAGAATATGTCTTTTATATCTTCCAAGTTGCGATTCATGGAAGAATATTCAATAGCGAAAGTTCAATAAAAAAAGAAAGCAATCACAAATTAAGGAAAAAACCTTTATGCACTTTACATTTTGGACTTGATATATCCCATTTTAAGAAGGTAAAGGTCCATAATATAAGAAGCCACAATGAAGTAACATCCCTTGAAGAGTTTTACCCTCCACAAGTCATATCTCCAGTAGTTTCTCCGCACACAAATGCACATGAGTGAGAGAGAATTCTCTTTAGCCAACAATTTAAAAAAAAAAAGAAAAGAAAAAAGGAGACAACTACAAGAGAAGTGTATGTATAAAAGGGCATAATGGGGCGCAAGGCACCTTAGCTATCATAGTCTTGATTTGCTCCATATGATCAGAAACCCGTGGCTGATGGGTTGGAGGAAGGCATTGGAGATCATCCATATCCTCCAAAAATTCTTGGCAAAATCTGCCACTCAAAGTTAATGGATCCTCTCCTAGTTCATTTGCTCTACGAATAATCTGCAATGGTCAATTTATTTTTAACCACCACATAAACATTTTAAATGTGATACATAGACAAATCAATCTAGCAAAAAATCATTTTAAAAAATGGAGGCAAAGAACTAACAATGGAGCAGAGAGTTCACTGTGCACTGAACACCACCTAAGGAAAGGGTTAAATATAGACAAATGGACTTTTTGGTTTGGTGGAAAAGTGGGTGTATAGAAAATGGGATAGAAAATAAAATTTTCCTTTGTTTGGTATGGAAGGAAAAATGAGGGGAAAGGAAAAATGGGTGGACAACATATCCTCTGCGGGTGGATGTTCGAAGGCAGCTGGTTGAAAAGTTCTTTGAAATTACCATTTTAGCCTTAAAAGTGGCACATTTTAAAAACACAGATTAGGGGAAAAAAATAAGTGTGCGCCCATCTATTTTGTCATTTTCTATGTACAAGTGGACCAAATTGCTGGGTCCCACATCAAAGTCATTTGTTTCTTACAATAAATTCTCCCATATATAGAAGGGCAATTATGGTAATTTCTTGGTCATTTTTTTTATTCATTTATCTTCTCATACCATATAAAATAATAAAAAATTATTCCTCCTATTTTTTCATCCTCCATGCCAAACAAAAGGAAGAGAAAGTATCTTTCTTTCTATGACGGATGGGAAGTCTGTCCCTCTTAATTTTTCTTCCTTCCTATTTTTCATCCCTCCTACCAAACTCCAACCAAACGAACCATAAAACTAGGAAGCAAGCAGTTTTCCAGCACATACTATGAGACTGAAGCAGGATTCATTTGCCCCCCGTTTTAATGGTCCAAAATACCCATTTTTTCCTTGCAGCTCATTAAACCAAAGGAAATATAGTATAGAAATCTTCCCTCTCTCCATCCCACTGTTGATCCTCCATTTGCAATCCCATCAACTTTTGGCTAACATTAACTGTGTGATCCACGGTGGCTGCCATCATCAACGCCTTGGATCATTGTCCTCACCATGTTAAAAGCCCTAAACAACATCATCGTGGTCATAGCTCTCTCTCTTTCTCTCTCTCTCTTATACACACTCCTCACAATGAATGTACCATCTTCCTCCTGTTATACTCTCTGGGTTTATGCTCCGTCAAGAACAAGGCCTCAACCTATAGTCTGTTGCATCAAAAGAACCCAATTTCCTCCTCTTATACTTCTGTGCTTATGCTCTGTCAAGAACAAGACTCCACCTACAGTCTCTTGCATCAGAAGAACCCAATTTCACCCTCACCACCTCAATCTCTTATGGCCAAAATAAATAATAGCCAACTGAAGTGGAGAGAGAGAGAGAGAGAGAGAGAGAGAGAGAGAAGTATTGTGCCCAAATAGACTGAAGTTCATTCTGTGCGAGACGTGATCGCAGGAGAGGAAAAAAACCCACAACCCATTTTAAATTCAGCATAACAATAAATTAAGAAATAATGATGTTGAAATAGATTCAATCCAAATAAAAATACAATGCCAAGAAAATCATAAAACTTCAAAACCTTGGTATGCAACCAAAGCACCATAAACTAAGACCTAAAATGGTGCATTAAGCTTTTCACCTTGTCATCAACGTCGGTGAAATTCCGTACATACACAACGTCATAGCCCAAGTGTTTCAGGTACCTGCATAATCCCACTTCATGCGATTATGATCACGATCTATTGTCAACAAAGTTAATTCAAATCCTTTATCCCTAATTCACATAGGCAGAAGCAAAAGCACAAAAACCTCCACAAAACCTTTTGTTGGAAGAAGGTCAAGCAGCTTTAATACCCATACATCAGCCAACTCACATTACCCACAGTTACAAAAAACTTGATTAATTACACTAAATAATTTTAACACATGGGGTGGTACCCAAGCTACAGCCCAAATATCACAGGGAAAAACTGTCATTACCAGATAAATTGTCATAGAAACTAAATGATACCATTCAGCAATATTTTGAACCAAACAAAATTAGAACTTGTAGTATCAGATATGTTTTTTGACATTTAATAACAAAATGCCAAAAATTTAAATTCCCCGTAATATCGTCATTTCCCCAATCCTGCCCATCAAAATAGAGCTGTTATTTCTATTTTCGCATTCAATTTATAATTTCGCATATCTACCCTGTTCCGTTTTACGGTTTAATGACCAAAAAATGATAATCGGGTAAAACTATCAATCAACTAAACTCAACCAAGAAGCCTTCACCTTCTATACATAAATCCAATCAAAAAAAAAAAAAAACCCATGTGTTTCAACTATACAAACATTCGTCAATAAATGCACAGTTACAGCTAATACACATAGAAATTATGCAAACAGAGAGAAGAGGGAGGGACCTGTAGAGGACATCGAAGGCGACATAGGCGCGAGCGTGGCCGATGTGACTAAGGTCGTAGGTGGTAACGCCACAGATATACATTCCGACTTTGCCTTCTACTTTGGGTTTGAATACTTCCTTCTGTTTCGTCATGGTATTGTAGACCTGAAATTCTTGTTGTTTCGCCATTTTCACAACTCTCTCCACACTCTGTTCTGTTCCCCCCTCAACCAGAATTTCCAAAACCTAGCCCTAGTTCACAGATTTGGGGGCGCCTATGTATAACGTTGAAACGAACAGCCAAGAAGACAGTGCCTTTATTCTCTTTTTGCCTTTTGGGTAAATTACATTCAAATCCCCTAAATTTTGTCACTTAATCAAGCAGACCCCCTCATATTTGACAAATTACACTGAACCCTACCAGTAACAGTCAACTAACGGGCCTAACGGAAAGTGCAAACTAACTATTTTATGCACTTACATAAAAATTAATTAAAACCATCCTAACCCTAACCCTAACCCTAATACCACACCCAAATCCAATGCAAAACAACCCAAAACCCTAACCCGTAAAATATCTTCCTCACTTTCTTGAGTTTTCTTTCTTTGCTTTGACCTCAAGGCAAAAACCTTCACAAAGTCACAAGTCAGGAATTTTCTTCCTTCACCGCTTTTAACCTAATTTCGGCTTAATCACTGCCACCCAACACCATTGCAACCAAATACTCCACCCCCACACCGCTACAAACCCACCACCACACCCTCCAGTTTGAAAACTATCATCCACCTCTACCCACCACAACCCCCAAAATACCTACCCAGCCCTACCTATTCCAAAGCTTCCCACGCCACACGCCCACCTCCTGCTACAACCACTGCATCCTCACCGAAAATTGAAATCAGGGGCGAGGAGTTGGTTGCGGTATGATGTATTGGGATCTGTGTGCAAAGAGAGAGAGAGAGATTACATTACACAGAGGAGGTTAGGTTCTTGTGACCCAATATTTTTCCCTTGTGTAGGCAGCCTGGGTAAGGGGCAGTTACAGGAGGGGGTATGCGGTTGTGTGGTGACGGATAAGAAGAGGCGGGTTAGTGGTTAGAGTAAATTATATAAATGGGAGAATTACATTAGACGTCAAGTAAATTATATTAAGGCCCTCTAAAATTTGTAAGCGTGTAATACTGAGATTTCTGAAATTTAAAATGTTATATTTAAATCAAAAATACTTTAATCGAATATAAAATGTGAAATATTTAAATTTTATGACTAAAATTCATGATCTATTATGACATTTATTGAAATAATCAAAAATAAAAATTTAATTTTTTCTTAAAAAATTATAATTAGTATACAATTATACTATCTATTGAAATTCAATTTGGTCGTCTAAATGACCAAATTAAACTACCAAATTACTCAATTAAAGCTAGAAGATATTGTGTTCATTACAATTTGACCTCTTGTTAAATTTTTTTAATTTTATTCTAATAGATAGTATAATTATATATTAATTATGACTTTTTAAGAAAAAATTAATTTTTTATTTTTTATTTTTTATTTTATTTAAATAAATGACATAATATAACATAAATTTTGGTTATAAAATTCATGTTCTATTATGAATGACTTAAACCCTTTATTTAATTTTTTAATTTTATTCCAATAGATAGTATAATTGTATACTAAATTACAATTTTTTAAGGAAAAATTAGTTTTTTTATTTTTGATTTTATTTCAATAAATGATATAATAGAACATGAATTTTGGTTATAAAATTTAAAATATTTGATATTTTATCTTTAATTAAAATATTTTTGGTTTAAATATAACATTTTAAGTTTGAGGAGTTCAAGTATTATATGTCTACAAACTTCAAAAGGTCTGAGCGTAATTTACTAATTGATATATTCACGGATATTAACAGTAATGGTTTAAGTGTTATGCGTGTATAAATTATAAGGGATTTATATGTAATATTTTAAATATCAGGATCTGAGTGATTAAGTGATAAATTTCAAGGGTCCGAATATAATTCTCCCATTATAAATTGTTGAATTGTTTGAAATTTATTTGATTTATCATATTTCTTGTAAGGGGTAATTTAGGTATTTTGGTTTCAAATGTTACTGACATCATCAAAATCGGATGGCACTTTAAACGGATTCTCACGGTAGGGGGCGATGTGTTATAACAAATTAAACCATAGGGGAGGACAATGTTATATTCAATACCTGAGGGTGTCTTTCTAATTAAGTGTCAAAATTTAGGAGATCCAAATATAATTTTTCTTGACTTTTTCCCCTTTTTTTTTTTTGGGGGGGGGGGGGGATTGGGTTGGGGTTGACGTTCTATGGTTAGGGTTGAGACACATTGTAAAGCAATAAGTTTGAAAGGGCTGTAATTTTGGTGTGATAGGACATAAATCTGCAGCTGTTGCACACTTGTAGCAGATAAATTGGATCTGCATAGATTTTAAGGAAACCTCCTTTGATTTTGGAAACGAACTGACTACTTTGCTAGATTGGACTGAAATTTTTGTTTCTTCTACCCTTGGTAACTCTGTTTTGATCGTCTCTCATTCGTTGTACTAAATGTTTTTTGGGGCTCTTTTTAAAAATTTTCTTATGGTGATTTTGGTATTGTCTCTCTCTAAACTGGATCAATTCGTTTATTATATTGCTGTATAAATCTCAATGAACTCTTAGCANGGAGGGGTATTTTGTGGGATGAGATTCCTGCGATATATTTTTTATTTAATTTCGTTTTGGTGGATCTCTTCGTATTTATTTAATACTAAGGATAACTTGTGTTTAAAGATACGGTATAATATGAATGATTTTAAAAAAGATGCTAGTGCTGTTGGATAAATTTATTTAAAACTGTCAAATGAGTTTATTGAACTCTGTCCCGTTTTATATTATAATTATAATTAAAAAGTTAAAAAATAAATTCATTCCAATTTATTTGTTACTTAAGAAATATAATGCTTTCTACACAACTCCAACAACTTCACTAGTCTACACTTATAAATATAATGCTTTCTATAATTTTATGAATTTATCGCATTCGATCTCTTTGCAACTTTTCAATTTTTTTGTTAATTAGATTCTTAGATATTTCATAACTTTGAGGGTCAATTTTACCCTAATTAGTATCATTGTGTCCTTTTATCTTCTTTTGATATGATTGTACATAGACAATGAACTCTAATGCAACACACACCTCTATCTTTTGGTCTTCCACCATCATATAATTGACTTTAACATTCATAGACTTCTATCATCAATTTCTTTCGTCACCATCGTCTTCCTTCCGCACAAAGCTAATCAATCACATGCATTGCAGTTGTTGGCTTTGGGAAGAAAAGGGAGCCGTCATCGAAAAAGTAAATTGAATGGATTCATGTTTGTTGGTGAATGGTTATTTGACTAGGTTATTGTATTCATAGTTATTGGTATTTCTTTTCTTATTTCTTTTAACTGAACTTTGGTGTTGTGCCCTTATTGTTACCACTGAGTTGAATTTTAAGATGACTGGTATAATATCATGAACATTAAACTTTGTTATACGTTTTTAACTTAGATTGTTATTGTTTCTTATTTGAAGCTTTTTTTGTTAGTTAAGTATATGTAGGGAACAATTGAACATTGGAGAAATGATTTTATTAACTAACAAAGATTTATTCTTTTTCGTCCTGGAACGGGTGTAGGTCATTTTTCATTCAGAATCAGTAAAAGGGATTCAGGTTTTTAATCTTATGGCATAATTGCCTCTTTTTTGCTCACTAATTCAAGGATGTAGTTCTCCAATTAAGCATCTACCGATAAAATTAAGATAAATATTCCATTGTATTAAGAAAAAAATTTAGATCTTCTTTGTAGACGATTTTAAATTCATGTGGTCACTAATTGTTAAGAATTATCTAGGTGAGTTGATTGGAAAGGACTAGCATCAGTGTTTGAGTAGAAGAATGGCTTCAATGGCGCAACTACTGTCATCTCTCAAGAGACGTGGTTTGATAGTATCAAGAGAAGAGGATCAACTTGATATAAATCCTTCAAGAGACTAGCAATGGACATGGTTGCATTACTGATAGTAGTATGGAATATGATTTCTTTTCTCTTCTAAGCTCGTCGTTTTTCCGTTATTTGTATAATTTGTTGGGATCACCTATAAAATCTTTAGTGCATGCTCTATAAGATTATATCATCTTTCCATCTAGAAATAATTACTATTTGGATTTTGTGAATTGCTTAGTCACAAAGTGTTGCTAGTTTTGAGATCCATACTATTGTAGTGAAGGCAAACTCGTGTGTGTATGTCATTCACCTTAATTGGTAGGACACACTTTAATGTCTCATATGATAGTCTAGCATTATGATTTCTCTGATTATATTATTTTTATTTTTATTTTTCTATCGACCAAGAGGTTAAATAAGTTACCAATGGTGTTAATAAAATAATTATGGAACTAAAAACTCAAGCACAATTCTGGAATATATTTCTTTAAGCTAACAAATTACAAATTTGTATTTTTGGAAAAGTTTATTTGATTAGAGGTCGAGAGAACTAAACAATTGATATGATACAATCAACTCTTGAGTGGAAATTAACACTTTATGCATGAGATATTTTGGTATGATGTCTTCTGAGAGCATTGTAAATTGAATCTTTCGGGTGTCTTAGGACAATATTTGGCTATTTAAATTGACATGTAACGTTTGAGATACTATTTAATTGTTTCCAAATAGAGATTATTGTGTGCCGAGTCTAATTCTTGAACTAAATCGTCACAAGTCTTTAATGGTTTTTATATCCTTTCTCCAAGGGAATATATTACACATAACCTTGCAAATAAACCAATCTATCCATGAAGAGATTGGGATCTATCTAAATATATAAGTAAGATCTACACTCAAAAGCCATTATTGTAGAAATAATACGGATAAAATACAACAAATACATGTTTAAATTGTAGCTCAATGTAGTCAACGTACAACGTATGTGTGCGATAACTAGTGAATTCAAGTGAGGCTCATTATATATAACTGAATCTCTTACTCATTAATGATGAATAACCTACCAAAAAATAGAGAAAAAAGTGTTGCAGGATTTGTTGCGATAATTTTGGCATAATAGAGTGGCTTAAGCCATCCAAGTGATGATTCATGTAAATAAGAATTCCTTTATTGCAGAATGTAATTATGAACTAAAGATTTTTCTCCTTGATATAGTCAAATGCATCGTGAATCTCGGACTGAAAATCACCACTAACTTCTTCATGGCAAGCATCATTGAGAAAAATGGGGAAGAAACAATTATAGATTTCAAGATAAAGAAATTTCCAGATAGTTTATTTAATGGTCACATCCAAACGTCTTCATTAAAGGGAATCGAATTCATAACTAATGGGAATCCAATTCTTGTGGAACTCATATGAGTCTCTCTTCAGTTCTTGAAAAACGATTTAATATTAAGCAAAAATATGTTGGTGGGTATCTGAATCTGAAATCATATGATATGTTCCCTAAATCGCAATTTTGGCTTAACCATAAGGGTTCGTTTGGTTGCCGTATTATAAATGGATAGATTAAATAAAGTTATCTAGTCTATTACAATAACAATTGATAAAAAAAAGAGATTAAATATCATATTAGAATAATATGTAATTGTATATAGTATTTGACAATACACAATATAAGCGTTGGATAATAATTATTTAGTCTAAATCGTTGTTTGGTTAGAAAATTATTTTATCGTATTAATGCTGAATTAACAAAAATACTCTTAATTAGTGTTGATTACAACTTTGTTTTATCAGGTGTGATGTTATAATAATACATTTGAATTGAGTTATAATATCACATCTCTTGGTAGTATTAAAAAACCCTCATAATATAGGTATATGGTACAAAAAACATACAATAAATATGTGATTAATATACATTTTTGAAATTAATACAACATCAAATTTGTCTGCCAAATAAAATATTCGACCTGATTAAATAAAAAATAATTCAATCCAATATTTAATCCATTAATAATGCATCTACCAAATGAGTTGGTGAATTGAAACCAACTCTATTCCTTGCAAGTTGCCATGGGTCAAAAACAATTAAAAAAACCCATAATGGCCTTAAGTTCTTGTAAAAACGGTCAAAATTATCTCCATGGCCTCTTAAATTCCTATGGAGAACATGGCACACACAAGAATAATTCAAATTAAATTGAGAAAAACAAGTTTGAAAATATCCCAATTTGATCATTTGTAGAGAGTCTCATTCCTTCAACAGTGTCATTCTCCAAGCATTCCATTGTGCTGGATAATTGATTTCTGTCTCTGCATTCTAATCTCTTTATAGAACTTCTCAATAAACCTCTCAGCCCTCTCATCAACTGAATCTTCTTCCCCACTCGAATCCAACGATTCCCACAGTTCTTTTGTTCCTGCAACTTCATTAGCAGGCAATGGCTCCAAGCTATCCAAGGGGTAATTTCTCTCTCCTCCCTCAGCTTTCAACCTTCCCAAACACTTGGACATGAATAAAATGGAGTCTAGGTCTCTATATCTTCTCTTCTTGAGTGGCTTTCTGTGATAGTGAATGAAGGGAGAGTTTGAAGGAGAGAACTGGATTTCTTGAATATACCCATAGTTGTAATGCTTCAGAAGTTCAAATTTCTTCAGTTTACTTGATTTCTTGAGAGAAATGAGTCTTGGAATAATGGGTTTCCTCATTTTGGCTATGAAAATGGAGATTTTGAGGATCTTTGAGACTCTGGAAAATGGGTGCTTTCTTTCTGGGCATCTTTTGAAAGCTATTGAGGAAGTGGAAGGTTTACTGAGAAACTGTTACACAGTCTTTTCAATTTGAGAAGGGTTTGCTCTTGGGGTTTTGTGACTTTGTCTAGGGTTTCTTGGGTTTAGTGTGGGGGGTTTTTAATGGTGTAAAAAGGTGGATGAAGTTTGCGGCGAGAAAGAGAGAGAGATCTGAATGGTGGTGGCCTGGTTGGGAGCTAGGCTGTAAAAAGGTTGGCGTGGTCGGTGTCATTTTGGACTTATTTCATGAGATGAGCATATAGCCGTTAGAGCCCAGCTCCTGTGTTTTTAAATGGTTGGGCTATTCAAATTTTTGAAGGAACCACCTTCCCAGCGTTAGCCAGAATTGGCAACCCTCTCACCAGTGAGACGAAAAATGTTTGAGAAAATTACATGCAGACTCTTTGAATTCTGTCATTTAATCATTCAAATTCTTTGATATTTAAAATATAATACACAAATTCTTTAAGATTTATACACGCACAACACTTAGACTCCTCTTATAAATATATCTGTTAATAAATTATACTTAAATCCCTTGAAGTTTATACGCATATAATTTAAAATGTTATACTTAGACCAAAACTACTCCAATCAAAGATAGAATATCAAATATTTTAAATTTTACAACTAAAATTTATGTTCTATTATATTATTTATTAAAATAAAATCAAAAATAAAAATTCAATTTTTTCTTAAAAAATTATAATTAATATAGAATTATACTATCTATTAAAATAAAACTAAAAAATCAAACAAGGGGTCTAAGTCATTCTTAATAGAACATGAAAATTCATGTTTTATTATGTCATTTATTTAAATAAAATTAAAAATAAAAATCTAATTTTTTTTAATAAAAACATAGTTAATATACAATGTTAATCTGATTTGTTAACCAAATTAATTATAATTATTAAATTGATAGTCGATTTCAAGGTTCCATCCATCTCAATGGTGCAGAAAACTTTCACCACCGGATCATGCAAAGGCCTTAATAGCATCTAAAAGATTGGATTGGCAATAGCGAACAGTTGGACGTTTACGACAATTTCATATGGTACGAGACATTCTCTGTTTTTTTTTTTTGGTAAATAGTACGAGAAATTCTCACTAATTTGTTACAAACTTAATTTTAGGATCAAGTTTTTCCTAAAAAAAAGATCAAATCTTAGGATGGCAAACAACTCAGTTTATTACAATTTCACTTGTAACGATACAGTAAACTCTCAACTGTGTAATTAGTTTTTCATTATCACAATTATTAATTTGTTACATATTTAAAAGAAAGTTATTTTATTTTATTCTCTGAACTATGTAATTTTCTTTATTTTATCTCAACATGTCAATAATTTTCGTCTAAAAAAATAATAGATGGGATAATGTGAAATAATCAAAGTAACCGAAGAGATAATGTAAAAAATTTAATAATTCTGAAACCGAGTCCTTCATAACCAATGTTAAAAAAATTGAATGGACTAATTACATAAGAAGTCTAATCAACAGATAACTGACGAGGATTGTCATTTCATGGGTAAAGAATAACTGCGGATAGTCACTCTTTACTTTTGCAAGCTTTGTAACACTATAGTAAACGAGACTCTAGCTATATTATTGGATTGAGAGAATCTGATTTATGTATTCTTATTTCATTATTTACAACGAGATAATCTTAATTTTATTAAATTTAAGTTATAATAAAACAACTTTATCGTCTGACATAGCCCAGAATTGGTGGTGACTTAGTGCGCACCCTCCAAAAAAAAAAAATTATTGGGATCAATTGAATAATTATTATAAGTAATTTTATTTTTTTTTATAAAATATTAAAATTAATCTTTTTTAAATTGCCCAACTAAAATTAATTTTTTGAGTCCCCCGGCGGGGGGGACTTTGGGAAGGAGTTTCCAAAGTTTATGCCTTGTCCTGACTGAGATTAACTGGTCGGCGGCAACAGCCAAATAAAATTTGGCACGGTGGGTTTTCTTTGTGTCTAAACATTCTCTCTCTGTCGTGTCGCTTTCATTTGATTTGCGTATCACATATGCTTTGATGGGTTTGTTGAAGAAATCGCTCTTGTTTGTGATGGTGAATAAGGGACCCTGGGAATCTGATAAATCAAACACATTAAGGCAATCATGTGTCGGCATAAACATATAGTTTGTATCAATTTATATATATATATATATATATTAAGAGTAATTTGTGTCTAAAGATACGGTGCAATATAAACTAATTTATTAATTTGAAGATGTGATGAGTGAAGATTCCAGAGAGAGTGAAGAGTGATGAGAAGAAAATAAAATTAAATATAAATATTTTTAAAAGAAATGTTGGTAGTCGTTGAATGAGTTAATTTGAAACCGTCAAATGAACTTATTAAATTTTGTTCGTTATATATTATAAACTAGAGATAATCGTGCTTGAAAGTACGGTTCAATGTAAATGGTTTTAAGAAGGATATTGGTGACCATTTGATAAATCCATTTGAAACCGTCGAATAAATTTATTGAAGTATGATCGTTTAATTAGCTTGAATCAAATTTAAATCAGTCCGAATTTTAATACGTAAAAAAATTAAAAAATAAAAAAGGGATCTCATTGAATAAATACTTATCTAGAGGGGGTGTGGATAAAATTTGTCCTCAAATATATCATGAGTTATTTAGTAAAATTGTATTACAATTAATATTTTTAATTTGACAAGAGGTGTCAGTGAATATTCAAAAAATAGAGGAGGTGTCCTTAAAGATATGATAAACTAAAGGGGGTGTTGTTGAAATTTTCTCTATATATTATCATATATGAACAAGGTTTGTAATAAAAATTATGTTGACTACAAATTAATAAAAAATTAAATAACTCATGATAGAAATAGATGATCAATCAAACAAATTAAGGCAATTGGATGATTTTTTTTGGGCATAATTATTACAGTGCTAAATAATTATTTTTTGGTCACAATTGGACCCTTAGGTTGGTAAAGAAAAATGACATTTATGATTTGTCAAACATTCTATTATGAAATTTGAATTACTAAATCTATGGGTAACAACATTCTTCTCACATTTTGTTCCTAATTATGGAATTTGACTCACCCTTGTATATTTTCTCTCAATGGTTTAAACGAAAGCGATCCATCATAAATTCGAAGGGGACATCTTACAAACAGACAAGTCTTCTTACATCCTCGATCACCCATTTATTTTTAAGAAAAATTAGAAGAATGTGAGAAGGGATGTGCATCTCCCAATTAGTATTTAGGTCTATAATTTAAAAACAATCAATATTTTTTTAAATAAAGTTATACATACATCAAATAAAAAATAGTTAATTATCCATTTTGTTTCTGAACTATATCATTTGTGTTAAGCAAACTCCTGAACTACATTTTATGTCAATTTAGCCCCTAAATTATAATATTTGTGTCAATATGATCCTTTCGCCCAAATTCATCGCTACATTTGACGAAATTCCTCATGTGTACATCACGGGACTCCTAAATTATATCATAATCCCCAATTCACATGATGTGCTGTTAGAAATTTTATCAAAATTAACTGTGAATTTGGACGGAATTGTCACATTGATACAAATGGTATAGTTTGGGGGCTATAGTGAGATAAAATAATAATATAATTTAAGGACCAAATAGATACTTAATACTCAATAAAAAAATTCTTCATAAAGAGGCAATTTCTTTCCCTTTAATAAATACTTTATGTTCAAATTATTAATTTAAATCCAATTTAATTTAGGATTTGGGTGGGAAAATTTAGAGCTAATTGAGTAATTGTTATTTATTTATGGCAACTCAAAGCCACTTACTTTGAATTCCAATGAAATTCAAATTGTTACTTGATTTATAAAACCAATTCTAAATTCCTTGTTGACCAAGAATACATTTTATTGTAATCCAATGGCAGTTAGCAAATACCATAACACAATCCGACGGTAGTTAAAATTGTTAGGTGTACACAATAACTGAAAAAAAAAAAGGAAAAAAGAAAAACCCCATCCAAGATGTGCATACTTCACCCTCTGCGCACGGTAGTTAAAATTGTTGTGTCTACAATAACTTTTTTTTTTTTTTTAAAAAAAAAACCTCCAAGAAGTGCGCACTTTACCCTCTGCGCGCTTTAGCATTTTTTGCGCTAGAAGTCACGAACGTTTAAACGGTCCACTTTCTGTCTTCTATATAAACTTTGGTTCCCGGCGATTTCAGAAACGCAGCCATGAGAGAAAACCTTCGGCAAGTCGCAACCATTTTCCTTGTACAACTTTCCCGAGAAAATTAAACTTTCCGACAAAATAAGCCATCGGAAGGCGAATAGAGAGGTAAAAAGAAAGCGAAAGCTTTGAATCTTTGATCGAGTGTGTTTGTTTGGGTTCATTTGAATGGTGATTTCGGGTGAAAGTGAAGAGGGGAAGAAAGAATCGATGGCGATGGGACCAGAAAGATCGAAGCTTTTGCATAATTTCACTCTGCCTTCTAATTTGAAGTGGGGGAGCCGGAGGTTTCTGAGGTGTATGAAGGTCGATTCGAATGGCGAAAACTCCGTCATTGATCGCCGATTCTCGCTTTCGCAGGTTGAGAATGGTTTTATCAGAAGGCAGGGAGAGTCGGAAACGGAGAGGTTTGGATCGGTGAACCGGATGGGGAGTTTCGTGGTTTCGCGTTCGGTGGTACCGGAGGTTAGGCGTTCTGGTTGTGAATTTAGCGGCGGCGAGGATGGAATCGAAGTGGTGAGAGCGAAATTGATGTCGGATTTACGAAACGAAGCTGGTAAGATGAAAGATGCGATTCTTAGGGAAAATTTCGTGAAAAAGCCGCCAGTGGCGGTGATTCCGGCAGTGGCCGAACCATTGAAGCCGTGGAACTTGAGGAAGAGACGAGCTGCTTGTAAGGATCCGAATGGTGGCGACGGTGTTTCTGGGGGGAAAATTTCCATGGTGGACGTGGTGAGGCCTAATTTTGCTTCGCCGGCAAGGAATGACAGCAAATCGCCGAGATTGCGAGGCAATGATGTCGGTGGCGGTGGTGGTTGTGATGATGGTGCTGTTGGAGAGATGAAGAAAAGGGCGAAATTCTCGGTACCCCTTTCGAAGAGAGAGATTGCGGAGGATTTCATGGCCATGGTTGGACATAGGCCACCTCGAAGACCGAAGAGAAGACCTAGGATTGTGCAAAGAGACTTGGATGTGAGAAAATTTCTATAACTTTTGAAACTTTTAGTTCATTTATCTGATTATATATATCTGATTTTATTTGTGACGTCTTAATTCTCTGTTGCATTGCTTTTTGCAGACTGTTTTTCCGGGATTGTGGTTGACGGAGATTAGTCCTAATTTGTACTCAGTTCCTGATGCTGCTGAGACAGGAAAGGTGGGTTAAAACTTGTACACTTTGCCATCGATTTGAGGGTTTACGTTGAGTTTCGCTGCTTAATTTTATTGACAAATCTTTAGCAGATGTAGTGATGCTATACCAAGTGATGTTTCTTGATGTTTGATGGGTCATCTGTTTGGTGAAGACTGAAATTGACTACTAATTTGTGGTATAGCGCTCCATTTTTATGAATTTGGAATTTGATGAAAGTGTTGAATTTCTTTGGTACGTGTAAAGCTTAGTTGATTCTGAATGCGAATTTTGTTTATATGATCACGACTGCTGTTCATAGTTCTTTATGTTAGGGAATAAGTTAAATAGTGGAAAGTTGGATGGATGCTATTTTAAGGAAAATGGTTTATCATATGAGGTTGGATTGTTTTAGCATACTGCTCATTACAGCATGTTCCAGTTGGTATCCTCTTATAATGCTGTAAACTTGTTTGTGGTGAAGTATCACATTGTGAAATGCTTAATTGGCTAGATTATGGTGCCTGTTTTATAATTTAGTTTTCAAATATATATATGGAGGTTGTAAAGCTGCGAGAAAATTAGTGCTAATGGGAAAAATTCTGAAGCTCGATTTTGAAGTAACGTACTTTAGTTTTCGAGTTTTTATTCATTGTTGATATTGCTAAGCTATGAAATAAAATTGAAACCAGTGGGGAGCAATTACAGACACTCTGATGGTGCTTCATGTATCTTAGTGTGTTTTAGCTTATATCCCTCTTATTTCATTTTCAGTGCGATTTGAATTTGAGGAGACAATTAGTAAACCAGTAAATACCATATGATGATTTATCAGTACCCCTTGTTTTGTGAGTGTAATCATTGTTCTTCTTCTTTCCTGTTTTGGTTGGTCTCACTTCTCGTTCTTGTCTTTCTAATTGGTGAAAACCACCTGCTTATAAGACATGGACCATTTTTTGCTTCTTTAGGTCAAAACATTCAGTAAATTGTGATGGGATTTGGGAAGATACTCATGTTCACTGCTCATTTTATATTTGACTTGAAAAGTTTATTTTGTCCTCACTTTCAAATCAGTTTGATACAGAAAGGTTATATAACTGGTGTCATGTCTTGCCTTATATTTATGTTTCAGTGTTCATTTACATTTGGAACTATTAACCACATGGACATGTGAAAAATGTTAGTTCCGTGAGGTGATGGTGAAATTGAAAAGAGTTGGGCAGCTTTATTATTGTTTATATACATCTTGCATTTATTATTGTTTATATAGAAATGGGTAGGTTTATGTAGATGATTAATCAAATTCTTTTTGCTATTTTTTCCTAAAATTGATGAAAACATATCCTTTCTGATTCTTTACATCATTCAAGTTGTTGCTTTGCTTCAAATCTCTTTCGCATAAATCCTCTCTGTTTTCTTCTCTTTGTGGAAAGTTGTATGTCGACTGAAATTATCCTCTTTTCAAGTCAAGATCATCCCAGCAAACTTTATAACTACACACACACACAAGCCTACAGTCTTTGCTTCCAATTAGTATGGAGTGCCTTCAGTCTGTTGTTTTTTCATGGTCCTTAGCTGAGATAAAACTAAAACAGGTACCGGGAATCCTGCAAAATGGCTAATGCTGTCATTTCAAATTATCTACGCCAGAATTAAGATATTCATGTGAGATAAATTTCTCATGACATGACCTCAAGAGATTGTCAAGATTCGGACTCAAAGACGGATGGGATGGGTTTACATCTCGTTCATGTTACCAACTTGGGCTATTCTTTGCGGTTGGTTGCCAATTTTTATATTGATAATGCTGCCTCCCGAATTTTAACGGGGCATAATTGGTGGTGGCTTTTTTTTATTTGTGTTTTTCTCTCTAAAATCGTAATGAGTCGTGTTCTCTTTCGATCATTCGTTAATTACATTGAAATAAGTTTCATATGCGGATGGTGTAGATTTCCTTCTTGATGAGCAGCACGCACATTCTTATTTAATGCAGAACATTCATTTTCTAATCATGCTTCAATATAATTATGCGGATAAAATTATCGATACAATAAATTTTTAGAAGTAAAAATTTTATTTTTTTATTTTTATTTTTTTCGGCACGTAGAGATATAAAGTGGTCCAATTTTTCAAAGAATCAAGTGGTCTAAGTTTGTTTAATTTTTGATAAGTTATGTGCTTTTTTACACTTCTTAAGGGTCAGTTTGTTCGTGGCCATTTCTCTAACACAGTTCAAATTATGTTGGTCAATGTTGAGTTCGAAAGAATTGTCGGCGCAAATTTAAATATTCTATAAGAAAAAAAAAATTCAAGTGGTCGGCTTGTTTGTTAAGCTGTGCAAGTCTTGACCGTTAGAAAAGGGTGGGAATTGGAGGGAAACTCGGTACACCTAGGCTTCATATTTTGACTTTCAAACTATTTATAAGTGGGAAGTTTATTTTAGGTAAATTATATTTGGACCCCGAAGGTTTCTTACTAAATCACTCGATAAACCCCTGAGTGGGCATGTTTGTTTCGAATATTATTTATCGGTGGTATTAGAAATGTATTCCTTACATTTTCAATACTAAGGGATATTAACACCGGTAATAAAAATTAATTCAATCCTCTTCCATGTTTGTTTGTTCAATAGGCATCATGTTGGGTCCTACAAATAATTATTTATTCTATCACATTTTATATAAAAAAATTGGTAACACCGTACGCTTAAATATAATATAAGAAAAAAATTCAAAATAATTTTTTTTAAAAAAAATTTAAAAAAAACGGTAACACCATACTTTTAAACATAATACAAGAAAAAAATTTAAAATAATTTAAAAATTTTTTTTTTTAAAAAGAATCAGTGATACAGTACGCTTAGACATAATACAAGGAAAAAAATTCAAAATAAATTTTTTATATGTAAACTCTTAACAAAAGAGGGCATTTGTGTCAATTTGCATGTTTGTACCGTTCCTTCATTTAACTCATGAAAAAAATACCACTTGGTAGATGGTGACATTATGACTACTGTTCATACTGTGTCGGTATTACGACCTGAAAAATAGTACTAACTGTAAAATACTAAACAAATAAGGTATAAAGTGAGTCTCATGTACTATATAGCACTCTTATTCCCAAAACAAACTAGTCCTGAGGTATGTAATAACAATTGAAAACTCGTTAAATCTGAATAACATTGGCAGATTTTTATCATAAAATTTAGAATCTATCCGTGTAGAACCCAACACCATGCCATCAGATCGACAATCTTGCTATGCAATTCAAGAATACTACCTTCCATAGCCAACAACAACACAACCACCACCAAGCCAAATCTACCACCACTAAAGCACCTAAGCCACAACCAAACCACTATTACACACCCACCCCCCAACTTCAACCATTCTGCAACTTTAGCCCGATCACTGGAACCCTCAACATACCCCATCCCATTGATGTCTCCCCCCCTCCACGAAGTATTTGCAACACTCCCCAACACAACACCTAACCCTAAGATCCATACAAGACGAGCACACCACCATAGATCCAATGCCCACTCACGCCGCACCCAACCACACCAACCTTAATCCACTATCCTGCAGCCAATAACCGAAAGCAACCACCACTCAAATCCAATACACCCCACCCCACCATTCAACACCCATTCACACTGACCCAAGTACCATTGAAATCCACCATCCAGCCACCACTCAAGCACCCACTCAAATACAACAACACACAAGCCCACCACCAAGCTCCATCAAAGTCACTACTGCAACTTAGTCGCCAAACCAGCCCCCAAATTCAACGTGTATTATGTTATTGCTTTCAGATTCTTTGCAAAGCTTGCAGAGTTTTCTATGTTGTCCGTGTCTTTGCCCAATTGAAGGGGAAGAAAATAAGAGAAAAGGAAAAAATGTCAAAGTGATTCCACGAGAAGGGGAAGTTTGGGAGAGAAATTTGGGTTGTTAAGGGGAGTAACTGAGAGTGAGAGAGAGAGAGAGAGAGAGAGGTGGAGGACAACGACGAGAGTGATGGGTTCCAGAGGTGGCTAGAGTTTCTGAAAATTTTTGTCAAGGGCAGCAGAGAGAAACGAAATTGCGTTCATATTACTTCCCAGTGTTTGGTACATGAGTTGGGCTATCCAGTTATGGATCAATGTATCCAAGGTATTGTTTTTTTTTTTTTTTGATGAATTATTGAATATTAATGGGTAAACTCGCTATTTTTCAACTTCTATTTGATTTATTAGTTGTCAATTACCAATAAAAGGTGTTAATGTTTTCTTTCATAGCTGATGGATCTGTGTGATTTAATGGCGAATTGTAGGGGTCCAGATGTAAATTACCTTTCTTGGGAAAGTAAGTTGAATTTTTTTTGTTATTTCTTACTCCAATAGAGGAAAAAAGAATGCCAATGATTGCAAAACTAAGCAATATAAAATTAAGAAAATATTGACACGTAAGAATTCTAATTTGAATTCTAACCAATCACTTGATGGATTTTATTTCACAATTCATTAACAAACTGTCAAAAATAAAAAAAAAATAAAAATTCAAAACTTGATGGTTTAAATAAAGGACAGTTATTTTGAGATATTTTTATTTTATTTTTTAAAAAATTACTAATAAATATTACTTTTTTTCCTAAACATCCATTAAATCTTATTCTTTATAATTTATTCGAATGATGTCTTAAACTATATAAATATTATATTTTGTTTCAATTATATCATTCTCTCGACAAATATTGACATCTAAGGTGTTAAAATATAACATTAGTATTTTTTTTATATTCATACATACTCTGACTTTTTGTATATTAAACTATGTGTTGTCTACTTGCTAGTTTAATAAAAAAAATTAATTATTAATATTTTTTAGAATTGCCATCACGGGATACAACGGAAGTCTTTGGACCCCACATATTCTCGATGGAGAAGAGTTTGGCAAAATGAATATTATTATTTAAACAAAAATTGAGCATTCATATGTCTGTAATAATAACTTCAATCAAAACTCAATATTATTATTGATCAACTCTCAAAAAAACATAAAATTTCAAACAAATGAAAAGTGAGAGCAAAAGGGTAAAAAAATTTCAATCCATAATCACCACAAAAAAAAAAAAAAAAAAAAAACTTCACC